>BFEA01000016.1:3173121-3217130 GCA_003427395.1 Chara braunii | reverse complement strand
TTTCAGTTTCCGAGAATATGACCACTTCTATCGTTATCCCAATATGCCTAGAGAACGAAAATACTAACTTCAGAAATTTCTGCTATGTATGCGAAATATCAGAGAAAGGAAATGCTACTATCGGGAATTTTCAGACAAAACGAAATGCGATTTATCAGAAATTTTCAGATATTTGTTACGTAAAAACGAACTACTAATACCAGAAATTTTCAGATAGAACGAAATGCGAATATCAGAAAGTTCAGATAGTTGTTGCGAGAATTTTTTTTTCAGAGATTTGACCAAGTCCTACTTGCTTTACTAATGAGTGATCAATAGATCGCAAGCTGGCTACTTGATTGAGTGGGTCCTCTGTATGAGAGGTCCGCTCCAATACCAAACTGTTGCATACCGTATAGGTGCAGACCAGAACAAGAACCGACCTTTCAATACAAGTATAAGATAGCACAGCGGAAGACTTAGATACCAGTGATCCGAACAATCAATGTTGTAATGCAGCCCTGAACATACATCATCATCATCGTTTCATAGTGTGAATGGGTCTGGCGCTTCACACAGGAAGACAGCGCCAGCCCAGAACATGCACAGACGAGGAGGAAGGGGATGGACGAAGAGGAGGGGGAAGATGGGAATGTCGTTAACACCAAGTCTTTGGCACAAGCCCAAATAATCCCTCGTCGAACTGTCTGAATCCCAAATGTCAAGTCTGGATCCAAAGTCGTCAAGTCTCAAGTCACAACTCYGTCTCTCTCTGTCGTAGTCTGAGAAGTCAGGTGGCGAGAGGGTGAGAAGAGAAGGTGGACTTAGAAGAGGAAGAAGAAGAACTCTCTCTCTCTCTCTGTGTGTCCAGTACTAACCTGTGAAGTTGGCGCCTTGATGCAGGTACCACGAAGATGGAGCTGGAGCGATGGCGCCACAGGTAAGTAACGCTGGCCTCCGCCAGCCTCTCTCCACTCTACGACCTACCTCCTACCAGCGCCCAGCGCTGAAGACTACCGCTCAGCTATGGCGCCCAGCGCCGAAGACTACAGCTAACTCTACCACTACGGCCTAGCGCTGGAGACTACTGCAGCGCTCCTCCTGAGTGCTGCGGCCGAATCCTGAAGACTACCTCCCCTACTGACTACTGACTACCCGTGAAGTGCATGGGTCTTCCTATGTACTRCGGGTGTGCCTCTTGAGCCTGCCGACGGAAGGCAGGGGCTGCAGCTGCAGCTCCTGCTCGAGCATGTGAGGAACAGGCTATTTTGGGCCTGTTCCACATTCCTGTTTCCGTGCCTGAGTCTTAGGGGCAGGTCGAAATAATGAGGGCCTGAAAATGGCCCTCCGTTTCAGGCTGAAACTCTGGGTCTGCAAAGACCCAGAAATAGGCTGAAACGAGGTAGGGCCTGCAGGCCCTCGTTTTTCAGCATTCAGGCTGAAATGAACGGGGCCTGTAAGCCCTAAGTTTTAGGCTTTTAGGCTGAATGTCCGGGACGGGCCCTGTAGGCCCGTGTGGCTACCCAGTATGCCACAGACGGAGTGTGTGTAAGTGCAGCAGAGGTGGGAAAAAGTGAGGCGCTGTCGGCAGGAGATGGGTTGCGGGATGATGTGACCTTACGGTGAGCTTTATCCGGCTGTTGTTGCCGTGGCCGGGGGGGGGGGGAGGAGACGGTGTGATAGGGCTTGGATCAGGGCGGGTAGGGGAGGCTAGCTGTGAGGGGCGGATCTTGATGCTACTTGAGTGGGTGCAGGTGCGGCTGGGATATCCAGGGGGGGTAAAGGGTGCTCGTGTGGTGTACTGATTGTGCCTGAGGGCAGGGTTTGGGCCGCTGGGAGTCAATATATAGAGGAGTAGGGTGGAAGTTATCCGAAGTTGTCGGGTGAGGGAGCGGGGGGTTAGGGGGGGTTGGGGGAGGTTCGCAGGAAGGATGAGATTCGGGCTTGGTCTGGAAATACCGTGCTCATGCGACGCGTTGGGAGTCTTCTCGTAGGTGGAGAACGATCTCCTCCGTTGGTGATGGCTGCTGGCTGATCGGGCTGTCAGCTTGTCCACGGGGCTGCATGCATCCCTCCGAGATTGGTACTTGTCGCTGACGGCTTCGTGTTGATGGCTACGAGAGTGCAGGAACCTCCGTTGTCTTCCGGAAGCGTCGAGTTGGAGGCCCGTGACGTCCAGGTATGGCGGGGGGCTCCTCTACATCTGGCGATGTAGGCTTTCACACTCGTGAAGTTGAAGTTGTTTCCTGGTGTGGAAGGGCTCTCCTCTGGTGCTGGCGATGGCGGCTTGGGAGCTCGGGAGCGCGACGTGGTGGGAAGTTGGGCTGCAGGCAGATGCCCGCGTCGAAGGGTGCGGGGCGCGGTTCGAAAATTCGAACTGCTGCGTGGGCGAGAATCCGCGCGTCGGAGCTACCACTTAAGTGCTAGCCCCTAGCGCTTGGTGGCGTGCGCTAACCGGTGGCGCAGGCGCGTCGTACTCAGTGGCATACACAATTCCTTCCATCTTCTTTGCCCCCGTTTTTGGTCCACTGCCCCTCAGACACACAAACGTAAGACACCACAATCCATGAGGAAAAAACTGGTAGATGATGGAAGATGCTGCCAAGGCTCCCTTCATCAGGTTGAGCCATGGTTACTTGTTGAGATGAGCTACTTACCGGTGTGGGTGATTGAAGTCACTGACAACCAAGGGCAATGTTGCACACGCCTGGAAATTTTGGCAAGGATTCAAGGAAGCTGGAATAATTTCCGGGCTTGACATCGTCAGCAAAGGACATAAAATCACATAAAGGCAAAAAACAAATCTCTGAGGCATGGGAAAAGAAGCAAGAGCAAGTTCTTACCTCCAGAGTGAGGATGTCCAGCTGAGTTGCCTCCCAAACTGTCGAAAGAAACACACTTCCACCGAAACGCCCTTTGCCATTTCTGCGTCCAAGGCTGTACCAGCACGGCTCCTTTTCAACAGTTCCATCCTCCTCCATAACTGGAATGATGATCTGAAAAGCAAGCAAAAAGGGGCAGTTGTCGGTCCTATGTTTCCAAAACCTGACATTTAAATCATCTTACAAACTGATTTTTGGCAGGAACAACCTGATTGGTTAGGGCAGCATCGACATCAGGAGATTACGATGGATTAGATTCTCCAACGATTTTAAGGGCAAACAAACAGGAGAAGTCATCCTCCTTAGAATGGGAGATTGCACATAGTGCCCACCCGCTAGGGATTGGTTGCTAGAGTACACCCGCTCGGAGCAAAAGGAACTATTTCCTCAAAGGAAATTTAGGGAGACACCAGAGCATCACGCTGCCCACCATAGGGGGAAATAAAATACCCTTTGCATGACACAATCCAGAGACCGAACAAGGAATGAACTGCTGGTACAGGTCTGGCTAGCTGTTCAAGTCCGCAAAAGCCCAGACTTACTAGACCAAGATGTGTGCATTTCAGAAACCTGACCTGGAAACACATCAGTACCGTACTTGCTCCCCTATGAAAAAGGGGAGCAGTCCTGTTCACCTGAGTGTGGGACGTCAGAGGGGATGATAAAAGCTGAAGTGAGCACAAGTGGTTAACAGGGACCCCCCCGACTTTTTCAGCCCAAAGGTTGAGTTAAGGGAATGCATGAAGAGCAAACACCTTGACAGGAAACGCATCCATATCTCAATTTCTCTTCTCGGCAGAACAAACAGGGAAAGACAGGAGAAAATAGGAGAGGAGAACAGAGTGGACATTTCTGTGGTAAATACCTCGCCGAGAAACACATCGCTGCCATTTATCTCTTGGCTGAAGACGGTCACATGCAAGTCACAGTTTGCGCTAACAGACTTGAAGTGCAGTTCCTCGTTCCACTTTGGATAATTTGTCTTTGCCCTAGTAGCTGTTTGCTTTTTTCGATTAGCCACCTGCAACACCGAGGATAGGACAGTTGACACAAAATGAATGATGAAAAGAAAAGGACACACTGATCAGTCAGACGGTACCTGGGCATAATGGTAAAAATAAAGATGGTCCAGCTGCACAAATGGCTCTAAACATCGTAACTAAATCAATCAACAGGTTCAACAGAATGAGTACATGGAACCTGACTTTTTCCTCACTGCTTGGAAGGGCTCTAATTTCAAACTCCTCAATCTTCTCGATGCTATGGTACGTAGCATCAATCTGGACGACACCAGATATCACTATCTATGAACTGAACAAAGAAAAAAAGGCATACCTTTGGTCGGGAGACCCCAACAACAAGACTACATACATCCCCAAGATTGCCTGGTACTACCTACGTCATAAGAAAAAACAAACAGGAGTGGAACTAGGAATCACTGATCAAACCAAATGGATAATAATTAAATTGCTCACCCAACACCATACGGCCTGGAATATAGCTTAGCGAGAAACAGCATCAGGGAGCTGACCCCAATACCGTCTCACCCTAATGTGTCAGGTCTCTTTTGGATAATGAATAAAGAGTGGAACCCGAAAACAGGCAGGAAAAGAGGACAGAGAGGTGCTCCTTCCCAGAACACCCTACACCCACTCTGTATTGGATTACATTAATCAAAATCTGGAGACCAATATTCCCCAAGATGGTCATTAACCCCAGATCCAACGAAGAGGTTCTAAGACAACCAATATTTGACAACCCGTGAAAGATGATGGAAATCACATAAGCACACTAACAAGAAAGGGATAAGCGATGGCTAAACTGGGTGTGTCAAGGGGTATGGAAGATTAGGCACCTATGCGACAAGGAGACCACGGACTGGATAAGGGGAGACAAATTAAGAGCGGACTCAGCGGAGTTAAAAGATCGTCATCATCTTGAAGAGAACCTCCAAACAATGATAAGATGTGTGCCAGCGTCCCACACCTCCCCTCCTCCCCACCTTCCACTCCCCTCTAATGAATCCCACAACCCCGCTACCCCAGCCAAACACCTTAACATCCCTTCCATCCCACAGTCACCCGCAACCGCACCCACTGAGTAATCAAGCCCTCGTCTTATAACCCCCTCTACCCACAACCCCTAACCCCCTTCCACAGAATTCTGAGGATTGAGCATCGGACGACCAGGATACAGAATACAGCCATAGACGTCTCCAGGGTTAAGGGTTTAAAGCAGTCATAATTCCCTAGCAGAACTGATCTCCAGTCACTCTGATCTCCAAAGCAATAGTAGAATTATCCTTACCCGGTCATATCCCCCCCCTCACATTAGCCGCACATCAATCACATCCCCCTTTACCGCGCTACCCCTCCAATTTTTTTCAGTCAGACTCAACAACTGCTACTTTCTCCCCAAATCCCATCTCCAACGACACAGAAACCGGTCTGGCCACCCCAGAAAGAAGGGGCCACCAGGGTTTAGGGTTTAAGCAAGTGCCACATCAAGCAGCCAAGCTAGCAGATCCAACACCTAATACAAATCCGACAGTCAATTAGCTGAGAGGAAAGAGCGAGACAGGGCACCCACAGATAAGCTACATATAGCAAACAGGAGTAGTGGAAGTCTTACTACCGTCTTCACCTGAATACAACGCCCGGTCATTATCGCTGTACCTAGACTGAAACTTGCACCCAAATACGGCTATAATGACCGGGCGTTCTATTCGGGTGAAGACGGTAGCATCCAACTTCAAAAAGTAAGTCAAGCAGGCTAACTTAGGTAGGAGTGACGGGTGGTCATCCTTCCCTCCGGAAGTAATCAATGCCGTCCACTAGGGCCTCCCAACCATGATGTGGAGGAGCGTGAGTGAGTTTCTTTTGTAATCTCTTCTGACTTGCCGGTGGAATAGGAACCAGACTGATGCTCCCCAGAATGGAAAAGGAGCCAGAACCGTAAAAGAAAAAGAAGAAGATGTGTGCCAGTGTCGTGGAAGGTACTTTTGCTTGAAGAATTCACATGGAAGGTAGGAGAGTAGGGGGTGCTAATTCAGGATACCCACCCTCTTAGACCCTACAAATTTTCACGTAGGTCGCATAACGCAGCCTACCAGGCCGTCGCCTTCACATCCTTTCCACTCCTCTATGATCAAGTAGGCAAGGTTACGATGACGAACATAGACCGGAGGAAGGAACCCTGGAAGTTCCATCTAAGTAAACTGAGGGTTCTGGGAGAACCCGAAACATATATTTCAGATAGCGATCCCATGGAAACGGCATAAATCCTTAAGGCGGATGAAGATTAGAAGTCTTCATTGGTTGAACGCATATATAGCCCTGTCAGTGAATGTATGGCTTTACACAAGGAGGAGAAAATTCAATCCGGGCAGTTCAGACAAGGCTCAGGAGGACATCCTACGTTGTCTAGTTAATTGCTAGGAAGCTACTGAATACTGGGAAAGGGCTAGTGACCTCTGGGCCATTTCCCTGAACACCCTCTCCAATCACTACTCTGGACTAACATTCCCGCTCACATCAGCGGGCCCAAAAATGTCTGGTTGGTTTGATAAGGAAAGCAAGCTTATGGGCGATCTGGAAAGGGACGATGCAGCATCACCCTTGACAGCACGAGAAATGCAAGAGAACATGTGTGGGCAGCGATGGAAGAGATGATTGAAACAGAGATCAGCTGCAGATGGAAGAACCTAAGAGCTTGCATTCAGAACCACCCAGGATATCAAGATGAAATTTAGATGTGCATGGTTGGCTCATGGCAAAGTGGAAGAGATTTCAGGGAACTGCAACTCAGGTGGTCGTATCGGCACAACTTGGAAGAGATCCCTGCCCAACTGAAGGGTTGAATAGGACAACCTGAATCCACCACCGGAGAATTTGATGGCAACTGTGAACCAGCTACGGGGAGATGGCCATAACTCAGCAGGACAGGGAATAGAGGCGAGTGTTGCTACAGGAGTCGGGGACTCTGAGGTATGGAAGGAGGCAACCAGCGACAGCAGGTTGAGAATGAAACAGTGGCTCAAGAAGGGACGGCCCTATACCGGCCCATCAAGAGTTTTTGTTTCTTTGTATGACTGACAATATCGGTGTCTCGCCGAGACTGAGAAGAGCCTTAAGGAGGGAAGGCAAGCTGACAGTCAATCCTCCACTCATTGGAGTAATCAATGCTGTTCAGGGGTCCGTCGTCCAAATGGAAGGAACCATTGTGTGTGTTACATTGTATCTTGTCTGACTTGCCATTGGAATAGGAACCAGACTGATGCTGAACAGAATGGATAAGGAGCCAGGGCCATAAGGACGCCTTTCAACAAAAAACGGAAAAACAGGGAAAAACTTCCGAAAAGGATGCAACATAAGGGAAAGGTTACCAGAGTGGTCCAGGACCACTTGCGCGGCTGGGCCAAAAAAAAAAAAAAAGGTAAAGAATTTCGATCACACTCCAAGGCAAAAGTTGTTCAGTTTTTTTTTTTTTTGTATTTTTTTTTTGTCATCCTTGCGCAGGGGCCATGCTAATCTTCTCTGTATCGTTCCAATTTTAACGGATGTCCCGAAGGACAAAAAGTTGTTCAGTTTATTTTTCTGCACAACATAGTTTTTTTTAACTTTTTTTTGGATTTTCGTTTTTTTCCTTTGCAGGGAGCTTCCATTGCCCCTGTCCAGCCAGGCCGCCTGGGCAACCAGGGTGACCCCGGCTGGCGCCGTTGGTAGCCCAGGTCTTAGGGCAAAAACGCATTTCGCCAGTTCCTTTTTGGAAAACAAGCGATTGACCATCGCAGCGTCACTGACAGCATAAATGTGTCAGCAGATATACAACAAAGAATCAGCAAGTCAATTAGTTGGGGACTTCAATACAAACCTCAACAATGACATACGGGTTGCAGAGCTCCTTTTTTCTCCTCAGGCGTTTTCCCTCAAGAATGCTCACAGTGAGATCGCCTGCAACCATTTTTCTTATTTCAAGTGAATTTAATCCACCAATATTCCTGTCTTCGTCCCGTCCTTCCTTTCCCACAACACCCATTTCGGGATGGCCAGTCTTATCTTTATCTGGCAGTGATGCCTCAGCATGATTTTCCCAATCCTGTTGCTGCTGCTGTGGTGGCTCAGACTCGGCGTTTGCAATGGTTGACTTATCTGTATTGTGTTCATCTCTGGGATCTGTACCAGAAGGGACTTCTTCAATAAGTGGTTCTTTAAGTTTCTCTGACTGTTTGAGAGAGTTTGAGCCTGATGAAGCTGCCACAGCATTATGAAACTCTAGATCTGCCCCTGATCGAAAACCCACATCAGAGTGAGATACAAGTGAGGATGCCACAGACCAGAACCTTTCACTCATATCACTGCCACTGGCTCTGCCCAGGATCGCACGGAAGGGACGCCTACATCTCAGGTTCCTCATTTTCCTCTTTGCACCATCAGAGAAACACCCACTCGCTTGGCCGTACGTTTCCATGTCAGCTGCAGTAATCTCCTCTTCACTCTCTGAAGCAGCCGTAATTTCTGGGTGAGCCTGGCCCTGTGCCATTGTTGTATTCCCATTTGATGTCAGCTTGCATGTGCTAGCCCCTGTTGGACCTTCATTGCCATTTTTCCGGGCTTCATATCCATCTCCAGCTTCATTCTGCTTACCATTATCATTGCCATTGCCATCTTTGTTCTCCTCACCATCACCATTTGCATCTTCAGCGGACACCACAAAGTTCTCTCTTGCAGATGACAGTAACTGGGGAGTAGGTGCAATGCTCTGTTCTTTGGAAGGAACTTGAAGCTGACCTGTACCGGCACGTCGTGGAACTGTGCAACAGAATCCGTTCCGCAACCGCTTTGCTTGAAGCTTCCCTCCACCTTCTTTCTCCTCCCCCTCCTCCTCCGCGTCTTCCTCTCGTATCTCTAATTGTTCCATTTTCAACCGTGGCTGGAGCCCTGGACCAGTGTGGGAGTTGCGTGTTGAGCACTCAGGGATCCAACCACCACATGCACCTCCTCCCCCTCCGCTTTTGCCTTCTGCTGATGTCTTTTGACTGGGCTTGCAATGAAGCTTCTCAGATGTAGGTCTTTCATCATCTTTGTCCTCAGGAAAGCGAGAGGGAAGTGAAGTTCCAGCAGGTCCACGCAGACCCACATAAGATATTCGCTTTCCTCGCCACGTCACCATCTGCAATGGCCGATGTCGTTTATTTTGCATCAGGTGCGACCGAGCTGGCAAAGGTGGTGGGGGCCCTACGCCTTTTGAAGCATATTGGTCCGAATGCAAATGCCACCTGCCCATCAACTTGGCCCTGTGGGAGGCTGCTTTGCATTTGGGGTGAACCTTACACGTTCCGGATCCGACGTCATCTTCACTAGGTTGCTGTGCAGCTTCATCTACCTGCAGCACGGCAAGTGCAGACCAGAGTGAAGCATGGGGAGGTGGGCGACAGTTTGGGAAACGTCAAATTGAGCACGCAATGGCAAAATGTATGACACAACCTCTCTTCTAGTTCTGCAACCTCTTCACACGAGGGCCATGCTGAAATTCTCCAGATCTACCCAATGCTGAAGGATGTGCTTAGACTCGAAACTGATAATGGAATGCTATGATCCTCGTACACTCATTGACAAAAGAAGCAAGATTCTAGGTCCAAAGAACAACCACAAGTCACATTCACTGGAGTCGTCAAAGAGGAGACTTGGTTTTGTCAAGAGGAGAGAGAATCGACGAGCGAAAACCAAATTTCTCATTCACACTACAATTCATCGTTTCACCATTCCTCTGATTACCTCCCGACTTCTTTGTCCCCATAGAATCATAAAATGACAACACTGTCACAACAGAAACAAGAATCAACACTTAGCCGTGCAGTTTCATAGAGTAGAAAGAAGTGAAATCAGAAGGCAAGAGGAGAGAAAATAGACAAGAAGCCGATGGGACAGGAAAAATGACCAATAAGTGGCAACAAGTTCAATAACCATGTCCACCATTACGTTTCTGCCTTCCCTCTCAACCACCTCGCCTTAAAATTCCATCAGCATATATTGTCACTCTGTGAGTCGGAGCGCAAAGGCGGAAAAAAGCAAAACAAGGAAAGGAAAAGAAGGAAGGAAGGAAAGCCCCACCTGTTCATCACCTCTTACGTACAAGGCCAGCCACGTGGATGACAGGTTGAGCGCTGGCTGCCCCCATCCCCGTGTGTCACAAAGACCCACTTGCACGCAGCCAAAAGGCAAAGAGGTAAAGAAAAGGCGGAGGAAACCAAACCTCACAGAAGAAGAAAGCCTATTAAACAGACAAAGCAAGTGACACATCCCACAGATAATCCAATTACCATCCCACATAACATATTTTTCTTTTCTCTTTTTTCTTTTTCCTCAGGTTTCTTTTTTTTTCTTTTTCCTTGGTTTCTTTTTTTATTTTTTTATTTTTTTATCTTTTTACTTGGTTTCTTTTTTTATCTGTTTCTTCTAAACTTTATCTGTCACCCACTCGGCAGATGGGACAACTACGGTGAGGATGACGGGGATGTTCACAGGGATACCCAAGGAGGGTTGCGCTAGCACAGCATTCAGCCGGACGGCTAGCACGAACCATCCCATCAAAACAATCCTGACAGAGGACATGTTGCCCACATGTCAAAAAAACAGCAGGACGTTCGTCACAGTGCGGCATCATGCAGTTCTGATAACGTCCTCGGGAACAGAAAGGACACGTACATCTGGGTGATAGGGATGTGCACAATGATGGAATGTTAGACACCCTTCCGCACATACGGCGGCAGTCACAATGGATTGATAATGGTGCTGACACAGATAATGCATTCCACAACCAAGACGCACCACGTCCCTACCCCGACAAATGTCGCACGAGAGACGCGCAACAATCCAGAATAGTGTATGATTCGACAAACCTCGCAAGAATTCATTTATGTTGACAATAACCTGAATCACCGTCCCACCATCCCACAGTTCCCACTGGGCAGCTGGACGAATGAGTGCCATATAATGCCCGGGTTTGTGCAAAATGCATGCAGAAATATGAGGACGGGCATTAAGGTTCTCGCCTGGCGTCGCATAATGCATAAGAAGGTGGCGACCGTGAAATGCTAACTGTAAGACATTTACAGTAAATCCTCCTGAGGTAGTATAATTACTATCACCTGCTGTACTCGTGCTCTCTGTAAAACACTGCACACTGCATAGTACACAGCGCGCCGCACAGGTGTGCCACAAGTATGGTTTTCAAGTCTTCTGCCAGTGAGAAGGGTTAGTTGCACCACTATCTGTTACTTGAACTAGTCGAATTTGTGAGTCACTGATGACCACCTATAGAACAATGATATTGGGAAATCAATTCAGATGGCAGTTTCTATTTCGTTGCTGAGTAATTGACTTGAGAGTAGAGTACCGCATGCCAGTCTGAAGCACTCTCTTGTTCTGTGTATTAACAAACAGCAACCAAGACTAGAACGTTCTACTATCATACCATGGCAACCAAAACAAAAAAAGACTCGTGAGAGCACGAGAATGGCAAAGGGGAGCAAGGCAGAATACTGGGGAGAGAGAGAGAGAGAGAGAGAGAGAGAGAGAGAGAGAGAGAGAGAGAGAGAGAGAGAGAGAGAGAGAGAGAGAGAGAGNGGGAAGGGGAGGGGGAGAGGGATAGGGGATGGTATGGGTGAAAGAGTGGGTGTGAAATCACCCGGAGCATCACTTTCCTGCCATACCTCCACTCTCTGAGCTTCAAGCTTCTGCTTCGCAATGGACAGCTTCTCCTCTACTCTCTTCAGCTTCTGCATGATTCGGTTTTGTTCTTCTTCTTCTGTCTCCCTGCAGCAGTCTCATAGGTGGACAATGATGCCAACCCTCCCTCAGCTAACTAGGAAGCCCAGTTATGTCTTTGGCTAGTTCCCAGGCCCCCTTAACCAATCTTTGTCTCTGTGAGTGTCAAGCTCAAGCTACTGGTGGTTCACTACAAGTTTGAATGCAAAACTTCTAGGAATGGTTTCAAATAACTCCCCCAACGAATTCGAGATTTCGCCCCGTTTCCCGGACAATGACCCCCTTCATTACACTGCTAGTGCACTGAGTGGACATGTTCGGACAAATGTACTCGTGGAATTTCAAATTCCCATGGGTTATTTTTGCCATTCCCAGGATTAATCCCACACGAAAAACTGAGGAAAAGGAAAATAATCATTCTCAGAGGACACAATAACAAAAGGCAAGAGACACAGTTGACCATATTTGATCGGTAACTAGAGAAGAAGGAAGAGGTTTGCGAGCATGACTCTTCAAGAGGCGTAGAAGGAATGAAGCACCCACCCAAGCCAGTTCATGACTTCTGGGGCCAATTGCATGCTCTTTGGAGTCATAGGAGCTGTTTTGTATGCCCAACTTTGGAATCGATGGGTAGTTTCGGGGGGAGAGGGCCTGATATTTGACATAGGTGGAACTTCCGAAAAAATAAAACAACAACATTATAATAGCTGCAAATCGGGTCCATCGTCCCCGGAAGGTCATACTTTGCTGCTAGTCATAAGCAACGTACGAGATTGCTGTTGTCCAGTATATATCTAATCTCTAATTTAGAATATAAAGAAGATCTTCTTTATATTCTTTTTTTGATAGTTCGCGACACCATGGTACTTATGACTTTGTTTACGTATATGACGAATAAATCTCTTAATGAGTAAATAATGACATATTTTATTCACATAAATCAATTTCGATTGGTTTTCTGCTAACTAAGTACAAAGTTTCATTCTATTGAATCAATAAAAAAAGAACAATTGAAAATAAGTTGGAACGTAAACGATATGTTATTCTTCCTTTCGTAAGATCATAAGGACTAAGTTCCACTTTCACCCTATCTCCTGGTAAGATTCGACTTGTCATATTACAATTGTTATGAAATAAAAAAATAAAATTCCATAATAATTTTATTTTTATTTCTTCTGTATTAAAAGACTAAATAAAAAGAATGAATTCTATTATGAAATATTAGACAATACATAAAAAGATATGTATTTTTTTGAATAAAAAAATACAGTACCATGTAACTAAATATACATTATGTAAAATTAATATTTTCATCTTCATGTAATAAAACAAGTAACTACATCTGCTATTGGTGCTATGTTTTCTGATATTCTTCACTACAAGTTCGAATGCAAAACTTCATGTAAACAATGCCACCACACCCCGCCCCTCCCAGCATATGCTGTGCGGTGCACGTGCGCGCCCCGCTATCGGTGCTATGTTTTCTGATATTCTTGGTCGGTCTTAAAATTCCTATGATGTCAACCTCACTCTAGTTATATAGAGCTGATGAAGATGTAGGCTCCAGGGGTGTCCTCGGCTGTGAAGCCCAGACCACTAACCATCCACACCTTCAGCAAAGTGTTGGCGGTCAGGAAGAACCAAGGAAGAATATGGGAATGTATCTGACAAACAAAAGAAAGCTGTAATAATTTGCCATTGAATCTCGCTCACTCCTCACATCATCAAGGATGGGTCTCAGTCTTTGGTCGCTAAGGAGGGAGCTTAGGATAAAAGGATACCCCAGTAAAAGTTTCGTTAGATCCCTCAGTCATTTATCAAAGGAAATTAGTGGGCATTGGGACCCATGGGCCATAATGTTTTTGGAGGGGTTAGAGGATCTGGTGGGGGGTTTCAGGTGTGGGCCTTTAGCCCGCTGGGCGCGCTGGTAAAAAAGTAGAAAAGAGTTGCTCGACACTTCTTATTTTTTTTATTTTTTTTTTCAAAGAGTTGCTCGACGTGTTTTGTACTGTTGGCCCTTTTTCCACTAGCACGGTAAGCCGACTGACAATTTGTCGTTTCGGTTTAGAGTCCGCTGCTGGTTTTTAGTCTTTCTGCCTTATCTCCATCCCTGTGTCTTCCCACATCTTTCTGACAGATCTTTTTCCCCCGTCTTCCTACACTGAATATGTGGTAGCTATTGTTTCCTCCAACAGATGTGCAATGTGTGTCTGTCTACCCATTAGGATGTTCCAGGTATATGTACAGGTCCAAAAGATCTGTGGGATTTCTTGTTTTGGACACTGGACCAGGCCATTCTATGTGAGTTTGAAATTGAGCTGCTCCTGGTACTCCTCTGAATGTTCGGCCGTTATCCCAGTCAAGCTCTGCATGCAATGGTACAACTGTGTCTTTCTTCATTGCCCCTCATTCCTCTTCCTCCAAGAACCCCATGCCCCAACTGGCGTGGAAAATAAGGGTTGGTGCAAAGTGGAAAATAAGGGTTGGCGCAAAGAGCTAGGGGAGCTCATAGAGGATCTAAGGGAGGGAAAAGAAAAGAGTTGGTGGCAGGAGATGGGAGAGCAAACTTACCGATAATATTGGCTTTGCCGGTCAGAGAATGAGAGTACACGAGTGCTTCCATCTGCATAAATATTGGCGTAAACCCTGTCCAGCAGTCCTGCTTTCATAGCTGGCAAACTGTTGCGAAAATACCTGAATGAAAAGTTGAAAAATAGTAAATTAGTTTAAAATACAGGTTGCCAACTTTCCAGTCATGGCAACGGGACTCCAGAGACAAAAAAACAAAAACAATTGAATATGCACTAGTATGCAGGCAGAACAACAGATTCAACAGAATGAATAAAGTACAGACAGAACGATAAAAGTAATTTAGTATGTGATATTTTTCAAGCACCAACTCAGTATGTTGTAGAACATGGCAGTCATGCAACCGCAGAAGAATAGTTTTTGCTCTTCGGCACAGGGAAGAACACATCTAATGTAAGAGAGGAAGTGCATGTGAATAACTAAAAAGAAACTCCCCAAAACTATGTATGATCTGGGTGGACAGGGACGGGCAAGGCCTGGGAAGTCTACGGGTCAAAAGACTCGAGAGTCGAAACTAATAATGTCGTCAAGTAGGCACCCGGAAACAAACGGTCAAGACTGAGCAAATGAACAAGTTGCTACAGCAAGTGCATCTGGCCACGTTATGCACGCTGAACGAGTTACACAAGGGGTGGCGTCCTAGAAGACCCATTGACTGTCTGAATCCTGATCAGATTCAGAGGCTACCACCCGGCAGTAGAGAGTTTGCACTATGGTATGAAAAGGATCAGCAAAGAGTTGCAGACAATGTCCGGAAAGCCCAGCATCAGATGGTGGAGCAATCGAACAAGCATCGCAAGCCCTCTTGGTTCGCTGTCGGACGTCAACTCTGGGTTAAGTCCAAAGAGTTCCTACCTGAAGAAGGGATCTCTCCGAAGTTGCTACCTGCCTGAAGAGGATTATGGGAAGTGTTAGATGTTGTGGGGGATCCGGACGGTCCTTCATATGCTATCAATAGACCGACACACTTACCCGGTTTTCTATGCTTCTGCTACCTTGTGTTGAGAATAACAAGTTCCTTTCATGCAGATCTATGATTCCACATGATATGGACAGATGATATGATATTGGCCGAATCATAGATGAGGATTCCTATAAGTCGGGTCAGAGGGGCAGACCACAGCGACAGTCTAAGGTCCGGTTTACATACCAGGAACCAGAAGATGATCGCTGGTACACTAGAGATGAACTAAGGGAAACCGCCCCTAACATAGTCTCCTACTATGAAAGGGCTAATAAGAATATTAACATTGTAGACTGGTGAGGTTAGGATTTTTCTCGGAGGACCTCGAAATTATGCCGGCGGGAGTGAAAGGATTTCATGCGGTAACCATGTCCCAAGTCCCAGTTCGGGTCGGGTTTGGAACTGACGCGTTGTAGGTAGGTAGAAGTGCACCGGTACCCAACAGAAAAAGTCCAGTAAGTCCAATTTTGCAGCAGCGTCCCAAGAAAGTTCGGAGACTTCCGGAACTGCAAACATGCAGCCGACAGGGCCACGGTCGACTGGTACCGGTTCGAAGCAGACAAAAACAAGTCAAAGTTCCTATTTATAGCTGCTACAGTGAAACACCGGATCAGTTGTCCATTCACAAGTTGAGAAGCGTTGCTGGTGGTTTGTGCAACAGTGCGACTTGGGCGGAGACCTGCACCGAGGGAAGGAGGACAAAGGCACCATAGGTAGGGTTGTGGGGAAGAGGAAGAAGGTGGCCATAGCCGTGGGTAGTTAAACTTAAGAGGAGAAACAGGTATATTAACGCGAGAGAGTGACAGAGTGAGGCGAGCGATACAAGGTCCGAGGGAGCGAGACTATGCGATACAAGAGAGAGAGAGAGAGAGAGAGAGAGAGAGAGAGAGAGAGAGAGAGAGAGAGAGAGAGAGAGAGAGAGAGAGAGAGAGAGAGAGAGAGAGAGAGAGAGAGAGAGAGAGAGTGGGGTACTAACCGGTGTTGACTTGGGGACGAGAGCAGCCATAACCGCTGGTTGAAGTTTCTTTGTATAATTATAATATGATAATTGGGTGAAGTTTCTCCATCACGTTGGATTGTGTGAACTTTCGTATGATCGTTCGCACATGCATGCTGAATCTGGGAGTTGAAACGAGGTGGTTCATTGCAAAACAAAAGGAAAAGCAGACAAAAACAAGGAGAAAGTGTAGACAAACAAGAGCAATACTATACAGACTAGACAAACAAGAGCAATACTATACAGACCAGATAAAGACATCAGAGAACTAGAAGTAGACCCACCAGAATGGGGCTGGTATGCCCAGCTAGACAAAAGCTAATTAACCTCAAGGACTATGAAGTCAAAACAGGATACAAGATAAGAGAATCCAACAGACCAGATAGGTTAAACATCTGGGAGAGGAACATGGCTGGCCTTGGGAATATTACAGAAATATGGAACCCACAACAAGCAGGAAGATCTAGTGGACATTGCTGCAAAATTCTACAAAAACCTATACACATCACAACACACTATGAGAAGCAGCAACGTCATCAGGAGGGCAAGAGAGAAGTTCCTGAAGCACCTGGGCTCTAGCATCAAACCAGAAGCAGGCGCATATGTAGATAAGGCAGTGATACACAAAGCGCTAGACTCTATGCAATCAAACAACGTTCCAGGCATAAACAAGCTAACTAGAAAATTAGGGCAGGAGTTCTGGCCGGTGCTAGGGAAGGATCTCTTCCGCTTACTCCAAAAAACATACAAAAGGGGAGGACTAGGAGAGGATATGAGTATAGGAGTAGTAACCCTTATATATAGAAAAGGGAAAAGAGAAGACATAAGAAACTATAGACCAAGCTCTTTAATGCTTATAGCCGACAAAATATTAGCAAAGGCACTAGCTAACAGGATAAAGAGTGTAACAGACAAATGCCTGAACGAAGCAACCAAATTAATTAGAGACAAAAAAGTACAAGCAGCCATCCTCTTCTTCGACTTTGAAAAGGCTTAAGATCAGGTAAACTGGGACTTCCTCCAATTGTGGATGGAAAAAATGGGAGTAGGACTGGTCTTCAGACATTGGGTGAAGGTGTTGTATGCAGACACAAGAGGGGGAGTTCAAGTAAATGGCTTTTTATCAGAAACTTGGAAAATGTCAAAGGTCAGTTAGGCAGGGAGACCCACTAGCAGCACCCATATTCCTCTCCGTCATGGAGGCTGTAGCAGCCCTCCTAAGGAAGGACCCCTCGATAGAAAGACTTCAACCGTAGATAGTGGTCAAAACAGACAAATCCAGACGGCCATGCTATTCGCAGACGACCTAACGGTCCTCATAAGGGGTTCAGATTCATCATTCCAAGCCTTAACGAGGGCCTAGACGAACAATCTACTTTTTCCACTTGGAAGGATTTCTGAGCTAGAAGCAGAGAAGTTAGGTCAGAGTAGAAAGCCCAACCTAAAATCTGCCAGCTAATCCTTCCCAAGGGAAGCAATCAATTCTGCCAGGATCGGGTAGAGGGTGGCGGATACAGTCTATTTGAAAAGCAGTGGTAGAGCAGTGGTACATCCTCCCATTTTGGGTAGAAATCAATGCCACTGTCTCAGGATCTCTCGACCATAATGAGGTGATGTAAGGGACACTGGACCCGACTTCCAGCTTCTTACCGATAACACTCATTTAGTTGAGCAGCCAGCTCCCATGTTTGAGCTGAGGGTGCAAAGCCAGAGTGGCAAGGGTCATGCGCTCGTGGTATGGCTGCAAGCTTTGGATTATGTTACACATCACCACCCATTCATAGTGTGTCACCATCAAATCTAGCACCATACTGCAGTATGTCACTGCACAACAAAAAGCAGCAGTACGGTAGCATACACAAAAAACAAGAGGAGCCCTACATGAAGCGGGCTCCATGAGGCAACTTCAATGCGAAGGGATCTGATGTGTAGGCATGTTTCTAATCCGCTTGATAAGACATTAGCGACAGTACGCACCACTAGCACATGGCTTGAAGCTTGAAGTTTCATCTTGATGAGACTGCATCTCTCCCTTTTCTGCTTTTGATTGGGCTTCCAAGTTATTTGAAACAACACAGTTAAGCTTAACTGGAAGGAAAAGGTAGAACGTCACACTTAGCTTGTCGATTAGTCATTCCAAATGGAAGTTTGGGCCTGTATAGCAGGGAAGAATGGCTCATTACTGGTAAAAATGGATTGTACCTAGGTTTCTCGTCTGGTTGATGCAGGAGGACAGGTGGGCACGCCTTGATTTCATCCAAGCTGTACTCCCGTGCAATGCCATAGCCTTCCAATTCCACCAGCAGCACTTGTGTAGAATTTGGCTGCCAATGGCATACAGCCGAACCAAAGCCATCACAATCCAATGAATGCCAATCATGTTTGAAAAAAAGAAAAAACACGCCACGCAACAAGAATCAATAACACTGTAGAGAGGTGTGACCTGTCATATCAATCGCAGACATTATCACGATATGGCCATAGACAATATCAGCCCAAGCTCTGGGTGTTATGCGGACCATAGTTCCCTGTTACAATTTCTCTTTTTTTACTAAAAAACAAAACAAAACAGCTCAATATATTGAAAAGAAGTTTTGAGGCCGGGGACCTCACAATTCGACCCAGAGTTATCCTGGGAGCATTACCCAGTTTAGCTTACGAGCCTTTGCTCGCCTCAGGACCTCTTCTTGCCTATCCATCTCAGTAGCCATCTTATGTTCCCTATTTCTAGCCTTCTATGCCCCTCTCAGCTGCCACAGCTGCCTGGTAATCTTGGTATCCTGGAGCCGTAAGGCTAATCCCAATAATCTGTCTACCCCTTATACTATCCTGTAGTATGGCTAACCGCGATGTTGTAAACTGTTTTTTCTTCTTTTTTTTTTGAAATCCCAAAAGGGAAGAAACCAAGCCGCTGCCTCTGACGAGCTCCGACTGTCTGGTATGTCCTATCACCTTTTCTGTGGTGGCTCTAAACCCTAAACCCTGGCTACCCACTTGTCACGCCATGACCAGGTTAACAATTTGAACTTGTGAGTGAACAGGTGTCTGCGGGACTGCTGCTTCCTCGTGGTGTCCTCCTTGCTGGGTCCCCGCGACCCTCCAGACGAGCCTTGGTGTGTTGCCTTTGCCCCCAGCTTCCCATCCCCTAGGCGCACTCTTTTAAATTTGTGAATGATTTCCTGCTGTTTTGTGGGGTCGTTTTTTATGAGCTTTGCTGCTTTGTTCCAGTCAGCTTGATATTCAGCCTGTAGGAGGTGGAGGAGCATCTGCCGTGCTTCAGGAACAGGAATGGTCTGAGAGCTATGGTCTCTTTATATCTTTTCTTCCATATCACCCGCAGAGCGTAAGAGGTCGAAGTCTTCGAAAGAGGGTCCTTTGTCAAGCGACCGGCAGGGTTGGCTCCTGCAGTCCAGTTAGTCGTTCAATGCTGCTTCCAGGCAGCGGTGTTCCAGTTAAGGAAACCCATAGTGTTTCTGTTCTGTTCCAGAGCTGTGTCGCGTTTGAGCAGGAAAGCAAGCACGGGGCAGGTGTTCTGTAGTTCCTTCCTGACATAGAGCACACAGGTCGTCCAGCTGTTGTCTGACTGCTTCGGACCGTCGCCTGCTTAGCCACTTGTTGATGGGCAGTGCGTGATAGTAGATGAGCCATTGCGTACTTCTGATATGGGTGTTTCTGATTGCTAAGGGGATTTGCCACGAGATCTGTGTTCCGGCCCCTAATCCTCTCGGCACATGCTTCTTCCACCTTGTAGATAGTGCGTCACTTATGTTGACCGCTCGCCTCCAGCCTGTAGCCGAACCGTTTTGTGTAGTCAAGGATGCTGGTTCTGCGCTCTGTTCCCATTTGCCCGGAGGTTGTTTTCCACGCCCACTCTGCTGGGTCGACTTCGAGGTCTTGCAGTTCCACTGTTGGGTTGTAAATCCTGTACTCCTCGTCCTCCAGTACCCTCACTTTTCTCAGGACAGTTGTTTTGGTAGTTCCTCTGACCACTATCGTTTTGGTGACTGTGCTTGTGGTTTGCCCCGGCTGCTGTATGTCGTGAACGGTCCACAGTACCCATTCCCCAGCTGGACCTGTACGTTTGACAAATGACAGAGCCACTGCCGGGGTGCTTTCCCAGATCCAAGTGGCCCATTGTCCAGCCGTCCATGTGGGGGGGGGCTGCAGTAGCGGGAGCCATTCTGGAGGAATTGATTGCCGAAGACCGCTGAGATTGTCTTGCAGGTTACGGCAGCCTTTAAGGGTGTCCCGGAGTTCCGGGTAAGTTTTCTACTGGCTGTGCTGGTGATTCCATATGTGGCTGATCTTCCAGACTCCCCGCTCCAACCACGTGATCCAGCGTCCGTCCTGGGTCGTAAGTGTCCAAAGTTTGTCAGCTTGGTCTTTGAGCCACTGATTGCAGAAAAGCGGTTGTCGCAGGACTTCTTCCCTGTTTGTAGGCCAGTGAACCTTGGCCCCTCTTCCTTTAGGTTGCGGGAGGTATGCCCAAGCCACCTTGGGAATAAAGGTCTGGCTGGAAGGATTACCAGTCCACAAGTAGGCCGTGGATTGCCTTTTGAGAGTACTTCCCATGTCGACCCTGCCATCCAGACGGTAGCTGCATACCAGAGCATGGAAAAAATGGAAGCATCGAGATACCAGCGCTCCTCCGAATACCTAGGTGTAAATGTTTGACCAGTTGTCCAATTTGCAGAGCATCCTGGTGAACATCTCTGGCGCCATAGCGTGATCAGGCCCCGCATCCATGAGCTTGATACCGAGGAACCACAGCGGTGTCTTGGGACCTTGCCACGAGAACCCTTCGGGAGTGATGCCTTGCAGTGGTCGCACCGTGTCAGACAGCCACCCGCCAGTGATTTTCTGCCAATTTACTTTCATTTCCAATGCGAGCTGGAAGGCTTGCATGGTACGCGTAAGCGCTTGGAACGAAGCATTGGAAGCTCTGATGATGACTGTGAGATCGTCCGCGAAGAGCAGGGTGGTGGGTAGGCTGACCTCGTGGGTAGGCTGACCTCGTGGGTAGGCTGACCTCGTGGGTAGGCTGACCTCGTGGGTAGGCTGACCTCGTGGGTAGGCTGACCTCGTGGGTGGGCTGAGTCGGTTCAGCCACCAGTCTCTCTATTGACGGATCCTTGTGCAAGAAGGAGGCTATCGCCTCCATAGTGAAGAGGAAGAGTGGAGCCGCTAGTGGGACCCCCTGGCATTGAGACATTTTGTACGATGGAGAGAGGACACAGTTGAGTTGCACCTGGCCGTGTGCTGGACACTACCTAGCATACTAATCATGTGAAGAGTTTGTGCTCCATTCCTCATGTTATGTCTAATAGGACCCATACGGTCACCATGATATAAGCATCATGCATGGCAGCATTGTGGAAAAGATGCAAACAAGCACAGGGTTTGCAATTATGTCACTATCAGTGGAACCATACACACTTCGTGCGTCATTAGCAGCCCTCTCGGATGTGATAAACGCTCATAAACACCCCGGTTTATGGGGATAAGCACGACTGGGGTACATGAGACTGCTGAGCAGGGAATACAAGCTCTTTGATATGGACTTCATCACATGTTTTCATACTAATTTCCAGGTTTAGGATGTAGGATGTGCTTATGCAGACGATGTGTTCCTCTTGCAGTTCATATCTGAACCCATACCTGGTGATCTCTCAAGGGTTTGACAATGGCTTTGATTTTAAGGGATCAGGGAGGGGGAATGGACGAGTGAGGGCTACAGGGAAGCAGGAGGTAAGGGGAAAAGGGATGGAGGGAGAAAGATATAGAGGAGTGAAGCTAGGGGATCCGGATCACTGTAAGGAAGATCTTATCCCCATGCACACTTTTCTTTACACTCCATGCCGCTTTCAAGTGAATGTCTGAATCATCTGTAATCACAAAGAGGCTCTTTGGACTCTGCCCACCTGATCCCAAGCGTAAGGTGTTGAAGACTTGGGCATGAGCACCTGAGGATTATCCACATACTTCTGTGTAAACTTGAGCACAATATTGGCACACCGGTTCTCAATCCTGGAAGATAAGGCAGAACAAACACAAATCCATGGATGCATTTGAATTCCACTTTCAAGAAACAGTACTGGGTAAATCTCGTGGTAGGTCAAGAACACACTCTTTCATTAACCACCATGCTTGAGCTGATGATGCCATCATCATATTCCTGTCATTCATTCATATAAGAAAGTAGCACGTCCCACAAGAGGAGAATAACTCCTGAACCTGGCGACATTTGTGAGGCAAGGAAACTTTCTAGCCCAAGTTGTTTTGTTCTTTCAAGTTTCAACATAGAATCCATAGAAAGTTAGAAACTGTCAAGGGGAAGAAATCACAAAGATTCAGCAAAGTTTAAACCACCAGTACTTGGCCCAGCTATCAGCCGCGGAAAAAAATAGAGTAGAAACGTTTCTAGTTGGATGAATTTGGGCGCTCCTGTAGTGGCCCGTACGTTTCCTAAAATTGCGTAGCGTTAACGCTACGCGACTTTAGGAAGTACTGGTCGTTTAATAGCCCCATGTTTCCAAAACTTAACCTGCCTTAAAAGTTAAAATAGACCATTGACATCATGTGTAATTGCCAAGTGTGACTTGTGACACAGCCTTGAGTTGTGACATTGCACATTAGCCCACCTCAGGCTTCAGAAACCTCACTAAGGGAAACAAAGCATTTCAAGTTTCAACATAGCATCAGAAGTGAAGACCGACTGGGAAAAGTGGTGAGGGAGTGGCACTTGCTGGATTCTGGGTCCCCCATCCCAAAGGAATATTAAAATGTGGAAAGTGTCCTTTTTAAACCACCACTACGTTCGAGCCTCTTTTTGCCGACCCTGAATTTACCCGCGCACCGATTATTGCCGAGGCTGGCGTGGGGGCAGATCTGTTTCTTTTCTTTTTTCTTTGGCACAGCCAACAAAAAAGTAAAAGAAAGGAAACGACACTCTGCCCATGATAGTGGTGCAATATATTGAGAAGTACTAGTGTGAGTATACCCTAGGTGAGGTGCTCACTGTCAGAACTTGAAATACGCTGTAACTCGCTGGCAGGGCACAAAGAAAGAAATGAAAAGAAGAAGGGGAAAAAAAAATACATTCTGGTGCGAGTGGTCAGATACATTCTGGAAAGTACTAGCGTGAGCATGGCGTCAGTGAGGGCATTCCCCGACATCAATGATCTTGTTCTTTTTTTAAATTGGAAAAAGGGTTGCCAACCCTGGCCCGAGGCCCGAAAGATATCTTCGTAGGCTACGAAACCGACTTTGCATCACAGCCTGAAAGGTAGTGGTGGTTTAACGAAAACTCGTAGCTTCCCATGTTTCTCTCCGTTCCAGACAAAAGAACCCTGACTGGTGGCCTTTCTTCTTCTTCTTCTTCTTCTTCTTTTCTGTTTTCTKTTTTTTTTTTTTTTTTTAATTTATTTATTTATTTTTTTAAGCCTTTTTCTGAGGGCCAGCAGCCTGGTTTACCTTCTCCATTAGGACAGAAACCATGACCTTTGATCAATAGAACAACCCACCCTCCTCCCAGTTAGGGCTGGGAGAACCATAGCCACTGCTTGCTAAAGAAAGCTTTCCTACTTGTTACTGCATACTATATGGACAGGTAGCATCAACTCCCCCCCCTGGAGCTCTGCCCTCACAGTTGCGAATAGTCAAGATAACAGTATGAATAGCCTCATCAATAGCTTCAAGGAAAAGTCTTATCACGCCAAGTGGCCTAGCTTAGTTGGTTGAGCACGTAAGTGGTACACAGGAGGTCGTGGGTTCGATTCCCCATGGCATCCATTCAACTCCCCACGACCCCTGTGTGGCATACTTCAGGTTCACCAACAGAGAAAGTCGGCTTGTCCCTCCTGGCTGGTTGTGGAAGTGTTGGGTCTCACTTTCTAGCCCGCGCCTGGTGTTAGGAGCTTGGGTGCTGCTCCCGCCACAGAGCAGAGTTACGTAGGCATAGAGCCATAACCTTAGGATACTTTAGGCCTAGTGAGGAGATTTAAGGCTGGTCCCCTGAATAGAGTAGTTGCTGTGGCCCTAGACCCATAGCCTTAGACTCTAGTCTAAGACCCTAGATCCCCTTGGTGCGTGGATGGGCTCTTGTTTGTCCGGGGTAGGTAATGTGAGGTGAAAATACGGTTGATCCCTTGCTTGCCCGGGGTAGGTAGTGCGAGGTACAATACTGTGAGAAGATGATAGCATAGTCAAAAAACAAAACGTGGTTGTCCCCCATATGAGGAGAAGATAAGCCTGCATTTTTCTTTTTTCATTAAAAAAAAAAGAAGGAAACTCGCATCAAGAGAGACCAGATCAACAATCAGAGAATCACTTTAAGCTTCTAATCAGGGGAAATTACACCACCTCTTGTTGATCCTCCACATGACTTGGAAACTGGAACCCAAGATCCCCATTGATCCAGTCTTCCAGTTCCCCGATTCCCAGCGACACAGCAGAACGAAGCTCCACTGATTACCCCACGATGTGCCAAGCCACTGACTACCCCTACGACGTGCCAACCTACGTATTCCCCCCCCCCACCTAGCGACAGCCACTCGGCCACTGCATCAGGAGAACCTCCAACAGGCATTACACACTTGGGGACCTCAACATGCCCTTATCACACCTGACAGCCGGTGCAGCTCAGGAGGTCATCTTAAATTTTCACCCTTCGAGGACCAGGCTGGGGCAGAGAGGGCAATATTCTCAGACAGTAGAGTCAATCAAGCAACAACGCTTGAAACCCCTGGTAGAGTGATAGTGAGCCCCTGATAGGTGCTGCTCACACTACAGTTCCCCTGGGAAGTCATTGATCACACAAACAACACACTCGTACGACTGAAGGAACCCCTGATGAGCAATGATTTCTCCTGACCTAGGAGAATTATCGCTCAGGTAAGCCTGGTTTCCTTCTTGGGTTTCTCGTGACCTTCTTGATTAGTGTGCGACAAAAGGATACCGGGACTGCCGGGATGGACTCTGGGGGTATCACACTGAGGTGAGTGCGGATCCTTCAGGGACTTCAGGGTGAATCCTTCAGGGATTCACCTCTGAGTGCTTTAGTGTGATCTCTTGTGGAGAGAGCAAAAGAGCATGGCCTTTTGGAAACTCGGAATGCCCTGTAACTGTGCGCTTGAGCAAGAAACCTCCCAGCAGAACCATCACCCAACAAACTACTGCACCTCAAACATCTTTGAGTGAGAAAGCTGGAGTGACTGATCACCAATCTGAGTTACTGACCTGAAGGGTGGCAGCCTCCTCATGCCATCGCAGTCCCAAAATGTGACAAGCATTGTTGCCGCATGCAGTGACACATCAACCACTAAATATTTGTATGTACCTGAAGTTGAGGGAGATTAAGACAATAACGACAGCATATGTAAGCTCATTCCAAGTCATTTGGCAACCATACAGTCTGATAGGGGCTTTGAGCTGATTTCCCAGATGGTAAACAAATGTGGGACTTCAACAATGCTTGCCAGATACTGAGATACATAGGGCAACAAAAATAGGACAGGAAGACAAAAAAGGGGCCCAAACAAAAACAGCTTGTAGGGCCTTTGTTTCTTTTTTGGGGTCAATAATGCCTAGACCTCCTTCGGCTGGTTTCCTCGTAATGTAGCGCCAGGCTATTTTCGGAATGCAGTTCTGTTTGTTAGGATCGCCGGTCCATAAGTTCTGCGGTTGAGAGCCTTGATTGTATGGTCCGGTACTGTCCAGATTGATGATATGTACCACATCATTGAGAAGATCGATGTGTTGATGGTCAGTGCGCAACCCAGCAAGGACGTAAACGAATTTCCCCATCTACCCAGTTTGTTGATTTGGTTGGTGAGTAAGTTCTGCGCCATTTGGGGGGCGTCTCGCTCATATTCCTTGCACAAGGAAAACAAAATAATAATAATAATAATAATAATACTAAATCTTGGGTTGAAACTTGAAAATGAACCATTCAACTCGCTGAAACCCTCCCCCTCCACCCTTGAATATATATGCCTGAACATTTGACCATTCTTGAAGCACTTTAAACCACCAGTACCTCGCCCAGCTATCAAGTCCGAGGCTCGGACTACCGGTAGCCCGATCATTACCGAGCCTCGGACTTTATTGCCGAGCCTCGGACAACTGGTGAGTAAGTTCTACGCCATTTGGGGGGCGTCTCGCTCATATTCCTTGCATAAGGAAAACAAAAATAATAATAATAATAATACTAAATCTTGGGTTGAAAATGAATCATTCAACTCGCTGAAACCCTCCCCCTCCACCCTTGAATATATATGCCTGAACATTTGACCATTCTTGAAGCACTTTAAGCCACCAGTACCTCGCCCAGCTATCGAGTCCGAGGCTCGGACTACCGGTAGCCCGATCATTACCGAGCCTCGGACTTTATTGCTGAGCCTCGGACAACTGGTAGTACATCACGGAACAAGAAAAAAAAAGACAACAAAAACATACAACTTTCTGCAAAAAAAAAACAAAAAAAAAACAGCCGAAATCATACATGCCAAACGAGAATGAATCTTCCTCGATAAAGAGGAAGATTCATTCTCGTGAGAGAGAGAGAGAGAGAGAGAGAGAGAGAGAGAGAGAGAGAGAGAGAGAGAGAGAGCCGCCTAGTGATTGCACTCTTTACATTGTGAGAGCAAAGAGGTAGAGATAGGAGCACCATGCACCGCACCCTGAGCAGTATTTATTCCTTAACCCTTATGCTAAGCTCTCCTGGCTCTGTTCCTCAGAATTAGTTGCTGTGCACGATTCAGATTTGGATGGTTAGTTCCCTAACCCTTATGCTAGCTTCTCCTGGCTCCATTCCTCAGAATTAATTGCTGTGAATGCAAACCACGCTAGAACTAGACCGATACAGATAGAATATGGTCAAGGGCTTAGGGTTTCAAGCCAAATAGACACAGCATCCCCAAACCATCCACCCACCACCAGTCCACTACCGAAACAGTTCAGACTCCTCTCCCCCCTTCAATCCCGCCCCTCCCCTCCACCACCCCCCACCCCCCACCCCCGAAGAACCAACCACTACTCCACCACAGTCTCCTACCACCCCACCTATCCCCACGCCTCCTCTCACACATCCCCCCTACATCACCCAGCGGACCATAGCTAACTGAACACAGCCAAGGGTTTAGGGTTCAGGAACTAGACAGAATGGTAGAGATTTCAAGAACATCACTTATATTCCAGACCGCTCTAGTATAACACACCAACTTGACAGCATCACAGCTGAGAGGAGCAGGACTGGGGCCAGACAGCTGGGCAACAGCCAGGCATCATAAGCAGTAGGATAACTTAGGCAGGGGTGGGGGGTGGTACATCCTTCCTCAATGAAGCAATCAATGCCGTCCACTCGGGCCTCCCAGCCATAATGGGGAGGAGCGTGCGTGAGTCGCTCATGTATTCCAGATTGACTTGCCGGGGGAACAGGAACCGGACTGTTGCTCCCCAGAATGGCAGGAGCCAGAACCACGAGGTTCTGAAAGAAAAAGAAAAAGTTAATTCAACAGTACAAGATAATAAGGCTGTGACTGAGAGGAGCATGGTGGTACAGGCTAAACTGAATTCCACCTCCATGGAGGGATCCTTTGGCCTAGATGCAAGGAAGTGATGTGTGAGTCATACATTGTATCTGTTTTGGACTTGCCGGTGCGAAGGAACCAGACTGATGCTCCCCAGAGTGGAGAAGGAGCAAGGACTGTAAGGACCTGTTTCAACAGAGGGAAAAAAAGCAGGCAATGGGTAATTCATACCATCCTGACGGTTACGGCAGCGAATACCAAAATCGCCCACTTTTTCAATGCTGAACCCCCCGCTCCATCCCCAAATACCACCAACTAACCGAACCATCAAGCTCTCTGATTTTGATGCATCATCCCAGTGATATGCCTCCTTCTGTCCATCTCGCAGTTCCTGCAAAACATACAAACGAGCGCAGTGGCTCACTGTGAGCCATTACTGTGCACCGTATACCCCTGTGACCCAAGCTTTAAAAAATTGTGCAATTCGTTGCATGAAACGATTTAAGACCTGAACCCTTAGGCTGCTTGACTCTATGTCCGTCTTACTGGAACTTTTTGCTTCTTTTCTGTTGTCTTTTGCAGGAGATGCTGGAAAGATGTGTACTGAAAGCAAGCAAGCCAAAGAAATAACGACCAAGGCTCAGCGATCATTCAATGCTAGAGGTCTGCAGTTGTTAGATGCTTGTACTCTTCACCGGCTAAGGATGAAATGAATGTTGAATTCTTCCGAGTAAGTTGATGAAGCAGATATGTTATGCCCACAAACAAATGACTTATTGCTGGCAAACAAACCTAAGCACTAACGACAGAGGCTCAGTGATCAGGCTGCTTCCCACGTGGTAGCGCTCATCAGATGGATGGACTTATGAGAAGCTTTCGAGCTCGCTATGGTTCAGAGCTTCAGAGGTATGGTACATTCTTGTCCGCAAGTTGATCAAACAGACAAAATATGAACGTGCGGACTTCTGCCCCATAACAGCAAGTAGCACAGTGTAACAAACCCAATTTCAGAAACTCACGATCAAATCTCACATGAACTCACAAGGTTCAACTCAATGATAACAAACCAATCGAGACAGCAGTGAAAGATATGAAAATAAGAAGAGGAAAGGTATGGAAAAATGTCCACGGGATTCCTTCTAGCCAACCCAACGTATCTGCTATCTTATGTCTCCTGTCTCCTTCACCGCCAATCTACACTAAAAAACAACGCCTATCCATTGCTGGTGCGATAATGCTGGAACTTGAATTGACAATGTGCATCCCCCGAAGAAGCCTCCTTCTTCAGTCAGGATGAGATCACGACACAGAAGCTATGGTGACCTTCCCTCTCATTCCTTGACTTCACTATAACTAGTGGTGCACTCTCCCTCGATAGTACGAGTGCCAACAGGATGAAGTCTTGGAAAATGACTGTCAGTCTCCCTCCTCCATTTGGAGACTTCTTCTTCAGGTAGCTATAGCCACGAGCCAACAGGTAAGGTTCTTCCTTCTTCTCGCCAACCACCTTCAATGGTTGCTCCTTCCGATCTTCACCACGGACCCTCCTCTGTATGGTGACAGATATACTAGTCCGCACCATCAACCCTGTCTTGAATAAAGAATGATGAGCGCATGCAAACAGTGGGCCCTCTCTGCAGCAGCTGTGACTGAACACTCCAGGTAAGCAATGTCCAGGTAAGCTTCTCTTCCTCCAAGCGTTGGACCCTATCCCATATCCCTCCTCTTTTATGGTGCATCAGCACCTCCTACTGGCTATGGCTACCATTCTGTCTCTGATTCAGCCTCATGCTCTCTATATCGGCCTTCTTCAGGCGCTGGTGCTTGGAAAGCAGCACTCCAGACCTGACATAGCGCAATGCAGGACTAATGAATGCACGAGCTGGGGAAGGCCCAGGTTTTTTAGAGTTGAGTCAACCTGGCACGCCTCAGGTTGCCGACCGGGATGGCTGAGATTTCTTAATCTGAACGGCCAAGATTTTGTTACGGCTATTGTGTGCCTGAACCCAGTGGGCCTCGGAAGCTTCTAGCGACTGCACTGAGCCTTTGGATTATCTGTGATCTGTGCCCGTGGTTGGCTCTCAACAAATCTTCGACTCTTGGACTTCTATACCTGGGTTGGGCCTGACTGTTGACTTCTAGAGGCCCTGGGCACCTCGATTTGGGTCTTGAGCCCAGATCTACCAACCTAAGGACTTCTTGAGGCTTTTCAACGACTGTAGGGACGGCTTTTGAAGTTTTGATCCCTGAACTTCGGCTTGGTAAAAAGCTACGATCCGAAGACTATTTGCAATGCTGGTTCTACTCCATTATCCGACTCTGTAGAGGTTTCCAGAGTCGGCATTCCAAAGGTCTTTGACTAAGACACGGACAAGACTATATTCTACTGAATGGGGGGCAATTTGAAGAACTCTGGGACCCTATGGATCCATTTCTCATATCCAGCCTTCACTCAGACTTCAGATTTCTCCGAGTTGTGCTTGATTGTGATCAAAGTCATGACCTTCCTATTGTGTACAATGGTACTAGAATCGACGAGGAGATTCAGCTTTTTTTTTTGCGTTCACTGTTCTTGGCAAATGGTTTTTCTTTTGCCTTTCCCTTTTGCAGCTCAAGTTGTCTTTCACGACTCCTGTGTAAGTTGATGTTTGGCTTCTTTTGCCACTGTGAAATGAGTTTCTTCATTGCGACCAGCAACAACCGGGGAGATATCGCACATCATAGTCAGGAGTCAGGACACTAGAAACTGTGGTCAAAGCTTCTTCAAACACGTGTATCATGGGAGGAAATCCCAGAACCCAGCTCATGAGCTCACACATTGAAGAGAAGTTCTTACAAACTGCTGTCAAAGTTCAAACATGTGTATTGTGGGAGTGGATTCCAGGACCGAGCTCATGAGGTGAGCATACAGGGATTTTCAGAACATACCCGGCGGCTTGATGTTTCAGACTGCATGTAATCCAGGTCGAATCCGCTCCGGTTCAGCAACACAAATCTTTGAGCGATTGTGACAATCTTTGTCCGATGGAATACTTCTGGTGCTAGCTGGATATGCACACCAAACACGTACTTCCGTACAGTCTAGGAAAATGCAGACACAAAGTGAAAATGTAAACAAAGTCAGCTGCTGGTAAGATGTCAATCAATGGAAAAAATTAAAAAACCACCTCTTGTAGACAGAGTCGGATACGAGGATACTGCAGGATCTGGTTCTAAGAGCCATAATGGGGAGAGGAGTGAGTTTCTGCCTCAGGTATTTTCGTTTGACTTGCTCGTGGAAGAGCAACAGTGCTGATGCTAGATGGAATCGAGCCATAGCCATAAAGCTCACTGCAGGTAGCAAACATGCATTTTCCTTTCTTTGTTCATTTCCTAGAAACATTGGGAGTTCGTGGGAGGAAGGTGAGAGGGGGGAATCTGCAGAGCGGGTAAGAGTTACAGGCATGCAATGCGACTGACATTCCAAAAGACCAACTCGCTAAGTATTTTCATCGTAAATCTGGCAGGAAAACAACAACATCAACCGGCTCCATTAAACCACAAAAACTGTCAAATCCGAGTCAAAAGAAGAGTGAAATCAGGAAGAGTTGCATCCTAAAAGGCTCACTCTTCTCCCAACCATAATGGGGGGAAGCATCTTGCGTGTGTTATAATTTCTATTCTTGACTTGCCAGTGGAATAGTAACCGGACTGATGCTCCCCAGAATGGACAAGGAGCCAGGGCCACAAGACCCTGTTTTTTTTGTTTTTTTTTTTGTCTGAATAAAAAAGGCCAATGAACCCTTGGACATCATTGATTACTCCTTGACAGAGGATTGGCCGTCAGATGAGCCTTAAGATCTAGATTTCTGCTGAGACTGACATATTGATATTAAACCACTGGTACCTTTGTCGGTTCGGAAAATAATGGACCTCCGACCTTTCAGGAGGCCGAATCGAAACGACGACGCCGATCAGACTTATCAACGGCAGCCGTTGTCAGGCCCGGCCTCCTAACAGTTCGGGACTAGGCTAAGACTTGTCGAGACTGGACGGCAAAGGTACTAGTGGTTTAAGAACTTTTTAAATTAAGGACTACAACTGGGACAGCGTGAGGTGCTGGCTGCCTGTAACAGCTCCCTCTATCTGTTCTCACAACTCGGAGAATTCTTCAGAGTATTTGCTGGGTCATGCTCATGGTGGATTTGCAGACCTTACAGTGAGGCATTTCAGCCTTTACAGCATCATTCAACACACAACGCTGTCCCAGACCAGTCAGAGTCTGTAATGGATAAGTCAGATTATGCCATGGCTCTGTTGCACCCTGTTTCCTGACTATTAATTGTGGCAATCATTCCACTTGAGGCTGAGTCCTTCCACTTTAGGCACTTCGCTGTAAGCAATCCCGTCCGGCTGGAGCTCCATCACACTCCTTCGTGCCTTCTCCCGGTTCATTTGGATGACAGACTTCAGCAGGGCCATTTACATCTGATCTCTGCTTTGATCAGGGTCTTTTTTGAAGCCCATAGGTCCTTTCTTTAATTACTTCTCAGGAAAGGGCCGCTAGAAAAGGTGTGACCATCCCCTGTTCGGTAATCCGTGGGTGAGAGACGAAAGTGATCACCAACCATCCCTTAAGCCTAGAGGAAGGAGATGGCTATCGTGAGTCAAACATGGAGTTTGGAAAGTGAGCCATCTGTGGAACGAGGAGAACAAGGACTGGGTGACAGAACAGGAACCGGCCTCCCAGCTCAAAGGATGTCACCGACGAGACGAGAATCTACAATCCATTATCAGCTGCATCCTAGAAGGCTGGAAGGAGTTGCTGAGCGAAGCCTCAACCTGGAAATCGGGTGAATGGGGAGTGAGGGTGCAGGATTTAACCCCCTCAAGGGCCTATCAATTTTCCCATAAACAGCAAGGGTCGGATACCCTGGCTGTGTTTACCTCTTTCCCAATTACCCCATCTACGCAAGGCCTCACATCTATCCTGAATAAGGAGGTGGAAAGAACAGTCCTAAACCCTTTTGTTCTCAGAAAAGTAAGAGTGTTGGGATCATGGCCAAAAACAATCTTCAGAATAGATACGGCGATTCAAGACTTGGAATTTGATCCATCAGAGTGGGCTTGGACACCAGATAGAAGCAGAAGTCTCAAAACGAATGTCCCCATCCAGGAATACACATTCAAACTGGTATACAACTGACTCCTCAAAACATAGGATCCTGACCCAACGATCAAGAGCAGATGGCAGAAGTTAATAGGTCAGGACGCTAGTCAGATCCCACATATACCATGGAAAAAAATTCAAATCAATCCATCCGGTGAAAATCAGAAGCCTCCAATGGCTCATCTCATATGTGGCTCTACCGGTTAACCAGTGGCTGCATATCAGAAGAAGTAAGAATGACCCCAACAGTTCAGATTTATGTGCAGTATGTTCAGAAAATGAACCAGAAGATATGCTACATTGCCTGATACGCTGTAGAGAGGCAACAGAATATTGGGGGAGGGCCTCGGATCTTTGGGATTCCCTCTTCTCGACTCCCCACCCTGAACACCCCATCCAACTCCTTCTATGGACTAACATCCCAACTCAATTCCACAAGACAGAGAAAACGTGGTTCGGAATGATCAGAAAGGTAACACTGTGGTTAGAATCTGGGGTTCTCAAGAAGGGTCGCGCCCGCACCGTTTCGGTTAGTGCCATGCTGCGCTACGCTCGGTGAACACCTGCCCCGGCTTCGCGCCGAAAATTTCCCCACGCGCGCAGTTTCGCACGCCTTGCTCGTTTGAATCGTTTGAACTTGAAGCTGCCTGATGATGGCGAAGGGGAGGGGCGAGACTGCTTAACGCCACGTCACAACAATCCACGCCTCCGGGCGTGGCGCCCTTAAAATCCGGCAAGGGAATGGAAGGCGAAGTAAGGGGAAGGAAGAAGGACTACACAGTGACCAAAGAGTGTCACACTTCCAGACTCAGTGAAGAGACGAGCATCACGAACGGAGGTAGATTCTCTACACCTTCGGCCTCCACAAGGGAGGTAAGTTACTACGTCGTCCTTCGATAATCAGCAACGGTGCAGCAGCTACTATGAAACAATTAAGGTTATCACGGAGCCAATTCCCAGATCTGGTCGATCGACTATCTAAAAGCGCTCGCAACAGCCTAGGTCTCTCTACTCACTCCTTCCTGTAGCCCAGATCGACGTCCGTAATCAGGAACTCGGCCCCCCCATTCTACTAACCATACATCCCCTCCATCCTGACCCATCCCTTTCCTGTCTTCCACTCGTTTCACAGTTCACCTGTTGCTCACACTGCATCACGGACCTGCGGTTCTTGTCTCATGTGGTACTTTACATCCTAGCTTTGCCACCCACCATCCCCTTTGCTCCCCCCGATTCTCTAACCCCACCACTTCCTCCTTCCTCTGTGACCTACCCCTTTTCGACCTTCCCTCTTGCCGGCGCATCACGCCTCAAAACTGGTTAGCGATATAATCTCCCTTCTCGCCCCGTCTCCATTTCCACTCACCCTTCAGTTTACTTCCGTCATAACCAATCATATCTCCCTCCCCTCGCCCCGCCGCCTATCCCCCCCATCCACCCTTTCCATCGAGAGTGCAAGTGCTTACCTTGTTTTCTATCCGACCATCCCTCTCTCGACTCCTTCGTCCCTCTCTGACCCCACCCGTCCCCAACCTGGTTACGTTCCAACTTCACTTGACCCTACCCCGACTGCTATCGATCTCATCCCTACTCCGTTCCGACCCCACTCGATCGCACTCCGACCTCACTCCGATCCCCTTTCCGCCTCTCATGCCGACCTAATTCGATCCCATCCCGATCCCCTCCGCTGCTGCTCCAATCGCACCACGCATCCCGACCCCTTTCCGACTACACTCCATCTGATCCCATTCTGGTCCCACCTCACCAATCATCCATCTTGAGTTCTGACTGGCACTCTCTTCACCCACACCCTCACCCCAACTTCAATCAGTCTCATCCCTACCCCGCTCCGACCCCACCCGATCCCACTCCGACCCCACTTCGATCCCATTCCACCCCCCATGTCGACCCACTCCGATCCTATCCCGATCCCCTCCGGTCCCGCTCCGACCTCATCACACCACCCAACCCCACTCGATCCCAGTCCGACCTTACTGCGATCCCATTCCGCCTCCCACGCCGACCTAATTCGACCCCATCCCGATCCCCTCCGCTCCTGCTCCGATCGTACCACACATCCCGACCCCTTTCCAACTACATTCCACCTGATCCCATTCTGGTTCCACCTCACCAATCATCCATCTTGAGTCCGGACTGGCACCCTCTTCACCCACACCCTCGCCCTGACCTCAATCAACCTCATCCCTACCCCGCTCCGACCCCACCCGATCCCACTCCGACCCCACTCCGATCCCATTCCACCTCCCACGTCGACCCACTCCGACCCTATCTCAATCCCCTCCGGTCCCGTTCCGACCTCATCACACCACCCAACCCCTTTGCGACTACGTTCCACCCGATCCCATCCTAATCCCACCCCACCAATCATCCCTCTTAACCCCTGGCTGGCACCCCCTCCACCCACACCCTCGCTCCGACCCCAATCGATTTCATTCCTACCCCGCTCTGACCCCACCCGATCTCACCCCGACATCACTCCGATCCCATTTTGCCTCCCACACCGACCCATTTCGATCCCATCCCGATTCCCTCCAATCCTATACCGACCTCACCACGCCACCCAACCTATTCCAACTATATCCCACCCAATCCCATCCTGGTCCCACCCCATCAATCATCCATCTTGACCACTGACTAGCACCTTCTTCACCCACACCCTCACTCCGACCTCGATCGATTGTATCCCTACCCCGCTCCGACCCCACCCGATCCCACTCCGACTTCACCCCGATCCCACTCCGCCTTGCACGCTGACCCACTCCGATCCCATTCCGATCCCCTCTGGTCCCGCTCCGACCTCACCACGCCACCCGATCCCGTTCCGACTACAGTCCTATGGATCCCATCTTGGTCATACCCCACCAATCATCCCTCTTAATCCCTGACTGGCACCCCTTCCACCTACTCCCTCGTTACAGACCTTGTGCCCTTTAGTCTGAACCAGCCCCGTGTCCTGCACCGTCCTACCAGATCCAACTTCCTCTCCCCATCCCTCTATATCCCCTTCCACTTCCCGATCGAATGTGCCCACGACTCTCCTCTCGATCACTTTATTTATACAGTCCCCCTGTCAGTCGTGAGGGACCCTACCTATATCTCACATGACTAGCCCTAGCTGCATAACCGGCCCACTTCTCCCACGATCTCTGATAAACTCATTCCAATCTACTTCGCCATCCCCCATCTGTCCCCATCTCCTGGACCGTAACCCCGACTCCCTTGCCTTCTTATCTTCACTCCCCTCGCCCCCCGACTTCTCGCATCCCAATCCTAACTTACTATGACTCATCCCCCGTTCAGCCTACCCCCCTATCCCCCTCCTCCCCCCTTGCTGTCAACTCTTCCACATTAATCGACCCCCATCACACATAACAAGGACGGGCAAATCTGACAACGGAAAGAGAGTAGGACAAGACCGATTATCTGTAACTGAAGAGAATGGTTTCCCCAGTTCAGAATGCGGGTACAACGAACCAAAGCACTGAGGAAAAATGCTTCAATGTGATTGACAACGAAGCGCTCAAGTTCCTAATAGACAAGATAAAAGTTCAGGGGATACAGACAATGGAGACACAAAAGTCGGAAGAAGAAATCATTGTTTGGAAATATCCGGAGGAAAAAGTGGCGGAACTGGATGATTTGCATGAAAGGCACGGGGTGGTTTTCAACTTTGCACGCAATGGAGCAGAACTCCAACCAGCAGAGAAAAGGAAATGGGTTATAGAAACAATCAAGAAGGAACTAAAACTCAAACAATCAGGAGAAACCTTCAACCTGCAGAATCTGGGTCGAAACAATATCATGGCATTGTTTATTCAGGAGGAACATGCAAAGGTTGCAGCTGAGATGCAATCCAGAAACTGTCATGGTTCGGTCTGTACGATCACCAAATGGAAGAAGTTGACTGCACAGAGACAGAACCCAGTGTTTACAGTATCGTACAAGCAGACGCTATTAAAGAAAAAAATTTGGGTGCAAGTCGACAATATCCATCCGGGATTCCATGGTCTGTTGGTGGACAGGCTAGAAAGACAGTACACTGCGAACAGGATCCTCAAATGGATCCTGCCAACGCCATACTTCCTGGCCCCGCACTGCGGCTCCATGACAGCGGTGTTGGAAGTTAAGACAGATAACCCCCCGGTATTTCCACATACCGGGAAACTCCAAATTGAAAACAGAGTCGTGGAAATCAAGGTCTCAACAAAGACCTCCCGGATCTGCTTTCGATGTAGGGAGCGGGGTCACATGGGAACATACCCCAATTGCCCCAAATTTCCAAAACAGCCAAAAGAACGTAAACTCCTCCCCAACATGCTAGTGGAAGTGGAGAACGCTCCTGGAATCTGGTTCATTGCTGACAGTAACTACGATGGATGGGTGTTCGATGATAACTTGGAGGATCCAGATTGGATCTGGCATTATGCCGACCTGGAACCCACAGTCAAAAAACCGAACATCTTCCCCCCAGCAGACAGCAGATGGCAGAAGAAAGCAACAGGGAAAGTATCAGGCAATCCAACGAGGATTAACACTGACCCACTCATCGACTCTCGGGTGATCAGGAAAGAGAAAGACTGGGAAGATTTACTATGGGATCTGGACACAGCCAGGGAACAAGCTGTTTCAGAATTCAACAAAGAATCAACCAGCTTCCGGGGTATGCTGAAAATTCTGGAACAAACAATGCTCAGAACGAAAACTGGAGCTCAAACAGATAACAAGCGGACGCTGGACAACGAGGGGGTGCAAGAGATCACAGAGAGTGGCTCCAAGAAGCAGAGGGCAATGGATGTAGAGGGGAGAGAGGGAGTGATAAGTATGCCCACCGGAAAGGAGAAAGATGGCAAGACAGTCGATTCAGAGCATACTGGTTCCGGAAAGGTGGCAGATGGAAGTAACACAGATGGAGGAAGTTCATCAACAGACAACGAGATGGACTCCCAATGTTCCCTACAGTGGCTTAGAGAGTATGTGGAAAAGGTCAAAAGGGAATGAGAACATGCCTTCGATATTCGGGCAGCATGTCTGAAACACGCAGAAAGATCCCAGAGAAATGGTAAGAAGGGGATGATCGGTGGCATAGGGAGCTCCAATAACCAATTTGATACTCTCAGAAAGGTCAAAGCAGAAGAACTCTCAGAATACACAGCATTCTGATACGCGAAAAAGAAGAGGGCAAGAGACCAGGGGCTGAAGGACCAAGACAAAACTATCCTGGACTCCAAAGACGAATCCCAGGATCTACGCCCAAAGAAGTGGAAGTCAGGGAAAAATCAGAAAAAGAAGGATCTCGAAACCGATCAAATGGAGTCTGAAGAAGAATCAGGACGCACCATGCTGGAAAAAGAAGCAGCAGTGGTGTTAGCCCAAACGGACAAATTGAAAAAACTGAACAAAGAATATGCCCTCAAATTCATCACTATTACACACATAGCCAAAAACGAGGCTCCGTTGGTAGTAGAGACAGCCAGGTCGTCACGTCTAACGCTGATGAACATCCGCTCGCTGACTGCACCAAGATACGTGGAGAAAGTCGCCAAATGGCAGATAGCAACGGACGTGTCCTTTCAGATTCCTTGCTTCTAGGAAGGGCAGAATGTGGCAGACATCCTCCGGGAGAAGATAACAACTGAGTTCCCGCTGGGAATTTTCGAGACCGTACCAGACAATACAGATCAGGAGGATACACACTCCTGAACAGAACAAGAGGGCCCATCTACACAACACACAGAGTCGGGGAGACACTCCCCCCAGGGCTTTTCGCCCCTGATCGTCAAGTTATCCGAAACTGCACAACTGAGAACAGGGATGAGATGGAGACCCTGGCGAATGGTGACAGCGGCCCCGTACAGCGTTCTGGCGGGATCAAGTTTACCGGCAAAACTGACGGCAGTGTCGGTCGCTTACCTTGTCACTACAGGGATGTTGGATGGGGACGGGGACTTAGACGCAAGAGTATACTCCACTGACTGGGTTTTACAGAAGCGATGACTCGGAGAAAGAGTGGTGCCAGGGCTTTGCGTGTGTGTGTGTGTGTGTGTGTGTGTGTGTGTGTGTGTGTGAGAGAGAGAGAGAGAGAGAGAGAGAGAGAGAGAGAGAGAGAGAGAGAGAGAAATCGTGTGTGTGTGGATGAGAAGGAAGACAATGAGCTAACATCAGATAAGGGAAAAAACAGCAACGATAGTGAGGGTCCGTACATGATGGACGAACCGGGCGTGACTTCGCCTACGAAGTTGGGACAAGACACAGCGGTATCCGACCCTGGGGACGACCCAATGGGCCCGGATACGGGTGGACTCTCACCATCGTAGATGTGCGACTTATAAAACCATTGTCTTGAACTGGCTGAGAGAGTCACGTAGATGGACGAGTTTAGGAGAGCGGCGAATGCGACGGGGAACCGGGGGGATTGGAAGCATCAAGGGATTGCCATTCGATGTTGGAACATAAATGGGTTGGGTAACATCATGGACAAGGAAGACAAATGGAATGACTCAATCAAAGGTCTGACAGTGTACAACAAGAAACTAGCAGACATCATATTGCTTCAAGAAACCCATCTCACTCTCTCTCCAGAACACAACATGATTAGAAATTTTGTAACAAGAAGACTGAGAGGCGTTAAGGATGAAATTTGGGCTGCGGATAACTTTTCGAGTACGAAAGGTACAACTATTCTGATTCCAAACTCCTCTCGCATTTATATAGCAGGAAATGTCCTGGATAAGAAAGTTGACCTTAATGATGGTAGATGGTGCTTTATGCACCTTAAGTGGAAAGACGAGGAATTCTTTCTATTTAATATTTATGCTCCAAATGATTCAGTGGAAAGATCATCCTTTGTGGCGAACGTGGGCAGCATGCTCCCGCCATTAGCATCGTGTATAGTGACTGGAGATGGAATGCCACTCTCGACCCCTCGACAGACCGCATATCCCGATCGTCCGGCGCATACAACTCGCAAGAAGCGTTACCAATCCAGAAACTGATGCTAGACCATGGTTTGGTAGAACCCTTCAGAACTATGCATCCCACCTCAAGAGCCTTCTTATTAGTCAAGAAGAACCACGCTCGTCACACGGCCTTCTCGTGTATTGATTACTTTCTGGTATCGGAGACAAGATGGGGGCGGTTAAGAGTGCAAAGGTCTTACAGTTGGCACCATATCCAGGTCTAGACCACAAACCAATTGAATTAACGATCAGCTTTGAACAATTGGTTAGAAAAGGAGCCAGCTATCATAAATTAAATAATTCCCTCCTGCTAAGCCAGAATTTCCAGGAAGGGGTGCGAGATTGCTGGCAGGAACGGAGAAACACCCGCCCACCCACTCAGGATCGATGGGAATGGTTTCAAGAAAGTTACTCTACCCTTTCTAAGATAGCAGCAAGAATCTCAAGAAAGCTAGCAACCATAAGAAAGCAAGGAGACAAATCTGGAATACGCACTGAAGATCGCAGAGTCCAATCTCAACGACAATCCCTCATCCTTGCTATATGCTGAAATCTTCGAGAAAGCACGTGAAGAGCTGGCTATGTGGAGGTGGTGGGACTTAAAAGGCCTGCAAATAAGAGCCTGAATGAATGAATATGAACTTAGTGAATCAATGTCAAAATACTTCATCGCCTGTATCAAAGCCAACTTGAGGGCGACCACTATAGATAGACTGAAAGCCCTCAGTGATCCAGAAGAAACAATGTCTACCAGCGAGGGGGTGCTGGGAATAGCAAAGGACTTCTACCAAGACTTGTACCAAGCTAAAAATCAGTCGCCTATCCCACCCGGCGTGAAGGAAGCAAGACAAAGAATGCTGCAATATCTGGACCATACGATATCAACAGAGCAAGCGGAAGCTTTAGATAAACCATTAACAATGGACGAACCCCTCAATGCACTCAAGAGTATGAATAACGACAAATCGCTAGGGATTGATGGGTTGACAAAAGAATTCTGGGAGAAATTCTGGCCACTATTAGGGGGAGACCTAATGAACTTCTACAAGGACAGCTGGGACAAAGAGGGTCTTGGCAATCTCTTGAGTAGCAGTGTCGTCACACTGCTGTACAAAAAGGGAGACAAAGAGGACATTAGAAATTATAGACCAATTTCGTTACTAACGCTCCCTTACAAGATACTAGCCAAAACTCTCTCTGCCATAATTACGAATGTAACAGACAAATGCTTCCACATCGACCAAACGGGCTTCATTCCTGGACGGTACATATTGGATAATGTATCGACTCTAAACGAGGCAGCAAACGAAGTCAGAGAAAGGAGGATAAAGTTCGATAAACACAACGATACTCTTCTTTGACTTTGAGAAGGCGTACGACCAAGTTAATTGGTCTTTCATGGACACGAGTATGGAACGAATGGGCGTGGGACCAAACTTTAGGAAGTGGGTCCGAATCTTGTACAATGATGCCACACGAGGCATACAGGTAAACGGGTTCCTATTTGAAAGCTACCCAATCTCCCGTTCGGTCAGGCAAGGAGACCCACTCGCCCCTTGGATCTTTTTATTCGTAATGGAAGCCATTGCGTCATTCCTACGAAAGGATCCCTCCATTCATAGACTCCCTGAGGTCAATGCGGGGTCGGCCCACCACATGAACTTTCTGACGGCGATCATGCTTGCAGATGACCTTACGATCCTGATTAGAGCCTCCGACTCTTCATTCAAAACCTTGGCCAAAGCAATGGAAGCCTTTAGATTGGCGTAAAAAATGAGGGTTAACTAGAAGAAGACGATCGGGTGGTGGCTTTCTGATGAGGATCTTCCTCATCTGCAAGGACATGAGGCCGCCATGACGTGGGATACAGCGGATACCCCCACCTGCTACCTGGGCATTCTCATGACTAGGGAGGGTCTGGCGCCCCAGATGGCACAAAATATACTAGCCAAGCAAATAAACAAGTTAGGGAGATGGGGGAATACATTCGCCTCACTAATTGGTCGAGCTTTGGTACTCAACACATTGGTGTTTTCCATGATGTGGTATATAGCTTCGATATGGACAATACCGGATAGCTCAATGAAGGAACTCAACCACATAGCAAGGATCTATCTATGGACAGGAAATCCCAACAAAAAGGGGTGTATCCCCAAGATTGCATGGCAATATATCATCAGGAAGCCGTTCCAAGGGGGTCTAGGGATTATAGACCCTAGATCTGAGACAAAACCCCTCCAAGTTAAATGGATAGTCAAACTCTTGATGAAGCCAGAAAGCGCGTGGAACAAACTGGCATTAGATAGCATCAGAGCCTTGGCTCCAGTCGCCTTACCAGAAAATATGACGGGTCTGTTTTGGATAATGAACAAGGAATGGAACCTGAAAACAGGCAGGAGAAGACCAAGAAGGAGATCCGATTTGGACACAACTGGACGCCCTACCCCATACTGGTCGTCCCTGATTCAGATCTGGAGAGAAATACTACCAAAAAAGACCAATGGACCAAAATCCAAAGATGAGGTTTTGAGACAACCGCTGTTTGGCAATGATTGGGTAAAAGACGAAAGTGATAATCCACTGTATTTAGATCACAAATGGCTATTGTGGGTCAAAAACGGGGTATGGACAGTAAGCCACCTATGGAATGAAGAAAGGAAAGAATGGGTGACTGAACAGGAGTTGAACACTCGTCTAAAGGGTTGCCACAGACGAGGGCACAATCTCCAATATATCATTAATCGTATCCCACAAGACTGGAAAGATATTTTGAATGAAGTCTCTCCCTGGAAATCCGGAGAATGGGGAGTTAAAGTGCAAGAGTCCCCGCCATCACGAGCCTTCCAATTTCCACACATGCAACCAGGATCAACCACCAAAGCCGTCTTTACCTCCTTCCCGATCTCCCTGTCCAAGCAGGGCATGCCATCTATACTAAACAAAGAAGTGGAATCGGCAGTCATGGATCTCTTCTTAATGAGGAAAGTAAGGGTACTAGGCTCATGGCCTAAATTAATCTTCAGACCAGACACAGCAGTACAAAATCTGGAATTCGACCCGGCAGAGTGGGTCTGGACACCGGACAAGGAGAAGAATATTAGGGTCCATGTCCCCATAGAGAACTACACAGTTAAATTTGGATACAAACTCCTTGTTAAAACAAAAGGCCCAGATCCTATAATCAAAGCCAGATGGCAGAAACTAATAGGCCAGGAAGCTGACAAACTTACACAGATCCCATGGAAGAAATTTAAGACTATCAGACGGATTACAATCAGAAGCCTTCTGTCGCTCCCCAGAATGGAAGGAGTCGGGACCATAAGGCCCTGGTTTTTTGGCAAAAAAAAAAAAAAAAAAAACAATCAGAAGCCTTCAATGGCTTATCACATACGCTGCGCTGCCAGTGAACCAATGGCAGCATACACGACGTCACAAAACTGATCCCACCAGCTCGGACCTATGCTCCGTTTGTGCAAAAGGGGCACAAGAAGACGTGGTACATTGCCTAATTCAATGCCGTGAGACGACAGACTACTGGACACGAGCCTCAGCCCTCTGGGACTCCCTTTTCCATCTCCCCTTCCCCGAACACCCCATCCAAATCCTTCTCTGGACTAACATTCCTGACCAGCTCAAGAAGACAGAAAGATTATGGTTCGGCCTGATCAGGAAAGTGACGTTATGGATCATTTTTCTGCAGATGGCAGAAGTTAAAGCAGTCGATGCCTGAAGTCGAGGATCTGTGAGAAAAGATTAGGAGAAAGCTCACGAAGCTGTGGTTAGTGGGCGGTAAAGTGGCTGATCTACGGAATGACCGGATTTACTGGAAAGACTGGCACAATTCAGAGAAAGACAGGAGAACCCAGACTGGGCCTACAACAGACAGACAGCTGAGTTGAAGGGAGTAAGGGATACCAGGCAACATGTTGCATACCGTATAGGTGCATACCAGAACAAGAACCGACCTTTCAATACAAAGTATAAGATAGCACAGCGGAAGACTTAGATACCAATGATCCGAACAATCAATATTGCAATGCAGCCCCAAACATACATCATCATCATCATTCCATGGTGTGAAGGGGTCTGGCGCTTCACACAGGAAGACTGCGCCAGCCCCAGCCATACACAGACGAAGGAGATGGGGGTTAGACGAAGAAGAGGGGAAGATGGGAA
>BFEA01000016.1:3120135-3137981 GCA_003427395.1 Chara braunii | reverse complement strand
CTGTACCTACGGCCTGTCCAATGGCCGTGGGCCTCCAGGTCGCGTGCTTGGAACAGGCGCGCGGCCTAGGGGCCCTCAACAACCGTCGGGCCCGAAAATGGGCCCGTGTGTCAGGCTCAGCATGTAACACTTTCTTGGAGAGAGGAAGAAAGTGGTGTGAAGAGAACCAAAGGAGAGGTGAAAGGAAAATAGAAACAAGAGAAAGGAGGACACGGATAAAACGAAAATGGTCTCCGATGGATACTCTGCATGAGTCCACATTTACTGCAGCAGCGTCTGCCTGGGAATGGCACTGTTCAGTGAAGCATAACATCTTCCTTAAACCGCTAGTACATGGCCCCAGCCTTGCAAAAAGTTTTTGTCGCCACAGGCAAAACTTGGAGGCGCCGCGCAGCCAGGCCCGCCGTCGAAAAAAAAAATTGGCGGTCTCCGAAGTGGTGTGGGTTTCATGCTGACACCCGCGGGCCGATATGTGGTGTACTGGTGCTTTAAACCACCAGTACTTCCTAAAGTCGCGTAGCGTAACGCTACGCAATTTTAGGAAACGTACGGGCCACTACAGGAGCGCCCAAATTCATCCAACTAGAAACGTTTCTACTCTATTGTTTTCCGCGGCCAATAGCTGGGCCAAATACTGGTGGTTTAAGATCAGCTTTGCTTCCTTTGCTTGACATCAATGTTCCTAAAGTCAATTTAATATTTATGGCTAGTCAATGGCAAAATAGAGGAACTCAATGGTTCACAACTCAGATTGAGGGATTGGCATAAATAATACATCACAAGCAGTTGTAACTTGTAAGGGCTCTTACCCCACAAGGAGCCGAAGCCTATCTGGAGATGAGACACAGCCTCAACTGCCGAACACAGGATCTGAGTGATACAGATGGTCAAAAATATAACTGCCTAACCAACAACACTGATGGTTAGCCAGTCATATCTTTGACACCAATATGTATTGTTGGTTAGTCTAGACACCCATATCATTGAGAATCTGTATCCCTCAGATCCTGTGTTTGCCAGTTGAGGCTGTGTCTGATCTCCAGAGAGGCTTCTGCTCCTCGTGTGGTTAAAAGCCGTTACAAGTTTACAACTGCTTTTTTTTTTTTTTTTTTTAAACAGGCCCTTATGGTCCTGGCTCCATATCCATTCTGGGGAGCGTCATTGAGCTCTTCTATTTTGCCATTGGCTAGCCATCAAGTGACTTTACGAACATTAATGCCAAGCAAAGGAAGCAAAGCGGATCCTAAGGAAGATCCTACGCTTCACTGAAGAGTGCCATTCCCAGGAAGACGCTGCTGCAGTTGAGGCTCTGTCTGATCTCCAGAGAGGCTTCTGCTCCTCGTGTGGTTAAAAGCCGTTACAAGTTTACAACTGCTTTTTTTTTTTTTTTTTAAACAGGCCCTTATGGTCCTGGCTCCATATCCATTCTGGGGAGCGTCATTGAGCTCTTCTATTTTGCCATTGGCTAGCCATCAAGTGACTTTACGAACATTAATGCCAAGCAAAGGAAGCAAAGCGGATCCTAAGGAAGATCCTACGCTTCACTGAAGAGTGCCATTCCCAGGAAGACGCTGCTGCAGTCAATGTGGATCAAAAACATATGTCAGAGTACGCGTTGGAGACCATTTTCGTTTTCTCCTTTTCCTCCTTGCTCGTGTTTCTATTTGCTTTCACCTCTCATTTGGCTCTCTTTACACTGCTTTCTTCCTTTTTCGAAGAAAGCTAGTCACTACCTTTGAGGCGAACCCCTTGATTCTGGTTCCTCTCCACCGGGAAAACAAAAATACTAAGATAAGATATGCCAATGAGCATTGATCACACTTGGAATGGAACTCCCTCCTATGGCATGATTTCGTCTTCGTCTCCTCAGTAGCACTCTTTTGAGAGTGCGTTTTTTTGCTGTGGATGATGAAAGTCGTACGAGTGGACAACTAAGCTAATAGAATGTCACAACCTCCCTTGGAGGGAAACAGCCATGGCCACAGTTCGGGAGCTTGCAGCTTTCCAAACGCTGCAAAACATGATAATGTTTTTCCTAGATCCCTTGTCAGTCATAGGTAATGAACTGGTCAGATCATATTGGGCAAATGGAAAGGGGGGAAATCCAGACTGTGATACTCGAGACAACTTTTGGGCACATTAAAAGAGGGGGAAGGGAATAGGACTGAATGGCAAAACAGCCCTGTGCATGAAAAATAGACAAGATGATACCCTTGGAAACAGTCCATTACGCATGCATCAAACAAGCACTCATTGCCACGAAAGGACGAAGACTCGTTTCAACGCTGCAAGGGAACCTAAGAGTAAGGAGGAGGAGGTGCTTCGAGAGCCTCTCTTCTGCTGATGGCCAAGCCATTTACAAGGACAAACATCACGAAAAGAGATGGAGTGAGTGGACATTCTTGAAACATGTGGAAACATGGCCAGAAAGGAGTGGAAGACAAGAAGAAACGAACCTTGTCAATAATCACGTCTCGCAATGGGTCCCATCGCCCATGCAGCTGCAAGCTTATTGTTCGAGCAACGAGCTTCTGTGAGTCGAGCAGAGTCAATGTCTTTTCAACAGGATGCACACGAAGAATGCTGTCCTCCCCTACATCCAATTGACATGGGTGCTCCTTTCCAATACCGTGTTCATTTCCATCTCCATCATCGCCTGGCATGTCAGAAAGAAAAGCAACAATTCAGAAGATTACCCAAGGATTGACCTAAACCAGTGAGCACCACTCCGCTGACGCCGAAGAAGTAGCTGTTCCGTTCTTTGACAAATGAGCATTGTATATCCATAAAAGAAATTGTCCTCGAGAAACACAAGCAGCCCTATGTTTGGGATTTCCTTTTCCCATACACAATTAAGTGGAGCTAAGACAGTTGCTTCTAAAGCACTGGTGAGTATTTGACAAGCCGCCACTATCCCTTTCACAAAAAAATATGATCCTTGCTTGGCACCACCACTCCTACACATCGGGTTTCCTTTTACTTCTTCCATCATTACTTTTGTAGGCAGACTTATCTGAAAATCTGTCAACAGACTCGACAAAGTTGGCCATTGCTCCGAAATTTCCTGCCACAACATCACGATCAACCGTGAGTACTTTTTTTTTTTTTTTTTTTTTAACTAGCAGAACAGAACCTTATGGTTCTGGCTCCTTTTCCATTCTGGGGAGCATCAGTCCGGTTCCTTTTCCACCGGCAAGTCAGAAGATATTACAAAGATTACTCACACACTCTCCTCCCCCTTATGGTGGGAAGGTCCAAAGGTTGGCATTGATTACTTCCCGAGAGAAGGATGTACCCTCCCTCACCCCTGCCTAAGTGGGCCTGTACTAACTGCTACTGAAATTAGAAACTATTCTACCTATCTTGTTGTCACGGTGCTTGTCAGTCGTGAGTTCGAGGTCCGGACCTTCTGTTCCTCTCAGTTTCTTGACTGTCAGATTTGCTTTATCCACTAGAACGGAAGGTTTAACCCTTTTAGGGACTGCTGCTAAAACCCTGAACCCTTGCGTGTGTGTTTAGGTTGCTCCTTGCTGTAGCTTACGGTGTGTCCTTAGTCTGGGGGCTGTTGGGGCTGTGCAGAGTGTACCCTTGATAACCGATGTAATAATACTTTTAATGGGGAGGGGATAGTTTTAGTGAGTTTATAAGAGTGATGAGGGATAGGATAACAGGTGGGTTAAATGGTACTGAGGGGATGGTACAATGCGATGCTATAAGTTTTGGGTTTTCTTGCCTGTAGGGGGGGTTAATGAATCTGCCTTTGACGTGAGTTTGCTCGGTCCTATCTTTTGGTGCAGCGATCTGGTCTCTCGTGGAGGTGGAGATATTCGAGAATTAGGTGTGCTGGGGGTGAGGGGTTGGTTTTGTGGCGCTGGTTGGAGAGGACACTTTGTGAGGGGGGTTGTGTGGAAAGGTTGTGATGTTTATTGGGGGGACTGTGGATGGGGTGTGTTGGTTATATGGGATGGGATGTTTTGAGGTGGGTTCTGGGTTGTGGTGGGTATTGCCAGGTTGTTGTTGTTGTTTGAGGGTGGGAGGGTTATCCAGCTCTTGAGGATTAGCATGCCATTTTTAATAGTTCCTAGGTGTCCTGATCCCAGTTTTTGTGCTGTGAATTTATGTATTATTTCTGATTTTTTGTCTGGGGCGTTAGTTGCTTGTTTCTGGGCTTTCTTCCAGTGTGTAACTAGCTCTGTTTCTGTTATATGTTTTATTGTGGTTATTGGGTTCTCGGGGTTGATGGGATGTTCTTCAAAGGTTTTGTCGCATCTTCTTTTCCATAATCCCCAAAGGATTGCTTTCCTGATGAGGGAAAATAAGAACGCTTCCAAGCCTTTGAGAGGTGGGGGGGTTTGCTCCTGTTCGAGGAATATTGTGCCAGGGCTTATCATGATTGTTTTGTCTGAGAGGGTGTTCCGGTAAGCTCAATTTCGTGCCATATTTTCCTGGCTTCTGGGCAGTCAATGAAGCAGTGGTTTAATGTTTCCGGAATATGGAGGTTGCAGACTTTGCACCAAGAGTCGTGATCTGTTCTGCTTTCCTTGTTGCGTCTTTGTGCCAACCACTGGTTTACCGGTACTGCTTTGAAGGCTATCAGTCATCTTAGGTTGGCTAGTTTCACTGGTCTGGTGCTGAAAATTGATGGCCATGGTAGAGCGATTTGGGATTCGGTGAGCGTGCTTTCTTCTTTTGCCCATCTTTTTTGTAGAATGTTGGTTATCGAGGTAGGTTTTGAAAGGAGGAGGTAGCCTAGTCTGGGGTGATAATCGGTAAGTTTGTGGCGTCGTGAGACCGTGGTGAGGCGGCTAGAAGCGTTCCAGGACCATTCTGTTAGATCTATTTCCAGTTCCTGTATGCTTGAATTGGGTTTAAAGACCCTGTTTTTTCCCCCTTCGATGACTCTTATTCTCTTTAGGTTATTTGATATGAATGATGCCTCTGCTCTGCTTTCTGTGTTAAGGAAACTTGCTGGATTCCCTGGTTCGTCTAACGTATAGATGTCGCAACAGATCCACTCGTTGTTCTGGGTTTCATATGCTTTGAACTGCAGGACTTCCATTATCAGTTCCTGGTCCTTTGTTGTTGCCCAGTCACCTGGCTGCCATTTCTGGGTCGTTTTTATTAGGCGTCTCCTTTCCATGGGGATGCTCTCGATTATTTGGTTTATACTTTTTTGAAGGTGGTGTGTGCCTTTCATGATTGGTCTTAGGTCCTTTTCTGATTTCCATGCATTGGATGCACTTTCCCAGAGATGTTGAATTTCCCATATTCCCTTCCCTACCCATAGTCCCCATTTGGCTTCTGTTTTGGAAAGAAAGAAACATTGCCCTTTCTCATTTTTAATCCATGGATTCCCAAAGAGGGGTTGTCTGAGTACTTCGTCTCCTCTATTGGGACTTATTTCGTTCTCGGGGAATATGGTTCTCCAATTTTGTATGATTTGTGCCCATAGGTATTTTGGGGGTTCATCCTCATATGTGTTGTCTTGAGTTGGTTGTTGGTTCTGATTTCTTTTGCCTTTGGGGAGGGGCCAATGTTTGTTGTAGATCCAGAAAAGCCCTGACATGTTTTCGGGAGATTTGAATGGGGCTAATGCCCTTATGTGGTTCAGAGTCACAGGGGCCCAGTGTAGGTTGTCTTGGAGTGATATTCTCAGTATCCACTTGATTTGAAGGGCCTGGATCTGTCGAGCTGGGTCGAGGAGACCTAGGCCTCCCTTGGCTTTGGGTTGAGTGATAGTTTGCCAAGCCACTTTCTGAATGAAGTGCTCTTTGTCTGGGTCACCTGTCCACAGGAAAGCTGCCGCCTTTTTCCTGATCTGGCTTTGGAAATTTTCTGATGGGAACCAAATGGAGGTGGCATACCACATCATGGCTAGGATGGAATTATTGAGGGCTAGGACTTTGCCTAGTAGTGAAGTGCGCGCGCTCTTCCACGTGCGCATTCTGTTAATCATGGATGATAGCAGGGAGGCCGCTGATGTATTATGGCATCCTTTAGTATTTAGATTGATTCCTAGAAAGCGGATCAGTTCGTTCTATGGGGGGAGGATCTTCCGAGAACCACCATCCTGTTGTTTTTGTCCTGTTAACTCTCATTTCGGAGGCTAGTTGAAAGGCTTGCATTGCTCTTGTCAACGCCTGGAAGGAAGAGTTGGATGCCCTGATGAGAACCGTGAGGTCGTCTGCGAAAAGAAGGGTGGCCGAGATGTGTAGGGGTTGGCCTCTTTCATCTTTGATGTTAGTTAGTCTCTCTATGGATGGGTCTTTTCTCAAGAAAGCTGCTATGGCTTCCATTACAAATGGGAAAACTGGAGCTGCTAATGGATCTCCTTGTCTTACCGATCTTGACATTTTATAAGCGTTGGAGAGAAATCCGTTGATTTGTACTATGCCTTGTGCATCATTGTATAAAACCTTTACCCATTTTTTGAAGGTCCGGCCGAGACCCATTTTTTCCATTGAGGCTTGGAGAAATTCCCAGTTTACTTGATCGTATGCCTTTTCAAAGTCGAAGAAGAGGATTGCCGTTGTTATCTTCTTTTGATTTATTAATCTGGTATTCTCGCTGAGAGTCATAACATTGTCTAGGATAAGTCTGCCTGGTATAAACCCTGTTTGATTAAGGTGGAAACATCCACCTGTGATCCGGATTATCCGAGAAGCTAGTAGCTTGGCTAGGATTTTGTAGGAGACGTTTAGTAGGGATATGGGTCTGTAGTTCCTTACGTCTTCTTTGTTTCCTTTCTTGTAGAGAAGGGTCACTACTCCCGTGCTTAGCATTGGTCCTAGGGATTGGAGAAGAGGGCCTAGTTTGTGCCAACTTTCTAGCCATAATTCTTTTGAGAGGCCGTCTCTACCTGGTGCTTTGTTGGGTTTTAGGTCTTTGAGTGCGGAGTGCAATTCTTCCATTGTGATAGGTTGTTCTAATGAGTTTGCTGTTTCTTTTGATAAAGTTTGGTCTAGGTATTCTAGGAAGTTAGCTCTGGCTTTGAGTGTTTCGTTGGTTTTGCTGGTGTATAGGTCCCTGCAGAGATTAGTAGCTATGTTGATTAACTGGGTTGTTTCTGAGGTGGGATTACCGTGTTCATTTGATAAGCTTTCTATCTTGGAGTTCCTGGAGTTGGATTTGATTTTTTGGAAAAAGAATTTCATCATTTTCTCATTTAGCTCCCAATCGTTTACTCTGGTCCTTAGTTGTAGCCCCCATTCGGCTAATTCTTCCTTAGCCTTGGTGTATAATTCTGCATAAAATTCTGAATTAGTGTCTTTTTGAAGATTTGTTTCGGCAATTTCTATTGCATTCCTTAGTGTTTCTACTCTTTCTTTCCTTTGTGCTGCCAGTCTTCTTGATGTTTTCCAAGGGAGGTTTTCCTAATGCATGAGTAGTGTTTTGCGTTGGGGGTAAGGAGGCGATATGGGTCTATTAGGTTCTTTCTTGTCTTAAAGTCTCCTAGGTCTGTGCTGTTGGATTGTGGTGAGGGATCTTGGGAGTTGGAGATTCTGTCCAAGGTGACATCTTGTACTGAGTTCTGGTCGCCCATGATGATGGTGTGATTGTGGGTGGGGATAAGTTGTTCTAGCGACCGGAGGAAGGGAGTTTTTTCCTGTAGTACGTTCGGACCGTATATGCCCAGGATGGATATGTTCTCTTCTTTAAGTTGTAAGTCTGTCTTGACCCACCTGCCTGTTGAGACATCCTGGCTAGCGGTTTGGATTGTTATGTTGTCGCTTGATGTGGATTTTTGGTGGAAGAGAATGACCATGCCTGCTGAGCTGTTTGGTGTTGCGTTGGCCCAGACGGAGGATTTGACGAATTGCAATTTCTTGATAATTGCCGCTTGGATTCTCTTGTGTTCATCACTGTTAGTGAGGTGTGTTTCTTGTATGCAAACTATGTATGGGGGGGGGTCGCCCAAACCAATCAGTGGTTTCTGTTAAGTTGCGCCATTTGATTGGGTTGTCCAAAACCGATGCTAGCCCATTGACGTTCCATGATAGTATGGACAATTGTGGTTGTTTTCTAATTTCCTTTATGATATCCGCTTTTTTCGTAGGTTTGAATCTCATTGGATTGTGACTCACCCTTCCGTCTGAGGCACCATCTGCTGGGTTTTCCATTAGAGTGTGAGATGGTTAGCCTCGACTTGGGGCTGATGTGGTGCTTAGGAGATAGCCTTGGAAGTTCTCCTCTCTTCCCACCTCTCCTTCTCCAATGTGTCTTCCTCGCCTCCGCCCAGCCATTCCTGTCTCGTGAATGCTGCCACGTTGTAGGCAATTCTGTCCACTTCGTCTTTGTGTCCCAGAAGAGCATAGGGAATCTCGCAGATCAGTTCCCACGGTTTCCACTGCAGATCGTCCCTCAAGACTGCATGCTGGTCATAGATTACCATGATCGGACTCAAGTCACTGTAGTGTGGTGTGCCACTGTCATCCTCCCATACTATATCGAGACTTTTGTCCTGCCAAGATTTGTAGGTGAGCAGCGGACGCTGGTCTGCGATGTTGGTTCTTATGAATTGAGGCACTTTCTCAGTCTCCTGCGTTGTGATCATGGACAGGGAAGGCCGAACTGCGATCTGCCATTCGCTTTTCTTTTTGTTGAACCTGAGAGGCATGATTGGGATTGAATGGGTGAGGGAGATGGTATCGATTTTGGCTGCTACTGCAAGATCCAGTGGGTTCTCGTCTGCAATTTTGTTCAGGGAGAGAGAGACCTTTCCGAACTCTTGGTTTTGCTCTTCTAGATGTCTTGTCTGTCTCTCGAGGATTGCAATTTGTCTCCTCTTTTCCTTTTTCTGATTCTTTGATTGCCTGATCAGATCAGTGGCCAATTGTTTGATGGCTTCTTCTTTGGTTCCTTGTTCCCCTTGCCTTCGGGTTTCGTGGTGGTCTCTTCTTCTTGTGTGTGGTTCATTCTTACCTCGTGCAGGCATGAGACTGGCCACTCCGTTTTCTGGTTTGTGGTTGTGTTCTGGTCGGGCTCTATTCCCTCTTCATTCTTGCCCATGTATTGCGCTGCAAGAAATTCTGAGAAGGTGTTCTCCACTGGCAGTGCTTCGTAGGGATTTGGGGATGTTGGAAAGTCGGCTAGGTTGTCTATGCTTGTAGCCTTTTGAAGGCTGTTGATATGTCTGGCATGTGGCATCCGGATTTCCAGGTCCAATTCCCGATGGATTTTCAGTGAGGTGATGTACTCTTCAAGCCAGTCTAAGGAGTCAGTTGTGTCCTCTTCCATTGCAGAAACCTGATCATCTTCTGCTGTCCTTGCCGGTAGTGAGGTGTCCAGTTGCATTCCACTGGGTCTGTCTTCTGTATCTGAGGTGCCATCCTTTTGCTTCTTGTGATCCGGGATTTTGTCTGTTCTCTTTCTCGTTTCCTTGCTGTCTTCTTCTTCCCCTCTGGTTTTTCTTTTTGCCCGTCCTGTGTTTCCATTGTTGTTTTCTGCCCCAGTTCTTTGTTTCCATTCCGTTTCTGTGCTCCAGGTTTTCGAGGTAAGTTTTTTCTGCTTCCCTTCCCATGGCGTGAACTTCACTGAGGATCTGATTTTTGTACATGTTCTGTTCCAGGTGAAGGGCCTGTCCGAGGTGTGTCGATCTGCCGTTCCTCTTTCCACCTCCAATCTGCTATCTGCTTCCGTGCAGGGGAAACACATCAGGTTCACAGGCTGGTACTGCGTCTGACAGTGTCCAGATCCATGTTGGGCTTTCTCTGAGATCGTTGAAGACCCATCCTGCATAGGCTGGGTCGGTGATGATCCAAATACCCTTCATATCTTCCGCTTCCACTATCGAGGAAGGGTGCAGTCTGTTTCCTTCTCCCTTTCTGTTATTCTGTGGGCACCGAGGGTCGTTCCCCATGTGTCCTTCTGCATCTGAAGCACATGGGGTTCATTTTGGTGGAAATGTAGACTGTCTGGACTTGATGTCCCAGCCTGAAGAACCATCTGTCTGGGAGTTCTGGCGGGTTGCTGGACTTCAATTCTACGTAAGCTAGTCTCGAATTAGTGCTTGGTGTAAGGAAACCGGGAGTTGAGGAGACCCACTCAACAAGAGGGCATTGTGGGTATGAGGCCTTCAGCCTTTCTTCGATCATTCCGTGTAGACCGTTCGATAGGTTGTCGAACTGAATCCAGAAGTGCTTGGACATCAGCGATTACCTATGTCTTGTTGAACCTTGCGGCGCTGATCTGTTGGGTCTCCATTTGGCAATTGAAACCACAGACCCCTCGCCATAGAGGGCATGTATCGACAACAGGTAAGCAGCGTACTCTGGGTCAGCACAGAGCGCTGAGACTACATTTCTTCCTCTCTGCTGGTAAGCCACTTAGAGTTCAGTGTCTTTCAAGTTTTCGATGTTCAGAAGCGCTTATCGGATTCTTCTTCTTTTTTCCGTGGGGGGAAGGTGCTTCAATTTTGATGGGAATGAACAAACAACTGCATGAGATTTGTAAATTTCATCCAAGACAGGGAGGTGTTCCTTTGGGTATTCCCAAACTTCAACTTCCGCTTCTTCGTCTTTGTTAACTTTCAGAATCTCCTTCGATATCACCGATCTGATACTTGTTTCTTTGATCACCTTGTTCAGGACCTCTTGACTTGGGTCCTGTTCGCTTTGGAAACATATCCTCTTTGACCCTGCTCTCGAGTCAGCAGTTGAGGTTGTGCCCGTGGCTGTTCCTGCGGCTGAGCCTGTTCCTGTGGGAGTGATCTGTGGCGGGCATGTGGTGTGGTTAGACGACATGATGTGAAAGGGCTGATTTGCGTGGTAATGAAGGGGCTAGGAGTATTCTGGGGGAGTCTGGGGTTGATCGGAGTCGGCTAGTTAGGTGAGGAGGAAATTGGAGGGTTTCAAGGCGCTGAGTTTTGTCGGTGAGTACTCGTCCCACCTGGGGTCAATGGTTGCTACTACAGATGCTGGGTTCGAGTAAGCGATTAGCTGTTTTGTTTCCGAAAAAAGTTGGAATGTGGGAGCCTGGGTCGTATCATCTGGTGATGGTTTGACGATTTCACACTTTTGGGAGTTCAAAGGAGGTGGATGTGGCAAGCTTGACGGTAAGTTGCAGCGGCTAAGCTTTGGGATAATTGTCTGTAATCAACTTTAGTGGAATTAATGTTGAGGTGTGTTAATTTATATTTGGTACCTAGTGAGTAAGGTTGAGTATGAGGTGTGCTTCGGGATATGGATTACTGATCGACGGTTGTCTCGCTGAGGTCTTGCTCTTGAGAGGGGAGTGTTTGGGGAGAGGGGTGGGAGAATGGTCATGTGGGGGAGGCGTGAGGGTGTGGATTCTACGAATGGAAAGGTGGGCGATATTGGGTAGCGGCTACTTCTGAGTAGCTGTTGTTTGGTTGGGATTATGGTGGAAGGGGATTGGAGACGGCCGGGATTTCCAGTGATGGGTGTTGGGTCTGTCTGTATCGTTACTTTGGATTTTGGATTTTGGGGAAGGCTGGCGAGGGTGATCGTGAGTGGGGGGTAAGGGGGAATTGTGGGCGGGTGGGAGTGGTGTAGGGCGGAGGTTGTGGTAGGTTGTTGGATTGGGCTGTGTTTTGCGGGGTTGTGTGGTCATATGCGTGATTTGTGGTGGTTGATTGTTCCGGGGGTGTAAGGATGGATGAGTGTGATGGCCACGGGTGAGGGAGGGGGGTGGTTCGTGTGTGAGTCCGGAGGTTAGGTGAGTGGGGCTGGAGTGCTGTGATTATTATTGGAGATGGGAGGCCGTGGGATGGACAGTGTGTTGGGGGCGGTTGCGATTGGGGACGTAGTTGGGAGTTGTGGGTTTAGTTGAGGTTGTAAGGGGGCGGGGGGGAGGAGAGGTTGGGATTGGGCCAGTGTAGATGTAAAGATCTTGGGGGGAGATAGAATTTTCGGGGGTGACAGGGAGAGAATGTGGTGGAAGGGGAGGTCAAGTGGGAGAAAGAATGTTGATAATTTAGTAAGGGGTGCGGGCTATGTATCTCGTCTAATATTCCGGTCTATTGTTATTTTAGGTATTTCTCGCGTCACCGATAGTGTTGAGGTAGGATAATTACCTCGAGTATTCTTCCTTTGGCTGTGGTGGATCACTTACTTCTCTGTCTGTTACCTTCGCTGCTGCTTGAAACTTGCCTTCCCTTGGACTTTGTCTTTTTCCTTCTCTGACTTGCTGTTTTCTCCTCCTCGTATCCCCACCGTCTCGATCTTTCTCTACCAAGACCCTCGCCTCAATCTGAGCTTCGTGTCTCCTCTGTTCCCTTTATTTCTCTTGGTTTTAATGATTTCCTCTTGTCTGGCTCCGTTTTCGCCTCCTTCTTTGTCTTTTCCTCCACTCTTCACTTTGCCGCTTCTATTGTTCTACTCTTTCCCCTGTCTCTCCTCCCTGATGTGCCCGTCATTAGGTTCTTGTCCTGAAGATTGCTCCTGCGCGCCTTGCACGGATATGATAAGCTCTCGCTCGAGTCAGGGAAGCGTCGGTGACGACTTTCCTTTTTTCGGAAGACTACAAGATCGATGGCTTTTCCTCTGGGTTACTGCTGCTTGACACTCGTTCGTGAGAACTGTAGATCCTTGTCCACGGGCTAGGAGTACTTGAGGGTGGGTCTCCGCTTCCGTCGTATTCTGAGGAAGGATGGTGAAACCTTGTGGCTCTTCCTTTCGAATTCCGGTGGAGCCTGCTCACACTTTTCTCACCTCCCTCTTTGCTCTCCCTTTCTCCTGTCGTGCCGAAACTTCCAGTGGATCCGCTTCCTCGTCGGGTAGCTGCCTCCTATCGGGGATCTTGACTTTCTCAATGATGGTGATGGCGTTCCTCTCACCACGCCCGTGGGCGTGGCGCGTCCTTACTCGAGGTCGCGACTTCCCTCTCCGGAAGTTCGAATGTTCGGTTTCCCGCTCAGCGGGACCAGACCCCGTGGTTGGGCTCCGGCTGAGCGCGGCTACCGTGGTGCGAGACGGACGCAAAAAAAATTGGTTTCTGCGTTAGCACTAACCTCGGGCGCTCGCGAAAAACGCTGTCTCACTCTCCATCAACCGTGAGTACTTAAACCTTGACCAACGAACTACCATAGACCTTCCTTCTTCTGCGCCCACGCGACATAGACTCTACGAGTCTACGTGACTAAGTTCAGATCGTCAAAGGGACGATTTAATGTCCTTGGAGCAATCTGTACAACAAACGTTTGCTGCACTCAGATGACATTCATTCATTTCAGTCGTGATTTCGAGGTAAACAACCAGAATCTTTCAGAAGCCACAAGGAGCAGTAAAAAGGATGAAACCAATTGGGGTCAACGTCATCACCTGCCCAATACAGAAGAATGTGCCCTGTCTGGTTCACAATGCGATATTGGGCTGTAGTCTGCATCTGCTCCGAATGATGCCTCAATGTGCTGCCTGTACTTGATCCCTGCACAGAGCAGAAGCCCAAGACTTAGTCATTAGTCCTGGAAATTGCAGCACAGGCAAAAAGAAACATAAACCAAAGAGACGAGGAGATGTTTAGGTGTCTCACACTCCCTCAGTTGTTGCCTCAGTAATTTCATCAGATCTGACCGTTGCAGGAAAGCGAGGGTTGCCAAGAGCAATCTGGTCTGATCTTATACCAATAACGTCCTCATTTTAAAGCCGCGGAATTTATTACCAGAGTTGTGCAAAAGCAGGATGTATAAACTTCGTCCACCCTATTGTATAAAGATTCGTCAACCCTGGCCTGGTTCATTGTCCATATCAGGAAACTGGGTACTATGTCTTCCACATAGAAAGCTTCAGTCCTTGAGAGGTTCTAACTACTGCCTTCACCCGAATAGAACGCCTGGTCATTATAGCTGTATTTGGTGTAACTTTTGGTCTAGATACAGCTATAATGACCGGGTGTTTAAATACAGCTATAATGACCGGGCGCTCTATTCGGGTGAAGACGGTATCCATCAACGTTGAGTGTTACCAGGCGGTGTTGCCAGTGAATCATGGACTATTTGCGGCAAAGGATTTTCACCTTGGATGGCCCGCATTTCAAAGTACCATCTGAAGATGCTGAAGAGGAACTTCTGCATTTAAATACCATCGGTCCCTGTGGGCCTCTTTTTCCCGAACCATATTTCTGCTGCGTGCTGAAAAAAAAAAACGAACCAGTGCGGCCGTACAATATCTTTTTTCCGCCGGCCTGTGACAGCCTTTTCCTTCCAGTTGGCCAAGCCCACAACTATGCAGCGCATTAACCGCCATGTCAGAACAAAAATAGTTCGGAAAGGGAAGATGAGCTTGGAGCTGTAATTAGTCCTATAAGGTTGGCCGCAAAAAAAGGACGATTGTGGGTGTACACACTTACAATCGAACGACGTGGATCCACTTTCAATCTTCAACTTGGTAGACAATTTTTCAAAAAGGTTGCTATAGCCTCCATTCCATTATGAAATGAACATTAGTGCTACTAAGGATCACATTGCCTCACTAACCTTCACATGGTGTATGAGTTTGGCAGAAAGCTATTCACCTATACTTCTCATTCGAAAATGAAAGTTGGTGCTGCTAAGGATCACCTTGCCTTACACTTCCTCTACGAGACTTACGCAGCCTAAAACACCACTAGTATGCAAACCCCTAAACCCGGATAAAACCCTATCCCCTGTCCCAAAGCCACAGGTGATACTATCCCGTAACTAACCCAAGCACCTACCTCAGGAACCCTCAACAGGATTACACCACAGTCCTTGTAACATATTCAAACCAGCAAAAGACAGTAAAATTCTGCAGGCAAAAGCTAGGACAGATCAATAAAGGGTACAGCGCTCCAGTTTCACTGTCATTTTAGGCAGCAAACAGCTGAGAGGAGCATAGCTTTCCAAAGTCCCTACGAAAGTTCTGGACTAAGTTCAAGGGCAGTATAGCAATAGGTACCAAGCAGCAAGGGCAAGAGTAGCATTAGGCTAAGCAAGGGCAACAGTAGCATTTAACTAAGCAAGGGCAATGGTAGCATTAGGCTAACTTAGGCAGGAGTGAGGGGAGGTACATCCTTCCAGACTGGAAGTAATCGATGCCGCCCACTGGGGTCTCCCAACCATAATGGGGGGAAGCATCTTGCGTGTCTTATCATTTGTATTCCTGACTTGCTGGTGGAATAGGTACAGGACTGATGCTCCCCAGAACGGACAAGGAGCCAGAGCCATAAGGCTCTGTTTTGGTTTGGGAAAAAAAAAAAAAAAGAAAAGGATCACCTTGCCTCACCAACCTTCACATCTTGTATCAGTTTCATAGAAAGCTATTCACCTAAAACATAGCTGCTTGGGTTGTTTTGGTTCATGAAGTTTTCTGCAATTTGAAATCGTTTCTGGAAAACATCCCAAAAAGAAGAGGAGAGCAACAACGTTTGGGGCATGTCAAATAGAATTATAGAAGCCTTGCCTCTGTCTTGGGAGACTTCCGGCGTAGCATGCTATCATCATCGCCTGAGGTGGTGTCCTCAATTGACTTCCTCTGCAGATAGAGGGTCAGCACCAACACAAATGGAGCCACACGAACTGTGAGTTTAGTGGATCTGTTGCCCCCATCCTCGCAAGGGGCACTGTATTTGACTAGAGTTCATTCAGTTACCTTATTGTTTTTGCTACTCCTTGCATGATGTGCATTGTGTGTCCTGTGTGAGTCAAAGGCACATCGTGGATGCTATGTGCACCGTTCTTTTTTTTCCTTTTTTTTTTTTCCGGACCATTTCTCTATTTATGCATGTCATCCTTGCACAGGGGCCATATGCTAATCTTCTCCGTATCATTCCAATTTCAAATGGATGTCTCGAAGGACTAAGTGGCAAGCGCACCATTCTTCATTTAGTTGATTCATGATTTTTGTATACTCGCGAGGTGATGTCCTCTTCCCCTATAGGACACTTACCATCATGTAGTCCCCATCACCTCCATCACCTGCTTGCGTGCATGTCCAAGCAGGACGCACTCATGATTAACTCTTAAAGCGAAGTGAAAGCATTTGGACCTATCCTTCCTACCTCCCATAAGTGCTGACAATTACCACATAGACACCCCCTCTCTCTCCTGACCTGTGAGTGTGCGCCGTGCCATGTGGAAGTCTTCCATTCTCCATCCTATTCCATGGCGAGCCCTGTTCTTGATTCCAAGCCGTCCAGCCAGCAGTTGAGTATCATTGACAGGAATGTTGGAGTCACACTGACATAAACTCTAATCACTTGATGTTCATTTTAGAATCATTCAGTATGATTGGCCCAATCGGAGGGTGTATGCGTAAGTTGGGGACGATAAGGCAAAGTCATAATTACTGAACCAGTCGATTCCGTGCAATGTATCACATGAATGCCACGAAATGTCATAGTGGTGCGCAGATTCAACCATCGAAAAATACAGGATTGCATCAGGTCACTCCCAGGATGGTGAGCATCTCTCTCTGCAGACTGGGCTCTCTCTGTCATTCCTCACCTTGTTTGAAATGCTGTGCTCTTGTGAACTTTCGGATCCCTGTTCCTTGTTATCACATGGCAAACCACATAGGAACGGTCAAAGGTCAGGCTGCACTGCCTCAGTCAACACAAAGTAGCTAGAGAGATTCTTCTCTTCATTAGAAGTCGTGCTTTGTTCCTCGAGATAGGAAAATGAGTGTTTCTCTTCAGCCTTGTATCCCATCCAACGAATCCCTTTCACAAATGCCAGCCATGCCAGGAGATATCAGTTCCAGTGCACACACACCAAAATGGCCCTCTGCCACAACAATCTCGAGGGGGGCGAGTCAGATAGGGCAGAGTATCACAAGATGCCGCTTGGAGAGAAAAAAAAACATCCTCCTTTCATCATCTTCTTCTTCCTCCAATGGTGGGCGGTGGCAGTGACATTGGAGGGGGGAGTGGCGGGTCTGGAAGGACGAGAGGCAAAACGGCAGCAGACAAAGGAAAAGGAAAAGTTGCAAGCACCTCCACTACGCCCGCATCGGCTGTGACCTCCAAAGACCCCAAGCCGGCAATGGACCCTTCGCTGTTCATTCCACAGGACAAGGCGAGACAGGACAAGCTGCAGATTCCCAAAGACCCCACGCCGGCAATGGACCCTTTTACCTCCTTGTCAAACCCCCCCTCTCCCCAGCACACATGCCTTTCACAAGTTCCTCTGCGGATTCGGGCTCCTCTCAGTCAGCGCGCTCCAACCCCATCTTCAAAAAAACAAAAAAAAATCTGGGACGTTTTTTGGCTCGTCTGGTTTCGCCGGACGGACACCCCCAGTCCGTCTGGCCCGGTCCATCTGGACCGGGCGTCGGCCTAACCCAGATAATTTCATCTCAGAGATCCAGCGTTGTTGAAATTTAGCATCTTTGCAAAGCAACATCGTTATTCTTAGCATACTTTGAAGTTTGAACAGGAATATATGGCAAGATGATCCGAAGAAACTTCAGACGCAAGAGGTGAATAACGGGAGTTGAGCCCGTGCTTTCAAATTCACAATTTGACTCAGAGCCTTTGTAATGTCTGGCATCAATCACTACTATGGTCCCTCTGCTGCCCCCAGTGTTTGCACTTTATTACCACATCATTGATGGTCATCAAAACAAACACACTAAAAAAAAGGGAAATCAAATTTCGTGTTACTTCATGGTGAATATAGTCTGCTAGAATTTCCTCCATTCCTACATACATATGCAAAAAAAGACTAAAAAGTAGGATATTTAACAATGCAATCAGACTCGCTTTCAAACACACTTTTCACACATGTAAACAGTACGCAGCACACTGGCGACATGCGCCCACTCAAAACTCAGGGATATGGCTTCAGATACGAGTTCACTCTCAAATGGCTATGGCGACTTCAGCGCCCAAACATCTCACTGTTCACATGCACTGGATCACCCTGGATA
>BFEA01000016.1:3014221-3034243 GCA_003427395.1 Chara braunii | reverse complement strand
CTCTCTCTCTCTCTCTCTCTCTCTCTCTCTCTCTCTCTCTCTCTCTCTCTCTCTCTCTCTCTCTCTCTCTCTCTCTCATCCCGTTTCTGCCCCCGCTGGTCCCTCCTTTGCTCCTCGCGTTGCCGCTCCCCCTGCCCACTGCCCTGGTCCCCACCTCCCCGCACCCCCTCCGACTCATCCCGTTCGTCCCCACCGCCTTTCACGACGCAGTGCGCAAAAGACAAAAGATGACAATGTATTTCTCCGCACTCTAGCAGTAGATTCAGTCCCGTGAGTAGTGCAGCGAGGCCCTAAGTCCAAAACGAAACGACGCAAGCTGGCCCACAAAACGACAAAAAAGATAAGCAAGGTATTTCTCCGTACTCTAGCGGTAGATTCAGTTTTGTGAGCAGTGCAGCGAGGCCCTAAGTCCGAAACGAAACGACGCGAGCGGGCCCACAAAACGACAAAAAATGATAAGCAACGTATTTCTCCGTACTCCAGCGGTAGATTCAGTCTCGTGAGTAGTGCAGCGAGGCCCTAAGTCCAAAACGAAACGACGTGAGCGAGCCCACAAAACGACAAAAAAAGATAAAAAAAGGACACAGGTGTCCCGTGGGCCCGCYCCTTGCCCCGCCGCCTTTCCCAACACTGGCAAGTGGGTCTCCGTGGGAGCGTCACGCGAAACCCTTTACACTCTTTAAGAGTGCTAAGGGAAAAAAAAAAAAAGGCTGTAGAGAGGCAACAGAATACAGGGCCAAGGCTTCGGACCTCTGGGATTCCCTCTTCTCGACTCCCCTCCCTGAACACCCCATCCAACTCCTCCTATGGACTAACCTCCCAGCCCAATTCCACAAGACAGAGAAGACATGGTTGAGAATGATGAGAAAGGTAACACTGTGGTCCATGTGGAAGGAGAGGTGCTGCAGAACCATTGTGTGACTTTCAACTCCAAGGGAGAAGGTACGGGCGGAGACGAGGACCTTGATTCAGGCAGAAATTCTGTGTCAGTGGCATAAGACGAGTCACTCCATGCCAGATGACGAAGAGCAACAGAGGGGAAATAAGGCAAAATTTACTAAGGTGTGGCTGGCAGGGGTCAAAGTAGCAGAGATAAATGACTGTCTACGGGGGAAAGACTGGCACAACTCAGATGTGGGGTGAAGAAGGCAGAGATCTCAGCCAGCAGATGGACACGCTCCATCACAGGCCACATTATTCTGAATGGCAATTCCCAGACTGCATCTTCCGTTGCTTCTATACCTTTCTTGCTCTCTATGATCGATCTGGCAGGTTCATGCAATGGACCTGAGAGGAAAGGTGGACGTAAGGCAAGCTGACGGTCAATCCTCCACGATGTTGGAGTAATCAATGCTGGTCAGGGTTCCTTCGGCTAGATAAAAGGAAGCGTGAATGTGTTTCACTGCTTCATGATGTAATATTTTATCCTGACTTGCAGGAGGAATAGGAACCGGGCTGATGTGTCCCCAGAATGGAAATGGAACCAGGGCCGTAAGAACCTGTTTGGTGTTTAAAAAAAAAAAGAAAAAAAAAAGTTGTGTGCATCGAGGTGGTGTTTTCAACCCTGAGTCTCAACGCGGGCAATTGCCCATGCTCAAAGCTCCTCTTGATCAGCCATAGCAGGCTTCCTGAGTTCCCTGTAGTAGATGAAGACTATCTGCTGCAACGCAGACGTGAGGAGGCTGCTATTGCGAACCGACTGAGTTCACTTCTACAACCAATCCAAAGCTTGTCATTTTGGTGAGTTCGGGTTTGTTGAACTTTGTTCTGATTGACTACTTCTCAACTCATCTTTCCGTACTCCAATCTCGCAGTGTTGCCCTGGTCGGCCACACATGCCATGTGGAACCCCAAGTGTAGCTGCCGTCGGTGCAAACTGGGTAATTTGTGTTCGTGGCGATGGTTGGTGCTGTGACGTCAGGGATCGGTCCGTTTCCAAGAGCACAGCAGCTCGGCTACTGCACTTCCGGCAAACTTCCGCGTGTCCATTCCCCTGCCTCCTCCGCCTTCCTATAGCGAGGATTCAAACTGCTCAAGATGGTCTTCCCCGTCGGCATTTCTCCTTCAGAATGTCGGAAGGAGACTGGATCCATTCATTTCGATTTCGGCAGCCCTTGCTTCTTTTGTCGTTTTGCATCCGTTTTTGTTAATTCCTCCCGGGCAGGGGACAATTTTGAAAAGTGGACCTTTTGGACTTCTGTCTCTCCTTTCCTTTCTTCCTTGTAAAGATAACCTCCGAACTGAATCGGGAACTTCCGGTTTTGTCCTGGGATTTTGCCCCCCCTGCTTTGCCCAAAGTCCTTGGCCATGCTCCATATGATCGGCATTCCCCCCATGGGTACGGAACACTCGTGGGGCGTGAGGTTGCATATCACAGGCAAACTGGAACGTGAGGGGTTCTTCATACCTTAACAACAATACCACCTAATTCAGTCCTTTGCTTGTCATTTTAAGCAGACTATTTCAGCCACTGCAGCAATTTTCTCTACACAATCTGATGTGTACAGCTCCTTTCAATTCTGCAGAGCATCAGTCCGTTTCCTCTGCCGCTGGCAAGTTGAAACAGAATATGTGGCATGCACCCTTATCATCTGCAACTTTTCGAGAAAAAAACCTTAGTGCCTTCTCAGAGTCACAATAGATTGGCAGAACCATTTCAGTGACATTTTTCCCTTTGTCCTTTTTCAAAGAATATGTAGAAAACCATTGCAGTACCTTACAGGTGATGCTGAAGTAAAACCAAGGGTCAGGTTCCAGCGAACTTGAACCAACAACACAGCCTGGGCCGCCATAATAATTCGTGAGAACTTCCTGCAACAATCAGCAAAAAAAGTTCCCACCACAGATCAGCATACGAAAATGGGTTGGACATAGAGGAACGTGAAAAGACTACAGAAAGAATACGTAAACAACCAGTATGATTGTATAAGATAACAGTGATCATAACACCCTGTATTACTTTATTATTTAGCCATTTCAAAGATCAGCAACAGAGCCACCCTCAAGACAAGCGATAAAGCAGGAGGGATGAATGGACGTAGAGAGTTCAGTATGGTGGGAGTGGGGCAATGAAACACCATTTTACTGAGCTGCTACATTGAATCTCAAATCGAAGAGGACATACCATCTACTGCAGTCAATGATAGGTAGATCAACATGCGAGTAAATGAAAGGTGGATCAATATGTGAAACTCATAAAGTATCATACAGAATAGTTACCTTAAGGCTGCAGAGTAGACCCATGTCATTGAGATAAGGCCAGACAACACGTGCTTGATGAAGAGCCAACTCCATGGTACGAGTGCCATTGTCATTAACTTGATATTTCAATGAAAGGGCTTCATCACCATTGCTTCGACAGCTGTTCCATCCAGCATTATCACAGCTGCGGTTTTGAGCATCCCCCTCCACATTTGGCCTACTTCTGTGTTCATCCATATAACTATCGCCTTCATTTGATGAACAGTCAAGAGGACACTCGAGAACATAGAGCTTCCATTTTCGCAACAGATAAGACAGTGTCACAACAGTCAATATTCTCAAACATCAAAATTTGCAAAGGTTGAGAATGTGTCAATATAAGCTTCATCACCACAAACAAGGAATCCATCCTCAACACGGAGATCCGAGTACCACCTGTTCCTTCAATGGGTCACCAGTCATAGGACACCAGACTGGGCGACCCCTGGGCAAAATAACTGAAAGAGATTGAATATCTGGAACAAACATATCTTGAGAATTGTGTACAATTGCAGTACAAACCATGCAAATCACTTTTGGCTGAGGGTTGATTTGGAATTCAGAATTCCTCATTAAGTACTATTAACTAAAAGATAAGAACTGAAATAGAGAAATCAAGTCAACGTACACCTATTTAAGCCCCCCTCTCCCCACCCCAAAAAACAGCGAAAAACAAACTGCATTCGGGATGATCCTGGATGGGTGCGATAAATTGGAAAGTGGCCTTTTTGTTTCATGTGTATACGTTGACATCATCTAAAAAAACAACAAACAATGTTTGAGAAACTGGATTCAGCCTCCTGATGAGCGGGTGAAACTCGGACGCAAGTGTTTGTCACAACCCTTTGCTTGGTGTCCTCTTGTCCCTCTCTGCCTACAGTTTACAGGCAGCTCTGTTCGGCGATATAGAATATTATAATTTGTATTTTAGCTAGGTTACCTTTCCGGGTGCCCAGGCTGCCTCTGGCTGCCCGGTGTCCCGAGCAAGCTCCCGGCTAGGTCCCAAACTGGTCCTGGGCAGCCCTAGCGCAAAACCTATGTTGGGCCGTCGCCCGGCCAGGCACGCCCAGGCCAGTTGGGCAGAGGGGGGGGTTAACCGGCAAAACCAGACGGGTCAAAAAAGAGGCAAGGATCCCAAAAAAAAAGAAAAGACTTCAGGCCAGGACTGCCCTTGGCCCAAGCAGTCAGAATCCGGTCTCAACTTCGGTTTTGGTGATGGGTCATCCGGGGGGGTTGGGGGGTATAAACAGTGACTAAAGGGCTTAAAAGGGTACATTTGGAGTCTTTTGGGACTTCATGTTTTCTCATTTATTTTTATCTTGAAATTAACAAGGATTTTCGAGGTGGACCTCAGCCAAAAGTCGTTTGTATTGCAATTTTACACAACATATTTTTTTTCGGATTTTTTTGAATTTTTTTTTTCTTTCTATTTTTTAGAATATTATGCGCTGGGATCGCCCGGGACCGTGCCCGGGCCCTGCCGGGTCCGGGCCCCCCGGGAGGGTACCCGGGCGACCTTCCCCCAGCCGGGCCGCCCGGGGACTAACACAGGTTAAAACTAAAATTGAAATTCAAACAACTTTTTGCTGAGCACCTTCTTAGAATTCCCTTTTTTTTTTCCCTCTTTGGAATCAGGGCCTTCAGGAGGAGAGATGTTAAATGGTGGAAGCTGAGAAGCAACACAAGTGGCCAGCCCATGTTGCCAAAATCCTGTTGAACAGAAGCAGGAGCACAGACAACGGCCTGAAAGCGGATGATGCACAATAGCTAAGTCGAACACTCCACGTGAGGCATTACATATCACAATGAACGTAAAACATCTCAGATTCAAGTCAAGTGTAATGACCCGTCAAAACACAGACTGAGAACACTGCTGATTTCTGAAGTTCTGCCTATGGAATGGATGCCTTGCTGAGATTCCCGCATTCTGCTGTGTTTTCTAAGTCTGTCTGTGTGTGCGTGCTCGTGACCTGCGTGCCTGTCTGAGTGCTTGTTGGTATGAGTGTGTGTGTGACCCGCAAGGGTACTTTGCTTGTTTGGCAGGCCCGTAGGGCCGGTACTTACCTGTGGCCGTGGCATTGAGGGTTGTAGCAGGGAAAAACACTCAAGTGGTGAAGCTAGCGGCCCCGCGGCCCTTGGGGTAGCGGAAAAACACTCAAGTGGGCCGGTAGGCCGATACTGCACCCCACTGCAGTTGGCGTGAGGGGGTACTGGAGGCCGAACAGAAAAAGACAAAGTTGGCATTTTTATAGTCCAGTAGCGGTAGGGTAGGTCTAGGCCGGTACCAGTCCAACCAGTCTGAGTCTACAGCCTGTACGGGTAATATCAGGGTCTGCAATGATGTTTCCCTCCGAAACGGAGGAAGTACCGGTTGCTTGGAGAGGCCGAGCGGCCTGGAAGTCACCGCCCAGGAGGCAAGTAGGCCGCTATATCAAGAGGCAGGCGGAGAGCCCAGCCTCATTCTTCAGTGTGCAAGTTTGGCGACACGCTGCTGGAGCGCTGGCTGGAGTGGCGCTGGGTACTACAGCGCTGCTGGGAGGAAGAAGCCGGGAGCTTCCACCTTGGCTATGGTGGAGCTCTACCGGTAGGAGGAGGAGGGAGAAGGGGACCAAGGAGGAGAGTGGCGAGGCACTTACCTGGCTATGGTAGACACCATCTTCATCTCCTTGCTAGGCGCTGCATCAGGAAGGCCCCGTTGGGGTAGTGCCGCATCAAGGAARCTCGGGACAGAGTCAGGCATGGTGGCTGAGTGGGCAGCGGCATAGCTGCATGGTGATGACCTTGAAGTAGGGCAGCGACATAGCTGCTTTGGGTTGTCCTTTGGACGGGAGGCTGAAGCCTCAGTAGTCCACCATAGCCTCGGCCTGTATGTAGAGGAAGAAGAAGGGTGGCCATGGCTAGGGTGGACCTCATGTTGTGCCTGCAGTAGAAATGGGATTCGGACATTGATTCTGGTTCAGTCATTCAACATTATTATTGTTATTTCTTGTTTGAATAAGAGGGAAGGAGATAAGGAGGAAGGGATTGGTTGGCGAAGAAGAAGAGCCTTGACATTGGTCTACGCTGGAGTACATTTATACACATCTAGATGTGTATAAGAGACAGGGTTCAGTCATTCAACATTATTATTGTTATTTCTTGTTTGAATAAGAGGGAAGGAGATAAGGAGGAAGGGATTGGTTGGCGAAGAAGAAGAGCCTTGACATTGGTCTACGCTGGAGTACATCATCATCTTCTTCTTTCTCACTTCTTCTTCTTCTTCTTTCCCTCTCTTTCCTCTCAAGTTCATTCATTTCTTTTTGCAATTGGATGGCATTGTACTTTCAGATGAATGCATACTTCGAAATTGGCCAGGATCGTAACACAAGCATCTCTTCGAGTCTCTGTAAGCTGTGACGTGAGAGGAATCCAAGAAGGAAAAGGCTATCTGACGCTAATCCCTCTTCACAGGGAGCAATCAATGCTGTTCGGGAGTCCTTCAGAGGCGAGCATGCAGAATGAGCTATGTAGTTCTACGACTTGCTTGATGCACAAGAAGACAGAAAGGAGCCAGGATCATAAGGCCCTACAAAGAAAGAAAGAAAGAATAGCCAAAACGAAATGTTGACAATGCTGCATGCTAGTGCATGTAATGAACCCAGTCTGGAGGAAACTCGTCAAGTGTCGAAGTACGAAATAACTCAGCGCTGAGAAATGTCTCCAATAATCATGAATGCAATCAATGATACAATGTCTCGTTAACCATAGGACGAAGCGGATAGGATGGAGAAGAGACTTAGATGTTGGAAGAGAAAGTATCCATCAATAGTACAGGTAGATAGATCTCCTTCAATCCCACTTCTTCCTCGGGCGTCTCCCACGTCCACGTCAGCAAAACAGTATCCCAGAAACGAGCCTGACAAGATCTGATCACAACGTAGTGCCACGTAGGCACAGATCTCTCCTGAACACAACTCAGCAGTACACAATGTCGACAGCAGCAACAGGTAAGTCTCCTCTCTCACTCACTCAATCCACAGATCCTGATCACCCCTCTTGTCGCATCTCCAATCAGTATCGAAGACAGTGTGGCATGCGCCATGTCAGCAATGCCAAGACAGCGTGGTAAGTGCCACGTAAGAAGTATCGAAGACAGCTGGGCAGTGCTACATCAGCAAGCAAGAAGCCAGCTGGCACCAGAAGCAGGGAGGCGCCAGCACACAATGCAGCCTGTCTCTTATACACATCTAGATGTGTATAAGAGACAGGTATCGAAGACAGTGTGGCATGCGCCATGTCAGCAATGCCAAGACAGCGTGGTAAGTGCCACGTAAGAAGTATCGAAGACAGCTGGGCAGTGCTACATCAGCAAGCAAGAAGCCAGCTGGCACCAGAAGCAGGGAGGCGCCAGCACACAATGCAGCAGTCTCGCGTCGTCGTCGCACAATGCCACCGCAGAGCCCGCGTCTTGCCAGCGTCCAGCCAGCGTCAAGCCAGCGTCGTGCCAGCGTCAAGGCAGCACGACAAGACTGAATGTTGACTCCCAGGGGCAGGGTCAATAAGTAGTGTTGACGAGGTTGACCTACCTCTGGTCCCTCACCCACGGACGCTCAGATTGACTCACAGCCGACGGCCTGGATCTCGTACAGTTACAGACTTCCCCTTGGACCAAATGCAGCCTGGATATCTGTGTACAACCAAGTGTGTGTGTTTGACCAGTGGCCTGGGCTGGGTCCGTGCAGACTTTGACTCGTGGGCCTGAATATTCCGTCAGGCAGTTGACTTTGGTCAACTGTCGGGCGCAGGGCCTCTGAACCCACGTTTCAGGGGTTCTGTGCCCCTTGGTCGGGCACGGGGCCTGAGGGCCGATTTTGTGGCCTGCCGGTGGCCCCTTTGGCCGACGACATGGGCATATATGAGTGGGTTATTGCATGCATACTAGTGCATAGCAGCATAGGCATAAATCCCCACCAGGATTTTCCCCCGTACACAGTGCCAGAGGCATTCTCACTTGGGTGGCATCGCCTAGTAACACAAAATACCGTGGAAATGAAGTAACCTGCTTGGCACCTATTTGCACAGAGAAGACTAACATACCTTGGCTTGTGTATACTTGCTGAAGCGCTCATCAGTGATGGCAAGGTGATTGAGATTGAGATGAACTTGAAGACACTGCACAACATATCACATACAAAGGCAAGTGGAAGATATGCGTTCAGCTCTCAGTGGCTACAATCAATGCTAGTCAGTAAGTGCGTTTTCCTCTTTGGCCCATCTATTTTGCAGGGTATTGGTTATTGAGGCAGGCTTTGTGAAGAGGCGGTATCCTAGTTTGGGCTTGTGGTCAGTTAGTCTGTGGCAGCATGATAAAGTGGAGAGGCGACTGGTAGTGCCTTAGGAGCATTCTGTAGGAACAATTTCTAACTCTTGTATGCTAGACTCGGGCTTGAAGACCCTGTTTCTTTCCCCTTCGACGACCCTTATTCTCTGTAGGTTATGTATTAGGAAAGATGCCTCTGTTCTGCTTACTGCGTTAAGAAAACTTGCTGGATTGTCTGGTTCGTGGAGGGTGAAGATGTCGCAGCAGATCCAATTCTTGTTCTGTGTTTCGTAGGGTTTGAACTTCAGGACCTCTACTAACAGTTCTTGATCCTTTGGTGAGGCCCAATCGCCAAACTGCCAATTCTGGTCAGTACTTAGTAGGTGTCTCCATTCTATCGGGGTTCTCTCGATGATCTGATTAATGTTTGCTTGAAGGTGGTGGGTGCCTTTCATGATTGGTCTTCGGTCCTTTTCTTGATTTCCATTTGTTGGTTGTGCCATCTCAGAGATGCTGAATTTTCCATATACCTTTCTCTACCCAATGGCCCCATTTGGCTTCTGAGCTGGACAGAGCGAAGCATTCTCCTTTCTCATTAACTGACTACAAGCCAAAGCAGAGGAGCAATCAATGCTGGTCAGGGTTCCTTCGGCCAGACGGAAGGAACCATGAGTGGGTATTATCATGTATTCAATTTTGACTTGCCAGGGGAATCCATAATGGGGAGGAGCGTGTGTGTATCTTTTATGTTTTCCATTTTGACTTGCCGGGGGAATAGGAACCGGACTGATGCTCCCCAGAATGGATATGTAACGACATGTTCAAATTTGAAAAAAAAAAGAAGAAGCTATCTATACTCTTTTGTTATGGATGGATGTTTGTTATGATTAGTGGAGGAAATGAGAGAGAGAATTTGGGGTGCTTTAACAACACACACACACAGGGTTGGTGTATTTAGCTTTCTACAGAGTAGGGGTCACTTTTTTTTAACTATTTTTGTCGAAATGGTGTGAGCAAAGTCAACCACTTTCATAAGGGGTATTGCTAACTCTGGGCAACGTGGTGTGTCCTTCTTATCCATCAGTCAAATGCATCTTGGGTAGACTGTCAGGGCTCAACCTCCGATGAGTTGGTGAAAGGCCAACGAAACAGTCTGGCACAGTCGCGATGTTTTTGGGGAGTTGTGTAGAGCAAACATGACAACACACACACACACACACACACACACACACACACACACACACACACACACACACACACACATATCGCTAACTCTAGACGATGTGGTGAGTCCTTATCCATCAGTCCAATGCATCCCGGGAAGATTGTAGGGTTTGAACCCCTGATGAGTTGGTCAAAGTCTGATAAACGAGCCTGGCGCAGTCGCGTTTTTTTTTTTTGGGGGGGGGGGTGGAGTTATGCATAGCAAACATGGCAACACAGACWCAGGCAATAAGGGCTGCTGTRGTGAAAATTMMACACACACACACACACACACACACACACACACACACACACACACACACACACACACACACACACACACACACAYGARAYCCTRCTAGYGGTCATGCCWTTGGGTATCCAGGGCTGAGTGGCTGTGTAGAGTGTTTCTTTTAATGGATGTGAGCCTGTGACAGATTCGTTTCTCAGACTTAAAGTCGTTCTTGTTTTCATTTCCTTTCTCATCTCTGTTTTTTTGTGTGCTCACACTTCCATATGTATCTCTGTTTCATTTTCCCTTAAACCACCAGTGCGACAGGTCCGACTGGAAATTCTGGACTTGGCAATGGACACCAAGCTTTCAATGTACAAGCCCATCTGCAGTCGGTTCGATGCGTACAGCGAGGAAAAAACTTGCTTCAACAAAATACGCTTGGTTGCCCTGATGGTACAGTTTTAGGGGTTGGAAATTTGCTTACAATCTTTCTCTCTCCCCCCACTATTGACACCAATGCTTTGTGGTGGTGGAAGGAAAATCACTTACACCTGTAGTCTCAGGAGCATCAAACTTCGATACTGCGATTCTGACTGTCCTTGCACTGATGAGGCTAAGAGCCTCCAAGACTCTGCAAATGAAGACAAAATGGATTCTTATCAGTGAACTTACACAGTTTGTTCCACCAGCCAGAAAGCAAATTGCATTTTACCTTCCTTTTTTTCTTTTTCTAACCCACAAAGAGGTTGTCTCCATCTGACAGTGTGACACTATCCTGCATAGGGCCAGGAAGACGCAGTGTGTTGTAAATTATGTTACACAGCAATGACAGGCCGGGGAACACCAAGGCACCTGTGTCCTCCTGGTCACATCACACCTGTACAAGGCCTGTTGTTGACAGCTGATCGGTATGCAATGCCTTATCAGCTGTCATCTGATCGCAAATAGACCCCAAATCTGAAGTGATTGCTCTGTACCTGCTCAATGTTCTAAATTGGTAATCTTAAGGATCTCTGTGATTCTTTTCCTTTCAGATTAACTGTTCCTTAGTCACATTATTCACATGCAGGACAGGTTGAGGCAAGGAGGCTGCAGATCAACTCTCATCTTCATCAATTGGGAGAAAGGATACATTTGGCAAAATGATGAATAGGCAGGGAGGGATGATGCACCGGGTGACGAGTTAACACATAGTAACCTGTACGGTCATTAAGGATGGAGAAGAGAAGAGCGGAAAAAAGGAAGCAGCGGCAGCGCTGTAAAACCGAAGTCCCCTGTCGATCTATAATCAATATTAATCATCCAAGTAGCAAAGTACCCTAGTTCAATGTAACTCCCACATCACCACCCATAATCTTCAGCCTCCAAATCGTCCCTGCCCCCCAACCCTCTACATAGGTTTCAGAAGAAGATGCAGCAGATGAGATAGCAACATTCTCGTACCAACAAGGGTAGCGAAATCGTTCAGATAGCTCAGCGATAGTGAAGCAGGCAGAGTCTGGTACAGGGCCAACCCAAGTCCGCACACAGGTAGACTGTAGAGTGATCTCAGCAAAAAAGATTAGAAATCTAGCGATGCTCAACAAATATCACAAGGCAAAAGGCCGGAAATAAGCAAAGCTCTAGAAATACAAGCTTACCAGGCAGCTAGTTCAGCTGAGAGGACAATTCCGGCATAGGGCCTGCTCAAGATCAGATGCAGTCGAATCAAAGAGCAAGTACAACAGAGGTATTAACTTTTAAGCCAATAGGCTAACTTAGGCAGGGGTAATGTGACGAGGCAGAGAGAGTGGCGAGGCTGAGGGAGAGAGAGAAGAGAGAGAGAGAAAGAGTGAGAGCACACACACACACTCACTCGACTCAGACACGGATTCAACTTGACACAACGGACGCAGACACGACGTGGCAAAGTCCCAAAGTCGCAAAGTTGCAATCTTCGATTCCGAACACAGAGTCGCGGCAAGTCACACTGAAGCACAAGCACGGAGGCCGAAGACTGAATGCCCGTACTGGGCTTGAGTCCGGTCTTAAGTACCGGACTCAAGTTCAGTCCGGAGGGCAGAAGTGTGCCTCAGGACTGAAATGAGAATCGAAAGTCTGAGTCTGGGCACCAGAATGTCGGATGGCGCCAAGTGTCGAAATCCGAAAGTGCGAAAGGAGGGATTTGAAAACGTGCGCCAACTGCAGAGGGCGCCAACAGTCAGAAACCGAAGAGCAGGAAAAAAAAAAGAAACCGGCTGGCGGGTGGTACCCCACGGACCAGGGATCGAGCCCTGGCTGAGTCCGTAACAGGTAAGGGGAGTCCTTCCTTTCGGAAGTAATCAATGCCGCCCACTCGGGTCTCCCAATCAGAATGGGAAGAAGGGTATGAGTCTATCATTGATGTAATTTTTGACTTGCCGGTGGAAAAGGAAGAAGCCTCTCCAGGGTGGATATGGATCCAGAACCGCAAGGTTCTGTATTTGACCCAAAAAAAAAAAAGAAAAGTGGCGGCAGCGCTCAAACATACCACAGGAAGATGTTACAGAACTTACGGGGCTGAGGGAGTTTGGGGATAGGTAGAACAGAAAGGGTAGGGATAAAAGCTATTAAGACTTTAAAAGGATATACTCGAGTCACATAGCTGGCCTCATTGTGACCCCCACCAATGTATCCAGCGTCCACACTACGGGATTAAAGCTCCAGGCGTTTCTTTTCTCTCTTCTTTCTTACGTTCTTTCTTTAAAACAAAATAAAACAAAACAAAAACAAAAACAAAAGCAAAAACAAAAACAAAAACAAAAACAAAAACAAAAAGACCCTGATATCCGTTTCCAACTTTCCATGAGATTGCAGAGTGTCGCCTCAGCTTCCAGTCTGTACACTGGTGTCTTCCCGATCGCCTGTTGGCATCGCCGTTTCCACATAGTCCATAAGGTGTACTGTCTTAACAGCTGGAAAATGTACTTTTGGTGGGGCTGTTACGGACTCCGCCAGGGCTCAATCCCTGGTCTATCTTTCTGCTGTTTCGGCTGCATTCCGTTTTCGGCCTGGCACCCTTTTTCCAAACCCCTCCTTTGGTACCGTAGGATTTTGGACAACTGGCCCCATGCTGCAATTCGGGCGCCACTTTCAAATACCGCATTTTTCAGTTCTGCCCTCGGGGCCTTTGCAGAAATGCCCCTCGTACCGTACGTGTCACCGGTACTTATACCGGCTCCCCGTGCGGTACGGGGACCGGTCCCGTACCAGTTTTCTGCTGCTGTACTCGTACTCAGTGTGACTTGCTGTTTCGGCATTCGGAATCCAAGACTTCGACTTTGTGCCTTGCCACTGTGTCTGTGTCCGACCCTCAGTCGCGTCGAGTGAGTGAGCGTGTGTGTGTGCTCTCATTCTCTCCCTCTCTCTCTCCTCTCCCTTGGCTCTCCCTCAGCCTCACGCCCGTCACAGGGGCTGCCATGACTTAAGAACTTCACCTCCCGTCAGTAACGTCCTCCTGTCTTGTGGGAAGGAAGCTGACGTAGCGCGCAGCCACAAAATTCGATCTTCTGCCCATAGGTATTCCGCTTTGGGGCATTGATGGTGATCGGGGTGCGTAATTCCTTGTCCAACTGGCTGGTGGTGGCACCGGGAACTGTGATTGGGTACTTGTCTGCACTCATCCATTCTTGGGTTGGTCCCATCATCTGCCCGATTCGAAGCACCTTGTCGCTGGTCCTCCAGGTTGCCCAGTCGCCGTTTCTCCATTGCTGCGGACCTCTCAGCAGGCGACCCCACTCGTTCAGGATGGAGATGAGGATGTCGTTAAGGTTTTCAAGTAGTCTGTGACTTCCCTTCATTTCTTCGCTCAACTCCCTGTGCAATCAGACTCGCTTTCTTTCACACTTCACATGCATGTAAACAGGTAGCGCAGCAAACTGGTGACAAGCGCCCACTCAAAGCTCAACGATAGGGTAACCAAGAACACAGTTCAGATACAAGCTCACTTCAGATGGCTATGGCGCATCAGCTCCTCACTGTACTCAACTCCGCTGTTCACACACACTCAACTCAAGATCACCCTGGATATCCCACACGCGACACAATGTACACACACGCACACATGCTACACTCTTCTCCCAACTATGGCGGCTATGGCCGCTACTACCTCTACCGCTATGGCTAAACTCTCCTTCGGCCCACTTCGTCTTTGGGCATATTGCAGACCACCTCGCACAAGTCGTTGTGGCAGCGCTTCCGCATGGCTTACGCAGGAATGGATGAATGGCTGGGCGCTGCCTCTTGATTTATACTTCCGTAACTCGTTGGTCTGCCCCTTCCCCATGGTAAGGGGCTGGAGGAATGGATGAATGGCTGGGGAGCATCAGTCCGATTCCTTTTTTTTTTTTTTTTTTAATCCTTTTTTTGAAAAGGGTAACGGCCTTGAGATATCATCATTGAACTGACCGGCCCCAGGTAATTCAGAATGATTTTATTCTAGTCATCTCTTGATTCGAACTTGGGTCTGTATTTCAACAGTTCGTGGGTGTACCAAGAGAGAAGGTTAACAACAGTCGTATTTTTCATCACCACTTCAGGACTCCCTTCACCACTTCAGGATGCAGCAAGCCTGCCTAAACAGGTGGTTTTGAGGGTCTTCGGACCTTTCACCACTTCAGGACCATTCAGGTCTGAAAATCCTGAATGGCCCTGAAGTGGTGAAAGCTTCGAAGACCCTGAAAACCACCTGTTTAGGCAGGCTGCATCTTGAAGGGGTAAAGGGTGGTTTTCATGGTCTTCGGACCTTTCACCACTTCAGGACCATTCAGGATTTTCAGACTGCCCAAAACTCTCACTTGACCACTTCAGGACACCCTTCACCACTTTAGGATGCAGCCTGCCTAAACAGGTGGTTTTCAGGGTCTTCGGACCTTTCACCACTTCAGGACAATTCAGGATTTTCAGATGCCCAAAACTCTCACCTTAGAATTTTAATTCCTGAATTTTCGGCTACCCGATAACCGCTTGTGTGTACCAACTGAACTAGCATCAATCCCTGCGAGTCAGAAAGACAACAAGAACACTCACGCTTCCTTCCATTTGGACGAAGGAGCCCTGAACAGCATTGATTGCTCCAGATGTCTGGAGGATTGATTGTCAGCTTGCCTTCCCTCTACCTTTCCTCTCAAGTTTTTTTTACCCAAACATGCCATATTTAACATGAAACCAAGAAAGGGTTAAGAGGTAAGCCAAAATCCCTGAACTTGTCAGGGAAGTCCCACGGGATTCCAATTTGGTAGGTTGTCAACCGCTTCTTTGCCTGACTCCTCCTCCCTGTCATGCCGTCGGGTTTATGTGGGCTGTATTGGGTCCTGCCCATCTCGTGATTAGGACCCTCTCTCTTCTAAGCCCGGCTTTGGAATTGAGCCAGTCTTTCCACTGAATAACGGGGCCCCTTATGTCCACTACCTTGCCTCCCACCAGCCATACCCTTGCAAATTTCGCTTTGATTTTCTGCTGCAGGTTCAAATCATTCGGCATAGAATGCTTTGTTTTCTACCACTTGCATAGAATCTCGGCCTGAAACAACGACCTTTGTAGCCGCCCAAACACTTTCTCTTGGAGAGGAGAGACCTTGAAGCATTTTGCATCACCTTTCCTTCCATATAGACCAAAGTGTCACCTTTCTGATCATACCAAACCAGATGCTCTCTGTCTTCCGGAAGTGGGTAGATCTGTTAGTCCATAAGATGGATGGGATGTTTGAGAAGGGTGGTATGGAAAAGGGAGTCCCAAAGGTCGGATGCCCTGGACCAGTACTCTGTCGCCTCTCTACAGCGTACTAAGCAGTGTATCATGTCTTCCAGTTCATTGGCCGAGCAAACCACACATAAGTCTGAGCTGCTAGGATCATTCTTCCTTCTTCTGATATGCAACCACTGCTGGACTGGTAGAGCTCCGAAGGATATGAGCCACTGGAGGCTTATGGCCCCTAGCTCAGTTGGTCGAGCGCTGGTCATTTATGCACCTTTGTGGCTTACGGTGTGGGTTCAAATATTCAGCCTGCACTCTGGTGCGCCGTACTGGATATAGGTATTCTGCAATATTCACCTTTGTGGCTTAGATGTGGGTTCAAATCTTCGGGCCAGCGCTCTGGTGTGATGTTCTAGGTATTGATATTGCGGATTCTGAGTGCAGAGCTTAGCGCCATTCGCACACTGCGTTTGCAACTTGCACTGTAGGCCAGATGGATTGGGTGCCCGTGTGTTCACTTCCACCGGCTGCGGGTTCGAGCATTGCCCGGTGGGGCACCTGTGGCGGATGCTGGCTAGATCTCGAAATACAACAGTTCTTCGGAGACGCACTTTGCAGGTTCGATGCCTGCCATGTCCGAGTGGATGCTTAGGGACAGACTGTCGGTTCCCTGTCCGAGCCTAGATGGATGGTGCTCGGACAACTAGTGGGGTCGTGAGCCCGCTGTCTTGTGGCAGGATAAGGTTGCAGCCGGCACCGCGCCGAAGCATCTACGGTTGGCTGGCTGGGATGAGATCTGGGTCTGCTGTCTGCGACCCAGCTGCTGGGCTACAGTGCATTCGCCTACTAGGGTCCGGCACCCCAATAGATTGGGCACGTTGGGGGTAGGCGGTTCTTGATGAGAACGGAAGGGCTGCTTTTAGCATCTCAAGGGGACTACGGGGGACGCCTGTGCGACTGGGTACCATAAAGGTCTACCGGTGCGGGATGCTTTCAGTAATTAACCCTGAGATGAGGTGAGTTGGTACCTGCGCTCGTGAGATGAAACGCCAACTACTGTACCTTGAACGTGTACAACTTTATTTTATTTTTTTAAAGGAAAAAAAAAGAGGAGGCTTCTGATTTTGACCGGACATATTGTTTTGAAATTTCCCTATAGTATTTGTGATATCTGATGGGCATCCTGACCAATTAACTTCAGCCATCTGTTCTTAATTGTTGGATCAGGATCCTTAGTCTTAAGGACCAAGTTGTATCCCATTTTAACTGTGTACTCATGAATGTGGACAGTCGTTCTAATATTCTTGCTTCTGACTGGTGTCTAGGCCCATTCTGCCGGATCAAATTCCAGGTCTTGGATTGCCGTGTCCATTCTGAAGACTGTTTCGGCCACACCCCCAACACTCTTACTTTTCTGAGCAGGAACAGATTGGGGACTGTTCGTTCCACATCTTTGTTTAGAACGGAGGATGAGCCATGTGTTGTAGAAGTAATTGGAAAACAGACTACAACAGCCAGAGTGTCCGTTCCCAGCTGCTTATGGGAGAATTGGAACGCCCTTGTGGGTGCTGTCTCCTGAACCAGCACTCCCCAATCCCCAGATTTCCATGTAGGGGCTTCTCTCAAGAACTCCTTCCAGCCTTTTGGGATGCATTCGATGCTAATTTTTCTCCCCAAATTGAAGTTCTCAACTCGTAGGTGGCATCCCTTGAGGCGGGAAGCGAGATCCTGTTCTGAAAGCCAGTCATTTTTCTCCTCATCCAGAATATGGCTCACTTTCCATACTCCGTGATTAATACATGAAATCCATCTCCTTCCCCTTGGCTTAAGAGAGAGTGAGCGATCACTTCCGTCTCTCACCCAAGGATTCCCAAAGACAGGTGGTCTCAAGACTTCCTCCTTGGACTCGGGTCTGCCTACCTTCTTCAGCATCATTTCCCACCACATTCACAGCAATGCAGGCCTGCGTTAGGGCTCCATTCCTTATTCATTACCCAGAATAGACCGGACATGTTTGCTGGTGTAGCTGTCGGGGCTAAGCACCTGATACTGTCCAAAGCCAGATTATTCCATGCCAGTCCTGGTTTGGTCAAGAGCTTAACAATCCACCTAACTTGTAGGGCTTTCGCTTCTTGCTTCGGATCGATAATGTCCAGTTCTCCTCTGACTGGTTTCCTTGTGATGTAACGCCACACTATCTTTGGTATGAAGTTCTCTTTGTTGGCGTCGCCCGACCATAGGTAGGCTCTTGCTTTGCGATTGAAGTCCTTAATTGTATGGCCAGGAATTGTCCAAATTGAAGATATATACCACATCGTTGAGAAAACCGAAGTGTTGGTGGTTAGAGCTCGGACCACCAGGGACGTGAATGTGTTCCATCACCTACCCATCTTGTTGATTTGGTTAGAGAGTATGTTTTGAGCCATTTGGCGTGCAAAACCATCTTAAGCAATCTTCCCAAGTATCATGTGAGCGTGTTAGGTTTCTCCCTTGTCATGTCACTCTCCGGGCCTTAGAGTTGGGGAACTTCGCCGTCAGATAACAACCATCCATTTTTTTTCTTCCAATTGATCTTCATTTCTCATGCCAACCTGAAAGCTTCCATCGCTCTCACTAACACACTGAATGATGAACCAGAGACTCGAATGAGAACAGTGAGATCATCTACAAACATTATTACTGTTGGAAAATGCAGGTGATTGGGTCAACCAACATTGACCTCTAGTAGTCTATGGATGGAGGGGTCTTTACATAGGAATGAGGCTATTGCCTCCATCACAAAGAGAAAAAACGGAGGAGCTAGCGGGTCCTGTTGTCCACTGAGCGTGAAATTGGATAGCAATCTGATTGTGAGCCATTGACCTGAGCACAGCCCATCACATCGTTGTATAGGATTCGGATCCATTTCCTAAAGATGAGGCCAACACTCATTTTTTCCATGCTTTCGTGGAGAAAGGCCCAGTTGACCTGATCATAGGCCTTCTCGCAATTGAAGAAGAGGACTGTTGTGTTAATCCTCTTTTCCCCGACTTTTTGGCCAGCTTCGTTGAGAGTTAATACATTGTCAAAAATATACCTACGTGGGATGAAACCTGTACGGTCTATATGAACACATTTATCCATCAGGTATTCGGAAGGCCAAGGCCTTGGCTAGGATCTTGTAGGTGAGGGTGAGTAGAGAGAAAGGCCTATAATTCCTGATATCTTCCGTGTCCCCTTTTTTGTAAAGCACTGTGACCCCGCTACCACTCGTCAAGTTCCCTAAGCCACCCTTGATCCAGCTGTCATTGCAGAAGTTCAGAAGGTCACCCCCTAAGAGTGGCCAGAATGTTTCCCAAAATTCTTCCGTCAGCCCGTCAATCCCTGGAGGCGTTGTTGTTCATACTTTGGACTGGAAATTGCAGTTCCTCCAATGTGATGGGCTTGTCACGAGCCCCTGCTTGTTCCTGTGAGATTGTTATTTCCAAATACTGCAACATTCTGGTCCAGGCTTCTCTAACACTTGGTGGGCTGGGAGCAGGAGTCTTCGTTTGTTTGTTTTTTGTTGAAGGAAAGCCCCTTTGTAAGGCCTCCATCCCAGTGGCAGTAGGAGAACCGCCGGAATTGAGGCTTTGCCTGTGAGGCTGCTCTGTCTATTGGTGGGGAGTGACACCTGCTGGAAATCGGGTCCAGCGTCCCTTTGATACATCATCTTAATACAGTGTTTCGTGGGACTATGGCTATTTCAGTTCTTAACCTGACCATCTTTCCCTTGGGGCTGCATAAATCTCCCTTCCAACTTGTAGAGCTCCTACTTGCTAATGGCCCAGCCCCCTCCTGGAAAATTGCCAACTGTCTCCACCTATCCTATCTCCCCCATGTTGCTTGTTAGTCCAAGCTCAATTCCAAGTACCTGCAACACTCCCTGTTGTTCCGAAGCTAAACACCGTCTATAGGAACCTGTCAGGCCCAAGGATTTATGAAGCGGTAAGAAGGGAGATGTAGCTCTACTCGGCCGAATGCTCTACAAAGATATCGAGGTTTTAGCTCCGCCTAGGGTTGTTTTATGTTGTCTCTACCTGAGGCTATTCTGTTGAATCTTCCCCCAATGGAGGGGTGCCGGTATTCAGCTCTTCGGCCTTGTATGGAGGTGGACCGGCGTTTTCTCCTGGTGGTGCCTCGGTAGTGGGTGCCTTCATCCTTCACCTGTTCACTGTTTGGCCAGGCTGGTGTTGCTGTTGCTGAGTTGCTCCTGTGGGTGGTTCGAGCCGGCTGGCCTATAGGAGAAGCAGGTCACGGGGAGGGAGGGGATATGCTGGGTGGGGGCGGCGGCGGGGTGAGGGGGGTGGTGGTA
>BFEA01000016.1:2954001-2964439 GCA_003427395.1 Chara braunii | reverse complement strand
TTTTTTTTTTGCAGGGTGCCGACGATCCCCGAGCGGTAGGTGCCGACCAGTCAAGGGTCGCCGACAGTCGGCGTGTGCAACACTGTCAACGACAGCAAAGCGAAGGGAGGGCTGGGTTCATTCCTAAGCACCAGTGTGGTCTCGTTACTCCACAAGAAAGGCGACAAAGAGGACCTAAAAAACTACAAACCAATTTCACTTCTCACAACCCCGTACAAAATACTGGCGAAAGCACTAGCTAACAGGGTCATAAAGCTCACCGACAAGTGCTTTCACATCGATCAAGCAGGGTTCATTCCAGGTAGATACATACTAGACAATGTGATGACCTTGAATGAGGCAGCAAGGAAGGTTACTGAAAAACAAATGCACGCGGCCATTCTATTCTTCGACTTCGAAAAAGCCTACGATCAAGTGAATTGGGATTTTCTCCAGAACTGCATGGAAAAGATGGGAGTGGGCCCAAATTTAAGAGAATGGGTCAGAGTTCTATATGGCGACGCCACGAGCAGAGTCCAAATAAACAAGATAGTGTTAGACGCCGATCCGATATCAAGGTTTATCCGTCAAGGTGACCCACTAGCTCCGTCCATCTTCCTGTTCGTCATGGAGGCCATCGCCTCCTTCCTCCGCAAAGACCCTTCTATAGACTGCCTCACCACGCAGAACTATGAACCCCTTCACGACTTCGCTCTGCCGACAACGTTGATGTTTGCCGATGATCTAACAATCCTCGTTCGTGCCAAGAACTCCTCGTTCCAAGCCCTCGTCAAAGTCATGGAAGCCTTTCGACTAGCATAAGAAATGAAGGTAAACTGGTCCAAAACCGAAGGTTGGTGGTTCGCAGACAACACCCCTCCCCAACCTCCCGATCTATCTACCCCCATGTCATGGTCCACAGGCGACCAAGCACTTAGATACCTGGGAATCATGGTCAACAAGGACGACACATGGCCAGGGATGGGCCAAATCTTAATCGCAAAGGCAATAGCCCGCCTTGCCCCGTGTAAGAGAGCCCAGGCATCGCTGTTTGGCAGAGCACTTATTATAAACACGTCAATATTCTCCACGCTATGGTACATGGCCTCCATATGGTCCCCCCCTGACGAAGAAGTCAAGACTCTCAAGGTGCGGGTCAGATGTTATTTATAGACGAGCGACCCCAACAAAACTACTTGCATAAACAAGGTTTCCTGGCAAATTGTCATTAGGAAACCGCAAGAAGGAGGACTGGGGATCATTGACCCTAGATAGGAAACTATCGCCTTGCAGATGAAATGGATAATTAAGATTCTCACCAAACAATTCCTCCCATGGACTAAATTGGCCTTGGACAGTATAAGGAACCTCGCTCCAATAAGCTCCCCATCCAATATGCAAGGCCCCTCTTGGATCATGACCAAAGAATGGTCAATCAAAACAGGGAAGACATCAAGGAGAACCCAACAGCAACCAACCAGTCAACCTACCCCCTCGTCTAACCCATACTGGTTGCCAACTCTGAAATCCTGGCGCTGAATGATGCCCAGCAAAAACGGGGCACCAGACAACCAAGAAGAGGTTCTCAGAAAGCCCCTCTTCTGCAACCCCTAGATCAAAGACACAGCAGGTCACCCCTGGTCCCTCTACGCGAGAGAGAGGAGATGGCTCACATGCGTGGAGAGAGGAGTATGTCAACTCAAACACCTATGTCAGCGGAACGGAAGGACTGGTTGACGAACCAGGAACTCCAAACCTCCCTCCGGGGATGCCACCCGCTTGAAACCAACTTAGCAGCAATGCATCACAACATCTCTGCCTAGTGGTTAACGCTACTCATAGAAACGTTTACTTGGAAAACAGGCGATTGGGGGATACTCATTATGCACACTCCACCTGAGAGGGCCTACCGCTTCGTATCTAGATCAGACTCTTCAAGCTACTGATAAAACTTCTTATCCTACCCTATCGCCAACCGTACCCCTCAGGAGCTCGTAATCCAGAACGAGGACCCCCAAGCCACGCTGTGACGCCCAACCTCACGCCCGACGCGACTTCCCGATCGGAGTAGGATGTGGGCCTGGAAGTGCGAGAAGGGGTGTGCCAAGGATTTTTGGGAAATTGGGGGTGGAGTCCCAGGTCAGAACTGAGATCTTCCGTGGCAAGGTTTCAGGGGCATAGGTGCAATGGGGCTGAGGGACGGGTTACTCTCGGTCTGACTACGATTGATGTCGTGCAGTATAAGGAAGATGGCATGCGCGATGCGTCCTGGGGCCGTCTGGCCGGCTCGGCACGGTGCGGGAGAGGTCCGTCCGCGAGGGTTGCGATTTCTATAAGTCGGACGCCCGGGTGCGGACACGTGGCGATTGGCGTCGCTCGTTATGGTTAGGCTCCGTACTTCCGGATGCTCGGCGGTTGCCGCGCCGTCTGCAATTTCTGCACGGCGTGTGGGGCCAATACGGGGCTATGGAATTTCACGGTACCACCGTGAGTTGGTGATAGGGGAGGAGGAGATGGAAGGGAGGAAAATTGGTAGCGATAACGACGAAGCCGGGGGATATGAAATATTGCGTGTTATACGTAGTTGGGTAGTCGGGAACCCTTGGGTCGCTGGCTATGGCGCGACGAAGGTCCCTGGGACACAGTCGGTCGTTCTCGGTTAGACAGGGGAATTCCGGATGTCTCAGCCTTAGTTGCTCTCCCTCCCAGTATTCACTGTACTCTGGATCCCGCAATCCTTCCCGGTCCGCGCGGTATGACATCTTGGCATTCCGGCGGATCACTAGCTACGACGTAGTGAGGAGAACCTTCTGCACGCATCGGATCGTACTTCGATCGACAAGGGAATTTCCGAGTATGGGGGCGGAGATTCCTACCGGCTCAAACTTTTGCAAAAAGGAAAATTCCGTGCTCATCCCGATACTGGAGGCGACAAACTCATTAGTGATCGCGAATCGTCCGCGTGTGGACACGTGTAGGCCGCGCTGATTAGATCGCGCTTACACGTGCGCACACGAGGTGTTCGGTCGTACACGGGCCTGTTGGTTGATTCGTGTGCAAAAGTGAGGGTTCAATCCTACATGCAGAATCACCACGTGGCATAGATACCTACCCAATCATCTAATCCTCCAGTGATCCCACAAACATTCATTTACGATCATGCAAAATGACATCGCACACATCAGACACCGCAACAGTCATCCAACTCTTATCGCGACGACAGCAAATCAAAGCGACAAGCAAGAGGGGGGGGGGGGGATCGAGACTGAATGAGACGTCATACGAGGGACAACCTTGAGACAAAGATGCCAAAAGAAAATAAGGGCGAATTGCCTGAGCCGCAATCAAAACTTATATACAAGAAACAAAGGAAAAGACACAGAAATTTGCAACTCCACGCCCATCCATCTCAACTCTCTCTCTCTCTCTCTCTCTCTCTCTCTCTCTCTCTCTCTCCCGATGCGGACAGTCCGTCGTCATGCACCAACCCACGAAGTTGTCACCCCGCTTAGTCCTCCTGTACTCGTCAGGTTCGCCTCCGCGCCATAGTCCGTCGTAGCCCCACGCGTCAACCCCGCACATTCGGCACCAGCTCGTCGGGTCGCCCAACTCCCACTTCAACTCACCTTACTTCGCTCGTGAGCCGACCCTCACTGATCGCGCTACCCCGAGCTTCCATCAACTGTTTAAGAGAGCTATCTAATCGCGCAGCTGAAATTTATAGCGTGCATGCATGCGCGACGAACACGGAATTGCAAGGACTTAGAAGGGAGAGAAGGGGAGGGAATGCCTACGTTCTGCATGGCCAGATTGCGGCGTGGGGGATGTAGCCACTCTCCACGCATCGATCCGATCATGCAGCCCGTGGGCCAACTAGACACAACAAAGAAGAGAGAGGGCGGGAAAGGCGAAGCTCAAGAAGAAAGATACAGTTACAAGGGTGCCCTGCCCAAAATTACAGTTACACGCAAGATTAAGGGCGTCGACTAATCAGAGCTCCGTTGCAGCCGCAAGAAGAAACGCGCGAGCAAAGAGCGCCGCGCGGCAAAAGAAATTCCGAATTCCTAAATTCCTAAACTCCTATTTAATGCGAAAATGCAAAACGACTTTATTAAAGCACAAATCCCGAAAGGAAAGTCCGAAATTCCGCAAGCCATTGTGGGCTCGACAAGATTCGAAAAAAGGAATTTAAAAAGAAAGAAGCAAAAACTCCCGCGCGATTACCGCGCCGAAAACCCGACAGCAGAACAAAAAAGAAGCGACGTCAAACATTATTAATAGCGCCTCTGTCAGCGCACCAGCCACTCAATCGACCATTCCGGGATTTTCCCATCCCTGGCCCCAGCCATCCGAAAAGAGGTGACATAAAAAGAAGATCAAACAAGGATACTAATGCAATTTCCCGTCGATCCCATCTCCCGTAATTGGCCCAACCTTCCCATCTTAGGACCCCTCATTGTGATCGCGCAGAAAGTCGCACGGCACAGAAAGTGGTTCGTCACAACGCGACTAGAAACCTTCCTCCTCAGGAAGGTCCGAGTCTCCCAGAACAGACCATGGGTCATATCCCAGCCAGAACTCAGTATCCAAGACCTAGAATTCAACCTCAAGGAATGGAGGTGGAAACAGGGCACCACAGGGAAGTCGAGAACAATTTCCCAATACGATGTAAAATTTGGCTACAACCTCAGACTACAGACCACAGATCCAAATCCAAGGTTGGTTGAGAAATGGCAGACCAGCCTGAATCTGGACCCACTGGCCCAATTCTCCATCCCGTGGGCCAAATACCTTCTTATCAGACCAGTTAGAATCCGAAGTATGCAATGGCTCCTTGCACACTTAGCCCTCCCGGTCAACCAATGGCTTCACAAAAGAAGGAAACACTCAGACCCGAAATCTGGGCGATGTGCAACAAAAACACGCCTGAAGATATCCCACACTGCCTAATCTTCTGTCCTGAAGATACTATGGTCTAACCTCTTGTCAGCCCCACCCCCCAACTCTTCCCCCCTAACCATTCTACTCCTCCCGAACACTCCCGGGCACCTCAAGGGCAGCAGGGATGTCTGGTTCCAGTTACTCAGAAAGCTAACTCTCTGGATCATATGGAAATGACGATGCACACAGACAATTGAGGGCGCAGAGGTGGCAAAGGAAGTAATGTGGACTCTCTTGATACACATGGCGGACACCGAAATCCGGAGCAGATGGCGGACAATATCTTCATCAGCGAAACACAGACCAGATAAGCACGCAGCTAAGAGACGAGCATTCCTAAAGGACTGGCTAATAAAGGACAAGGTGGCCACCATAACGGACAACAGACTGATATGGAAGAAGTGGTATCAAGGGTAACGGAAAGGCGACAACCGAAATTGGGAGTCCAGGACCGAAGATCAGTACGACAAACAAAGCAACAAGCAGGTTGATAAACAGGGTGGGAGAAAGCCAAACGTGCACGAACGTCAGCAAAACCTCTCACTTCTCTAGTTAGTTAGAGGAATATCTGGCAGGCCTGCGAGGAACGAGCTGAGAGGGCAAGCTGGCAGTCAATCCTCCTACAAACGAGTAATGAATGCTGGTCAGGGATCCTTCGGCCTGACGGAAGGAAGCGTGAGTGTGTATTACATGTACATCCTTTGACTTGCCGGGGGAATAGGAACCGGACTGACCCTCGGCAGAATGAAAAGGAACCAGGACCATAAGGACCTTTTTTGTTTATTAAAAAAAAAAAAAAACTGTCCCCTAGAGTTCACCCTGTTCGAACTCCCACATTCATATGTCCTTCCACTTACTGGTGCCACCAGGTCAAGATTGAGTCTCATATTTCACCCAACTCGTAATGAAGACATCTCACAAACGAGGAGCTTTGTAAGGTCCAGAATCACATCTACTATTACCTTCCACCAGTGAACAAGCACGGATTCCCCATAAAACGTGACAGTTGATAGAGACCCACAAACTGACTCCAACTCTTCCCATACCACTTCTGGAGATGAACCATTCTTTCCTTTCCTTTCCATTGTTGAAACCCTGTATGGAACAGCGAACAGCCAACATGCACATAACATGAACCACCATTGACAGCAGAACGAGTGAGCAGTGGTGAGCAGTAAAGCAACCAAGCCAAAAGAAAGTGAATGCAGAGCAAAGAATGTAGCAGCTGAGAGCTGGCTGACCAGCTATGAGGCTATAAGCTGCAAACTGCCATTGTGTAGCCCTCTCCCAGGAGCATTATTCAGAAGCAACGATTCCTGACAGGATTCATCAAAGTAGAAGGTCATATACAAAGGCTTGTCCTCCTGCCATCACTCCCCTTTCAACCTCTCTCCCTCTACTTTCCTGCCATCATATCCTTTTACCCTTCAGTGAAGGTTTTATATATCCGTATTATCCGGGAGTCTGGGAGAGCTATTTCTTGACTCCATGGGTGGTGGGCCTGGTGGCGCATGGCCGCTCTAAGTTTTTTTTTTTTTTTTTTTTTTTTTTTAAAAAGAACCTTATGGTTCTGGCTCCTTTTCCATTCTGGGAAGCGTCAGTCCGGTTCCTATTCCACCGGCAAGTCAAAAGAAAATACATTGAGAACACTCACGCTCCTCCCCCTTCCGGTGTGGAGGCCCGAAGGACGGCATTGATTACTTCCATCAGGAAGGATGTACCCTCCTTCACCCCTGCCTAAGTTAGCCTGTACTATTTTTCTCCTACCTTTTGCTAACCTGGCGTTCAATTTATTCTATTACTTGAAAGTAGACTCCTTTTGTTCGAACCAGTCGGTTCCTCTCAGCTCATCGGCTGTCTGTTTCTCTTGTCTCTCTAGAACTGCTGGTTGACCGCTTATGGTGCAATCCATGTAGGCTGCACGCTATGGGGCTGTATTTGTTGCACTCCTTGCTAAAGCCGTAAACCCTAGGCTACCTATTGACCCTTGTAATAGGTCCGTTACTTGTAACCTGTGCTTTTCTATGGTCTGACATCCTGTAGGACTATCTCTGGTGCATTTTTGGGCACTATCTGACTTCTCTATTCATAGGGTATTTACCTGCTGTTTGTGTCTCTAACTTATCACACAGTAACCTGTAGCCCTTCTTCTGAAGTATTGGTCTGTTTAGGGTTGTTCTGTCTATTGCCGATCTTTTTTCCGAAGGATGACATTGATTACTTCCAGATGGAAGGATGTACCACCCTTCACCCCTGCTTAAGTTAGCCTGGCCTAATTTTGCTCTTTGGATTCTATTCTGGTTTCCTCTTTACTCTGCTACTCGTCGCTCTACTACTTGTACTACCTTCAGTCAGCTCCTCTCAGTTCCTTGACTGTCAGAAGATCCTGAGTCGGTGGATCTGCTGGTTTGGTCTTCTGCGGTAGTCTTTGCTGGAAAAGGTTTTCAGCCTATTAGACCCTGTTGTAGATAATCTTGGCTAAGTCTTCGACTCTAATCGACTTATGTAACTGTTCGCTCTTAACTCTATACCTAGTCGTACTTTTCTAGGGGCTGTACTGGTCTTTACCTCCTGCCCGCGTCGTAAGTTTCTAGGGGCTGTAGTACTCTTTACCTCTTGTCTGTGTTCTAGCCCTCATAATTTAAGGAATGGATTACCCTTCAAAAGCTAAAGCCTTGAAACCCTCGCCTTTTTTTCTACTTATGGGGTATGTATAGTCCCTGGGAATATAGTCTCGGGCGAAGGCAGATCTGGGACAGGGGAGTTTGGTGTGTGCGGGGTAGCTAAGTGGGGGTGGTGAAGATTATTTAGAGGGTTGGGAGGTGAAAGGTCAGTGGGAGTTGGAAGGTGTATATGGTATGTACTTGGTGTTTTGAAACGGTATTCACCTGTTAGCAGTAGCGAATGCAGATCCCAGGGTTTGATCCCTAGTTCTTACCTTACCTGTGTACAGTACCTGTGTCGACCCCGAGAGTTGAACCCGTGACCTGTGTGCTCGCAGCAGTTGGTAGGCTGTCGTAGGTCCATAGGTCGTAGGCGTTCGATCTGTAGACCTGTCAGGTAGCAGTCTAGCGAGTTCAAGAAGTCGTAGCTGTAGGAGTTCTGAAAGGTCAAGGTCGTAGCCGCCACAGTCCTGAAAGGTCAAGGTCGTAGCTGCTACAGTGTCGAAGGGCCAATCCACAGACTTCCGAAAGGTCCGGAAGTGGCCCTTCAAACGTTGCTCACAGCAGTCCAGAGGCAAGTGGGCAAGTGGTGGAGTCCACCTGTGCTGAGTCAGCGGTACCCAGTCCCAGTCTCACTAAGTCCAGTCTGCAAGTACCACGTGGGACTGTGTGCACTCAGGGCCCGGTGGACAGAGGCAGACCAACGAGTCACAGAAGTATAAATCAAGAGGCAGCGCCCAGCCATTCATTCATCCCTGTGTAAGCCATGCGGAAGCGCTGCTTGAGCGACTTGTGCGAGGTGGTCTGCATGGCGCCCGAAGACGAAGTGGGCAGAGTAGAGGTTGAGTAGGCATTGCCGTCGTAGGTGATAGGCGAGTGTGGTGTGTGCGTGTGTGTGAGACAGTGTGTCGCGTGCGGAATATCCAGGGTGATCCTGAGTTGAGGGTGTGTGAACAGCGGAGTTGAGCACAGTGACGAACAGAGAGTTGTACAGGCGCTGATGCGCCATAGCCTGTTGAAGCGAGCAATGTATCTGAACTGTGTTTCCGACTCCCATATCTCTGAGCTTTGAGTGGGCGCTGAGCGCCAGTGTGACTTGTCATCTGTTTGCATGAATGCGAAGTGGAAGAGAAAGCGAGTCTGATTGCAGTTTAGTGGTTTGGCTCTGGGTGTAAGGGATGCGTCTGGTTTAGGTATTTATGTGCTGCTAGCTACGAGTTCACTGGGTGAATAGTAGATGATGTTTATGGGTTTCTGGGTGTTTTAGGCATTAGATTGTGCCGTCTGCTCTGTCTTGTAGACTGCGAGGGTCTGATGCTGGGGTGTGGATCTGTGAGCTTATCGTGTTGATGCTCTGTCTTTGGGCATGATGGGATGTCATGGTTATCCAGTCATTCATTCTCAGTCTGTTTCCTTCTATGGAGCCTAGCTTTCCTCGTCCTAGTTTGGATGTGGTGAATTTTTTGATTATTTCCCGTAGACTGTCTGGGTGTTTTTCGATTTGGGCCTGGGTTCTCTTCCATAGTGCGTGTATTTCGGTTTCTACAATTTCTTTGATGATTATTAGAGGGATGGCCGCTCTAAGTTGGTTAAAAAAATAATTGGAAAAAAAAAAAAAAAAGCATTCTTCCTTTTCTTGTTTCCTTTTGAAAATGTGTAATGAACCCAGATCATGAGACAGTTGTCAACAATGCAAGTCCAGAAAAATGTCCATCGGCTGATGATTACTAATAGTCAAAAATCGTGATCAGACAGAATGAGGAGAGATATCATACACAGACGAAGAGGGAGGAGGGAGAAGAGACAAAGGAGAGGAAGTAAAATGCCCACTCCTGCTTCGGGCTCCCTCCTCTACTGCCACCTCATCAATCAATAGTCTTAACGAGTATCCGAGTATCCGAGTATCCTCAATGTGCCACGTGGCACGTCTAATCAGTTCCACATCAGCGAAGGCACCTCATCGGCTGGAGTAATGTCGACATGAAGACCACCTGGTATGTATCCTCAAACTCTCCACAGTCCTGATCTCCTCCTGAAGTAACGACGAACAGAACAGCAATGCCGATTACGTAGTCCCCTCAATAGAACATGTGTCAGCAGCCACGTCAGCCAAATGATACACGTGGCAGCAGCCACATCAGCGAAGGCACATGGCAGCTGCCACGTCAGCATGCCAAGAAGACAGGAGCAAGCCGGCCACCATGCCAGACAAGCAGCGCCTCGCCAAGTCACAATGCCAGCAGCGTCGAGTCAGCGTCGCAGCGTCAAGCCAGCGTCGAAGTCAATGTGTGAAGTCAGCATCAACGCAAGACAGAATGATCCTCAAAGCCAGGAAGTCAGCTCTTATGTAGTGTTGACGCGGGGTCTGGACCCCGGATGCTGTATCCCTCGGCCGTCCAGATCTCAATGCGAATGAGGGCTCAGATCCGCCTGAAACCGAATTCCCTCCGGCCTGGATGCTGTCTGGGTACCTGCGCACAACAAGTGAGTGTATCCAACCCAGGGCCTGGGTGCGGTACCTTTGACTCTACAGTTGACTTTGACTCTTGAATTTCCTGTGTGCAGCGTTCGGTCACACAGCCACACTCGACAGACTCAGGCCTGAGCATGTCTTGGTCACATAGCCCAGCGCAGACCTTCTCAGGTCTGCGTGGCCTGGGGCTGAGTTCTGGGCCCCAGGCTACTTCTGAACAGGGTTATTACAAATGAGTAAAATAGGAGGACAGGGAGACACAAGAAGTAGCATGAGGGAGAAGAAAGAGTGTGGTGCATGGAATGAGAAGGGGCCGTGCTTGTTAACCAATGGCTGAACATAAGGTGTAGCTGACAGTCACAGTAACTGCGCTATCTGTCAG
>BFEA01000016.1:2909504-2922406 GCA_003427395.1 Chara braunii | reverse complement strand
TGTACCACATCATCGAGAAGATGGAGGTATTGATGGTTAGGGCTCGTCCTAGTAGAGAGGTGAATGAATTGCCCCAACGTCCCATTCTATTGATTTGTTTGGTGAGGAGGTGCTGTGCCATTTGTGGAGCAGGGCCGTCCTTGGTGACCAGAATTCCCAAGTATCTTGTGGGATCTTCCAGTTTTTCCCATGCCATTTCTGACTCTGGTCCGACCATTGTGGGTAACACTTCTTCCGATATCCACCATCCAACTGTCTTTTTCCAGTTGATCTTCATTTCTGATGCTAGCCTGAAGGCTTCCATTGCTCTGACCAATGCCTTTACCGAGGAATCAGACGCTCTTATAAGGACCGTGAGGTCGTCTGCGAGCATAATCACTGTTGGGAACTGTATATGGTGAGTCGTGCCAGTGTTTAGCTCTGGTAACCTCTGAATTGAAGGGTCCTTCCATAGAAAGGAGGCAATCGCTTCCATAACGAAAACGAAGATCGGTGGGGCAAGTGGATCTCCTTGACGGACTGACCTGGAGATCGGGTATCATTCTGAAATCAGTCCGTTGACTTGCACACATCCTTAAGCGTCATTGTACAAAATCCTGACCCACTTTCTGAAGTTGGGTCCTACCCCCATTTTTTCCATACTAGCGTTGAGGAAGACCCAGTTCACTTGGTCGTATGCTTTCTCGAAATCAAAAAACATAATTGYTGTGTTCATCCTTTTCTCCCTTACCTTTCTCACTGCTTCGTTTAGAGTTAATACGTTGTCTAGTATATACCTCCCTGGAATAAACCCGGTTTGGTCAATGTGAAAGCATTTGTCCGTGAGATCCCCTATCCTGTGCGCTAGGGCTTTGGCCAGGATCTTGTACGGAAGGGTGAGTAGTGATATTGGCCTATAATTACGTATATCCTCTCGGTCTCCTTTTTTGTATAGYAGGGTCACTACACTGCTGCTTARCATTTCTCCCATACCTCCCTTTTCCCAACTGTCTTTGTAAAAGTGGAGGAGATCGCTGCCCAACAGTGGCCRGAATTGTTCCCAGAACTCCTTGGTTAGGCYGTCCAACCYTGGTGACTTGTCGTTGTTCATGCTTTGGACCRCAAGCTTCAATTCATCCAAAGTGATAGGTTTATCTAACACCGCTGCTTGTTCCGTAGAGATTGTTCTGTCAAGGAATTGTAGCATTCTGKATCTCGCCTCTCTTACGRCCGTGGAGGGSGGGGTTACAGTTTTTGTCTGATATAACTCCTGATAGAATCCCTTGGCTATTTCCACCATGCCCTCGCTATCTGTCCTTATGTGTTGTTCGTTTGTGAGTTCTTTGAGYCCTTCAATTGCGTTTGACCTTTTGTTAGCTTYTATTCTCGCGAAGAAGTGTTTGGTCATTGATTCATTCAATTCGTACTCCATCATTCTTGCTCTAATCTGYAGTCCTCYCAGTTCCCATTGTCTCCATATTGCCAGTTCTTCCCTCGCTTTTTCAAACGTGTTTGAATAGAGGGTGGAGGAGGGGTCGACTGCTAACTTGGCTTCGACGATCTTTAGTGCCATCTCTAGTGATTGCTTTCTCAACCTTCGGTCGTTGGCTAGTTTCCTTGAAATGCACGCTGATGATCATGCCAGCGAGAGGCAGCTATCTTGGAACCATTCCCATTTGTCTTGTCCCTCTAGGAATGAGCCCTTCGAGTTTTGACAGCACTCTTGTATCCCATCCTGGAAAACTTGGCTTAAGAGGAGAGAATTATTCAGTTTGTGAAAGCTGGCTCCTTTCATAATGTATTGATCAAAGTTGAGGATTAACTCAATGGGTTTGTGGTCAAGTCCTGCATATGGGGCAAGTCCCAGAATGTCAGCCTCCTTGATGGTGCCCATCAGATGTTCAGAGGCGAGGAAAAAGTCGATCCGAGAGAAGGCCGTGTGGTGAGCATGGTTCTTCTTTATCAGTGAATAGGCCCTTTTGCCTGGATGTAGTGTACGGAAAGGGTCTACCAAACTATGATCCATCATAAGTTTCAGCACCGGTGCCGCTTCTTGGGACGCATGGGATGCTGTGGTTCGTGAGATTCTGTCGTTGTTAGGATCGAGAGCAGTGTTCCAATCTCCCGCTATTATGCAGGCAGTTAGAGGTGTCACTAGCGTCCCTATTAATGATATGGATTCTAACCTCTCTGCTGGGTTGTTTGGTGCGTAAATTTTAATAATTCTGAATTCTTCTTCTTTCCATTTCAGATCCATCAGGCACCATCTTCCTGCTTCGCTGTCCTCTTGCTTCTCTTGCACCGTCCCTGCTATGTAAAATCTTGACGATTTTGGTATTAGGATAGCTGTGCCTTTTGTGCTTGAGTCGTTATCTGATGCCCATACCTGGTCATTGACCCCCCCTAGCTTCTTTATAAAGAGCTTCCTAATCTTTTTATGGTCCTCTGAGTTGGTTAGKTGTGTTTCTTGTAGGASAATGATATCCGCTAGTTTATTTGATTCATCTTTGAGTCCTCTGATTATGTCATTGAGTTTGTCTTCTTTAGTGAGGATGTTACCTAGCCCGTTGACGTTCCAGCATCGAACCGTGATTCCTTGTGTCCTCCAGTTTACCTTACGTCCTCTCTCATTGGCCTCTTTTCTCAGCAGGTCCATGGATGGGGTCTGATGATTGACGTCGTCAGGCTGGAGTTGTTAATTTAGGAAGCTCCCGATCCCCCGGTCTCCATTGACTCATCAAACCCCCCCGGAGGATCAGCCTGGGTACTGGTCACAGATTCATCCATTTTATACTCCCCCACACTATCGCTGATCCCTTTGCCCGAAGATGTCTTCAAATCTGACTCATCTCTCTCCATAACCCATTCCTTTGCCTCATCTTCCATTTCATCTTCCGATAACTCATCCCTATAGTATCTTTCCATGTCTATTGCACATGCTCTGGAGTCTAGATCGTCATCCCCTGCAAAGATTCCCTTGCTGATCAAGTCTGCCAGGGAGGCGGCTTGCAGTTCAGCAGGGATGCCTAACCCAGACAGCACGCTGTATGGGTTCCATGGGCGCCATTTCATCCCTCCTCTCAGCTTTGCCCCCTCAGGCATCTTTGCAATGAGGGGAGTGAAAGATCGGGGAGACCTGGGATCTGTTTGATCCGTTTGCGATTCTTCGGGGTTAGTCCGGCTGTCAATGGCTTCGTGTCCTGCCTGTAGTGTTTCTTGCATTCCGTTGTCAAGCTGCCCCAAAGGAGATTCCATCTCAAAAACGGCCAGAGGATACGCTGTTGTGATTTTCTCATGAAGAATGGTTGCCACATTTTGTCCTTCGTCAATCCTAGGGATTGTGAAGGACACGTCCGTGGCAACCTGCCATTCTTTCTTCTCTTTTACATAACGTGCAGCCAGGAGAGGGCGGGTTCCCATCAGGGTCAGCTTTGCTGACTGTGCCTGTCCTATCACCTCGGGAGCCTTGCCTTCCGCYATGTGTCTGAGAGAAAAAAACTCCGGTTCGTARTCCTTGTTGAGCTTTTTCAGTTTTTMCGCCTGTGCTTCCACAACTGCAATTTCCTGTTCCAACTCCGACCTWGCTGATTTTTCTGCCTGTTCTGATCCAGTCTGGCCTGTGGAGAATCCCTTTTTTTTTKAGTTCAWGGAAGTCTTCCACTTTTTGGATCTCAAGTCCTGGAGAGCATCCTTTGATCCCACCTGCGTCATATCCTTGTCCTTAATTCCCTGTTCCCTTGCCCTTTTTTTGCCTGCGTAACGAAAGGCTGCATACTCAGAGAATTCCTCTTCCTTTACCAGCAGATCATATTGGTTAGGTGCTGTCTTAAAACCTGCTGCTGTCCCCTTTTTCAGATTCTGCGTCCTTTCCATATGCTTCATACAGGCCGTCCGGATGTCAAAGAGGTGTTCTCGAACAGCTTTGGCTTTGCTGATGTAGTCTCTCAACCATTGGAGGGATCTCTTTTCTTCCTCSTCCTCCTCGCTTGAGGATGCAGTGGTATCGGCAGCACTGCTGCTGTCCCCCTGCTCCCGCTCTGTTACTGGGCTTGGCGGTTCCCCCCCTTCGGGGGTCAGCGGTTGATTGTCGCTGTTGTCCTTTGCCAGTCCCCTCCGTTTCTTTGAATCTGGTTCTCCTCCTTCTTTGAACCCTTGTTCCTTCTCCATGGATCTTTTGCCGTCTGTCTGTGGTTGTTTTGCCTCTTTGTTGGCGACTTGTTTTGCCTCTTCCTCTTTGCTGTTGATGAATTTGGCGATTCTCTCTTGAATTTTCTCTGGTTGTTTTTCATATTCCTCCTCCATCTGTTCCCGGACTGAGTCCAGATCCCACAGCAAGTTTTCCCTTGCTTTTTCTTCCCTGATTACCCTGGAGTCATTGAGGGGAATTGACTTGATTTTTGTTGGGTTCTCCGTCTCCTTCCCTGTTGCTTTCTTCTGCCACCTGCTGTCTGCAGGAGGGAAGATGTCTGGCTTCTTTGTTACTRGTTCTTTGTCTGTAAAATGCCAGATCCATTCCGGGTCCTCCAAGTTGTCATCGAAGACCCAGCCGTCGTAGGATGGATCCACAATGTACCAGGTCCCYGGGGCGTCTTCTACCTCAACCAGCATGTTGGGGTGGAGTTTCCTTTCTCTCTGCTRTTTCGGAAATTTGGGGCATGCAGGGTCCGACCCGGTGTGWCCTCTTTCTCTGCATCTGAAACAAATGGGAGATGTCTTKGTCGATAYTGTGATGTCAACGGCTCTGTCGTTGATCASGAGTGACCATTCTGTGGGGAAAACCGGTGGGTCTTCAGTTTTCACCTCAAGGATGGYTGTCATCATTCCGATGTGGGGGGACAGGAACTCCGGCATTGGCAAAATCCATTTCAGGATTTTGTTTGTCGGGTACTGTCTCTCCAGTCTGTCGACTACCAACCCGTGGTTACCGGGCGGGATTCTGTCGAACTGGACCCAGAACTTCTCTTTCATCAGTGTCTGCTTGTATGATACTGAGAAGGACGGGCTCGGTCTTGCGTTTGTCTGTTTTTTCCACGGTGTGATTGTACAAATTGATCCGTTGCAGTTCCTGGATCTCATCTCAGCTGCGATCCGCGCATGGTCTTCCGAAATGAAGATCACCATGACTAAGGTGCGACCCAGGTTCATCAAGGTGAAGGACTCGTTTACTGCTCTCAATTTATCTTCTTTTTTAATTGTGGCTGTGATCCATTTCCTTTTCTCTGCTGGCGCCAACTCTGCCCCATTCCTTGCAAAGTTGAAAACAACAGCATGCTTTTCGTGCAATTCGTCTAATTCAGCCACTTTGCCGTCTGGGTATTTCCATATGATTTTCTCTTCTTCTTTCCCCTCTGTGTTTGTTGACCGTTCAATCAGCATTTCTCCTTGCACTTTAATCTTTTCTATGATGAATTTTAGAGCTTCATTGTCAAAGACTGCTGTTTTGTTCATTTGCGCGGGTCGACCATTTGCTGATGAGCCTTGGAGAGTCTGCTTAAAAGACGCCGGGGCCTTGTTTCCCCTAGGGCTCTGCATTGTTACTTTTCAATTGCCCCTGAATGTGGACTGAGCGAGCACTGTGGTTAGTCTTGAGTGGGTGCGGGATGGAGCAGGGCAATATATGAAAGATCACGGGGTAGATTGAGATGGTTAAGCTGGGTTAGGTACGGTGTAATGGCTATGGGTTGGATCGATTTATTTATTTATTTATTTTTAATGCCTAGGGTTGGAACGGTTGAGTGATTTTACGATGGTGGTACTAGGGTGGGGGGTCGAGAGCTATAGGTGTTGGTTGCAGGGAGAGAAGTGGTAGATGCCTATGAGGGGGGGGGGGGGGGTTGCGCTTTTAGTTGGTGTGGGTGTGTAGGGGGTTACTATGTCGTATAAGGGCAGTAGGGGATGCCAAGGGATGTGGAGAGGAGAGGTGAGGGAGGATGGGAGTGGACAAGGTTAGCTGTTATTCAGATGCACTGGTTTCAATTTGGGGTTGGCGGGCGAGGAGAGGGCGGGGAAGGTACTATGATGGCAGAAGTCGCGTAGAAGGGGGGAAAAGTCGAGCACCCTGGTTTCCAGGAACTAGCTGGGGATGGACTACGGTGGGGCGATTGGAGGGAGATCGGGTGGGGGACAAAAGCCGTTCGGGGGGGTAGGGTTGACGGATTAGACGTGGAGGGGGCAGAGCAATGCGGGGTGCCGTGTGGGGGACCAGAGTAGTGTGGGAGGTAAGGGTCGTAGGCTAACCAGTTGGGGGGGGGAGACTGCGAAGGGTGGGGCTTAATAGTGGGGACCTTCATGAAGTCACAGGGTGGGATTTGTGTAGACACGTTGGGGGACGGTGCTATGTGACAGCGTTGGGTAGGGGCAAGGTAAGGTCAACAGGGGGAAGGGCGATGAGRAGCTGGCTGGAYGYTKTATTGAGGGACGATCGGAAGGAGGGGGAATAGTGTGGGCGGAGCGCATGGGAGATTGAAAGGGATTAGATTGCAGTAGGAGCAGTGTGAAGGGCGATGAAGAGTACGAGCGGAACGGATAAGTGTCGAGGTGGGGGAGCGAGGTGAGCTCTATGTTTTGAGATGGGAGGGGCGTATTGGGTAGGGGAACGGTTCGACTATGGTTCTTGGGGGAGTGAGGGGCGGAGTAAGGAAGTTAGGGAGTGGAAGTGAGGGAGTGGGGGAGCGAGCGTTAATGACAGTGTCGTTTGTGAGTCGAGGAAGCAGAATAGGGGAGCGTTTTGCGGATGTGGAGGGTTGTGGAGATCGAGCAGTTAACGAGGTAGGGGACAAAGAGGTGGTTTGGGGGTGTGTATTAGTGGCCGAATCTAATAGACGGGGGGAAAGTAATTGGGGGTTATGGTTAGGTCTCACTCGAAAGTCGATCTTTCTTGGGACGATCGTGTGTTCTTTGTCCGTTTCGCCAGGTCTCACGTCTCTCCTTGAATGGTAATGCGCCAAAGGCACTCGATGTACGAATTGGCTTGATGAACAGTGCAACCCACTTCGAGTGCCACCCGAATGAACCTTGGTGGAGAAGCCGCCCAGAACCTAAAATCGGTCGTCAGCATCCCCCTTTGCCAAGTACGCTGTCAGGTACGTAGTGGGACTCATTGTCTTCCCGTAGTCTTCCCGCCCGCCTTGGCTCGTAGCAATGATGACCTACGCGCGCGCGCCGGGCGCGGGCACGCAGAGCTTCTTTGTCGGACGTGCTGAGCTATGGCTTGGACGATACTCGTTGGTATCTTGCGAGGCACGGGCGGGGCGCGTGAAGCGCGATGTTCGTCGTTTTCGAAACGTAAAAATTCAAGTTCGCCGGCGCGGTCGCGCGCGAGGCAGGGCTGCGGGCGCGAAAAATAGCGCTGTTGTGCGCTAACCGGAAGGCGCGAGCGCAAGTTTAAGATTTCCTTTTTCATTTCCTGTATTTTTCAGATGTTCAATACCTTGCCAATCCTTTTGTCAAATTTTCAAGAGTATCCCAAGGACACTCCAACATGCCAACTTGATATGCACCAAACTATCAAATCTCGACATGAAAATGGCCCAAAAGAGGAGAGAGTATTCATCTTACTTGAGCAGTTGTTCTGATGACAGCTGACTCCATCTCCTCCTGAACTTCATCATCAGATGAGTGTTCCCTCTTTGCCAGAATGCGCCAATGTTCAAATAGCTGCATCAGACAGGGAACAATCAAACAAGTTGTTGGTGTTCCAACCTGTAAAAGCACAAGCGTGGACCTTGCAATATTCTGTGATTGCAATGATTCAGGTCTTCTGAGATATCCAGCAAGAAGAAAGAGCTTGGTAAACACGGTTAGACTTGTAGATCACGTAAACCTGTTCGTTTACATAAACGGAAAGAGAGGCAAAGGTGGTGGGAAGATTTTTCACGACTGTATAGCCGTACACAACAGCAATTTGACCTTAAAAAGACTGACAAAGGGAACAAACAGTGGCCATTCCTCGGTTCTATGATTGGGATCTTGGACCTGGGCAGTTTAGCTTCCTCCGTCACTGGACACCGAGCACTGAACACATTTGAGGTGAAATTTGCCCAAATAAGACAAGACTTTTGGCAGTATTCTACGGCCGTCTTCACCCGAATAGAACACCTGGTCATTATCGCTGTATTTTGCGCAACTTTCAGTCCAGATGCAGCGATAATGACCGGGTGTTCTATTCGGTTGAAGACAGTAGGGCCCATAAAAAATGGACTTCGTTTCTAGTAACTTTCTACCCACCTACACCATATTTGCAGACATAACCTATCCTGAGGAGTTTTTCAGTGCCTGGAACACTTTGCCAGTGAACTTGAGCCAAAATAGGACCACTGCCCTTGGGAACTGGGCTCATGGTCACGATCGCCAATAAGGTTGGACCTGTTTCAACCTTACACGGACATTCTCAAATGTTGGGACATCACACTCTTAGATGCAAATGGGCCTTTTGAGTGGGCTTCACCTTCTCATACGGGACTGTGAAGACAATTAACAGTTACTGAAGATGGCAACACCATAAGCTGCTTCAGGCAGAGAAGCATCATACCTAGACGCAATATAATTGGCACTAGCCTTCCCCGGGAGGGCTTCCACCCACACAAAATTTGGGAGGACAAATTAGTGACGTGTGCGACACAGTAGCCTTCTTCATTAAGGCTTGTGCTTCCACCCCCCCTGCCTCCACCGACCCACATCAACACAGCCATGACACAAGACAGAAAATGAATGTTTTCCTATAGCATGTTCAGAAGGGGGAGGGGGTCCCATCCCCACCAATCAATCAGACTGTGACACGTAGACAGGAAATGTAACCTTTCTTTTCTATTTATGCAGCAGTGTGGACGGACGGGCTCTGCCCCCCATCTGCAGTTGACTGTGACCTTTCGCCTCTGCCATGCTAACTCTCTCTCTCTCTCTCTCTCTCTCTCTCTCTCTCTCTCTCTCTCTCTCTCTCTCTCTCTCTCTCTCTCTTTTCGGACTATGCGGCATTTCGGGAGTCAGGGTTCTTTGAAGACTGAAATCCTCACAATCATAGGCACAGTGCACATAATGCTTGCAAATATGTATGAATATAACGACGTTCCGGACATTTGTGAGTTGTTATAGACAGAACTGAGACTGCTGCGCTACCAAGAAAATGTCGTTCTGAATGTGGTCAACGCTTTCTTGAGAAACTGCCCAGATGAAATGAAGAGATTTGTGATATGTTAGTTCAGAGCGAAAAATGGGGAACTGGAACGTGAAAAATGAAAAAGAAATGGCCGGAAAATCTTGAGAACAACAATCGACAATCAAACTCGGGCATGGCTGATATAATTATATGTGTGGAGAACAGATCCCATAACGAAATATATAGCAGGTGAGGACAAGGATAATTTCACGACTTGAAAACTGGGTTATAATCCAAACACACGGCAGCTGAATGTTCACACCAGATGGATACGAACTGGATTTGGGGACCAACATATATCCGGACTTGGGATGTCAACAGTTGATTGGAACTTCAGCGACGTGCGAGGATCTGGGTCCTCGGCAGGCCTGAGGGGCCCCTGCTGCAAATGTGCCCACCCTAAGTGAAGGCGGGCCTAACAAATCACGAGAGACCCTAAACTGTCATATTCATATTTGGGGTCCAGGCAGTTTCGTCGCTGAGGAAACACAGGCCGAGCAGCAAGGAAATTCCACGACCTTCTACGCAATTTCGAAAGTGCAGGCCCTGGGCGAGATTCGCAGCCTCATACACAGACAATTGGGAGGCCCAACTGAATGAGGCCCAGTAGCCGCACCAGAGGCGCAGCATCCTGGGGCCTACCGGAAGCTTCTGGGCCCAGGCCCAGGCCAGCCAGGCTGCGAAGACAGGCAGGCTCTTTCCATATAGTAAAGAGCTCACTGCCTGGCGAGATATTCAGGCACTCGCATGCTAGCGGTGGCGCTGCTGGAGCGAACGCTCGTGGGCTGCTGCTGGCGCTGAGAGGCGAGGTGCAAGCGCGTGCGGCTGTGCAAGAAGCAGGGCGTTACTGAGGGCAGCGCCATAGCCCCGCCTCCATAGCTGGCTGAGGGCTTGGATATACAGTGAGGCGCAGGGGTGGTCTTCGGGTGTACAAACGGGAAGACGTGGGAAGACGGAGGAGAGAGAGAGAAGGATGATGATGATGTGAGGGCACATACCTGGTATTGGCGATGGTCTGCATAGGCGACATCTTCCAGTACTCCGGAGGCTGCTGACGTCAACAGTTGCATTATCAATTAGTAGGCTAGTAGTAGCTGTGTAGGGAGTAGTCTGGGCGCCGAGAGCCAAGTAGGGAGATAGGGACTGGATACATATGTTGGTGGTGGCGGGAGCAAGCTTTCATTGACATTGGTTTTTCAGTGCTACGATTCTCCATTGGTGTCATATTGGTGCATTGCTGCTTTCTGAACACTGTGATACGATCTGGCTTTCAATGTGATTGTGCAATCTGAATATTGTCATCACGCTATTGCTCATTTTCCTTGCAATTTGGTATCGGAGCTGGTTCGGACTGTGCTCATTGGTTCTTCGCAATAGCTGTCCGGTGCTTCGGATGTGGTGTGGGGCATTGATAAGGCTTGGGCGTTGGACATAAGGCGGCCCAGGGTTGTGTGGGCGCGCCAGGAAGCTATGCGGTGACATTAGGGGTGTAAGCTGGATGATGAGAGCTCGCTGATGTGGCATTGAAGCCGAGGTGGAACTGCATTATGCTGTTGGTTGTGCCGAGGCAAAGACCGGTCATCATAAATGCACATCAGGTTGTCGGTGAGAAATCTGTGATTGGGGGCAGCATTATGAGGTACATTGCTTCCTTCCTTATCTACCCTCTTCATTGCTTCTTACCGTGAGGAAGTGAGTTCTGTCTTGAGAGTCCTCTCAATGTGAGGTGTCGCGAGCGCTCAACCTTGAGAGTCAACATTCTTCCTGGGCAGCAAGCTGGTGGGAGACGGGCGTTGCCTCTGAAGGGCCCTGGACGAAGCACTCGGGTCACGGTCGCCATGCCAACCCGTTGGGACTAGTACACGCATGCTTTGCCGCAAGTCCTTGGTTCTGCTGCTGCGCAATAGAGGTCATGCAGGGCATGCCAGCCCTTTGAACAGATGCTTACCAGACCGTCTTTAAATATTTCTGGCGGGGACTCGGTGTCGATTCTGGCTGTGATCGTCGTCCTGTCTGCGGCGTTAAATAATTCCTGAGGAGTTACGGGGGATCTCCTTAAATGCCTCCTGCTCAGCCAGATCAAACCGGGTGTAAGGCTCGTTGCATGCGAGGATAAATAAAGTGCAGGGGCTGGCAGGTTCGGCGTTGACTTGGGGCACATGGGTGGGCCGGATTGCACACCTTCAGACATGCTGCTCAACCAGATGCTCAAGGCGTTGACACAAAGTGACAACTCAAGAAGGATACAGGGAGAGGGGGGGATTCGGGTAACTGTTCGCGGTGGCATTAATTAAGACAAACTGCCATCCAGCATGCATCTCAACAGGTAGGTTATTTTATTTTTGATTATTCAGTTATTATGGACTTGTTAACAACTAACAGACAACTGCAGATAGGTTAGTTATTTTCCCTGCTGCATTGCAATCTGTGTAAGAGTAATCTAAAAATAAGATTAAAACTTACCTGTGGGACCTGACATTGATTGTTGGTTATTACTTGACTACTTCTCTCCAGGTTGACCGGAATTAGGTGTTTGATCATACCCGGTTGTGTGTCATGCTGAGGTAGGGTTCAATGTGGAATCTAGTTTAGATCACACACACTATAACTGATGAGTGATGTAGGCGGTAGTGAGAAGGAAGAACGAGTAGTGGAACATCTTAGAGTGACTCATAGAACTGCACTCAGTCAACCAATTACCTTCTTGGAGTTAGGTCAGGGAGAGGAAAGTCGGCTGCGAAGGGAAGCCAGGGAAAGGACGATATTAGAGAGGTCTAGGACAACAACAACCAACGCTGAATGGACAGTTGCAGCAGCAAGACTAGCGGACGCTAGAGTTCAGGTTGAGGTTGCGATGGCTACCTCCTCTACAGTGTCACAGGCCTTGTCCGAGGCCTCTTCGTCACGTGTCAGTCCTCAGAGTTCTGTTAGTCAATCTGTTGGCTCACAAGTCAGCTAGCAGATGCCACTCACACCAGAGGATTATGAGATCCTCCAGGCAGAGGAACTTCATGATGAGTTGCAGCGGCAGTCGAGGAGGCAGCGGTGAGGGGAGAGCGAGCTATTTTGAGAAAAAACAAACTAGGGAGTAGGAGACAGGAGCTAGGCAGATTAGAAGCATTAGATGAGTCAACACTTGACCCTGCGATGCGAGCGCTGCGTAACTCGCTCCTCTGCGTGGCTGAAGCGCAGGCTGTTCAGCAGGAAGTGCTGGCCGAACTAGTGGCAGGCCGGAAGCAAATTCTGGCTGCACTGCATGCTCCTTGTCCCATGATGAGGCAGCCTCGGTATGTTGTAGCTCCCCCTTCGGGCGCGGGCCACTCATTGACGCCGTCCCCAATAGGGCCATCCTTCTCTCCTATGTTTGGCATTCCTCCTTCGAGTAGTCACCTAGTAGGTAGTGGTCCGGTTCTTAAAACTTTTGCCATGCCATCCACGACAATAGTTACTAAGGCCCAGGTTAGTGTGCAGCAACCTATTTCGGTGGCTATGCAGCCACTGCAACAATCTCCAGGGCCAATGCAGCCTATGAAGTGGATGCCCAAAATACCCTTGCTGAGTCCTAAGCCCTTCTCGGGCGACAGGAAGAAGGACGAGGATTTGGATACCTGGGTGAGGACGATGCCTACCTATGTGAGGCACAAGCTCACTAGGCCGGAGCAAGAAGTTGTAGTAACTGCCTTCTTTTTAGAAGGGTCAGCAGCCGTTGGTTGAATGGCCTACCTTCTTAACCCGAAAAAAACGTACGTACCTTGTATACGAATACAAC
>BFEA01000016.1:2879036-2896081 GCA_003427395.1 Chara braunii | reverse complement strand
TGCGTACAGGTAAACGGGTTCCTATCTGAAAGCTACCCAATCTCCCGTTCGGTCAGGCAAGGAGACCCACTCGCCCCTTCGATCTTTTTATTCGTAATGGAAGCCTTGCTACAAAAGGATCCCTCCATTCATAGGCTCCCTGAGGTCAATGCGGGGTCGGCCCACCACATGAACTTTCCGACGGCGATCATGTTTGCAGATGACCTTACGGTCCTGATTAGAGCCTCCGACTCTTCATTCAAAACCTTGGCCAAAGCAATGGAAGCCCTTAGATTGGCGTCAGAAATGAGGGTTAATTGGAAGAAGACGATCGGGTGGTGGCTTTATGATGAGGATCTTCCTCATCTGCAAGGACCTGAGGCCGCCATGATGTGGGACACGGCGGATACCCCCACCCGCTACCTGGGCATTCTCATGACTAGGGAGGGTCTCGCGCCCCAAATGGCCCAAAACATACTAGCCAAGCAGATAAACAAGTTGGGGAGATGGGGGAATACATTCGCCTCACTAATTGGTCGAGCTTTCCTACTCAACACATCGGTGTTTTCCATGATGTGGTATATAGCTTCGATATGGACAATACCGGATAGCTCAATGAAGGAACTCAACCGTATAGCAAGGATCTATCTATGGACAGGAAATCCCAACAAAAAGGGGTGTATCCCCGAGATTGCATGGCAATATATCATCAGGAAGCCGTTGCAAGTGGGTCTAGGGATTATAGACCCTAGATCTGAGACATTAGTCAAACTCTTGATGAAGCCAGAAAGCGCGTGGAACAAACTGGCATTAGATAGCATCAGAGCCTTGGCTCCAGTCGCCTCACCAGAAAATATGACGGGTCTGTTTTGGATAATGAACAAGGAATGGAACCTGAAAACAGGCAGGAGAAGACGAAGAAGGAGATCCGATTTGGACACAACTAGACGCCCTACCCCATACTGGTCGTCCCTGATTCGGATCTGGAGAGAAATACTACCAAAAAAAAACAATAGACCAAAATCCAAAGATGAGGTTTTGAGACAACCGCTGTTTGGCAATGATTGGGTAAAAGACGAAAGTGATAATCCTCTGTATTTAGATCACAAATGGCTGTCGTGGGTCAAAAACAGGGTATGGACAGTAAGCCACCTATGGAATGAAGAAAGGAAAGAATGGGTGACTGAACAGGAGTTGAACAGTCGTCTAAAGGGTTGCCACAGACGAGGGCAGAATCTCCAATATATCATTAATCGTATCCCACAAGACTGGAAAGATATTTTGAATGAAGCCTCTCCCTGGAAATCCGGAGAATGGGGAGAATCGAGAAGTGCAAGAGTCCCCTCCATCACGAGCCTTCCAATTTTCACACATGCAACCGGGATCAACCACCAAAGCCGTCTTTACCTCCTTCCCGATCTCCCTGCCCAAGTAGGGCATGCCATCTATACTAAACAAAGAAGTGGAATCGGCAGTCATGGATTTCTTCTTACTAAGGAAAGTAAGGGTACTAGGCTCATGGCCTAAATTAATCTTCAGACCAGACACAGCAGTACAAAATCTGGAATTCGACCCGGCAGAGTGGGTCTGGACACCGGACAAGGAGAGGAATATCAGGGTCCATGTCCCCATAGAGAACTACACAGTTAAATTTGGATACAAATTCCTTGTTAAAACAAAAGACCCAGATCCTATAATCAAGGCCAGATGGCAGAAACTAATAGGCCAGGAAGCTGACAAACTTACACAGATCCCATGGAAGAAATTTAAGACTATCAGACCGGTTAAAATCAGAAGCCTTCAATGGCTTATCACATACGCTGTGCTGCCAGTGAACAAATGGCTGCGTACACGACGTCACAAAACTGATCCCACCAGCTCGGACCTATGCTCCGTTTTCGAAGGGGTACACTGCCTAATTCAATGTCGTGAGGCGACAGACTTCTGGACACGGGCCTCAGCCCTCTGGGACTCCCTTTTCCATCCCCCCTTCCCCGAACACCCCATCCAAATCCTTCTCTGGACTAACATTCCTGACCAGCTCAAGAAGACAGAGATTATGGTTAGGCCTGATCAGGAAGGTGACGTTATGGATCATTTGGAAAGAGAGATGCTGCAGATCCATCGAAGGGCTGTCCAACCCAAGAGAGAAGGTATGGATGGAGACCAGAACCATGCTACAGGCGGAAATCCTCTGCAGATGGCAGAAGTTAAAGCAGTCGATGCCTGAAGACGAGGATCCGCGAGAAAAGACAAGGAGAAAGTTCACGAAGCTGTGGTTAGTGGACGGTAAGGTGGCTGAGCTACGGAATGACCAGATTTACTGGAAAGACTGGCACAATTCAGAGAAAGACAGGAGAACCCAGACTGGGCCTACAACAGACAGGCAGCTGAGTTGAAGGGAGTAGGGATACCAGACAACAGGAACGAGAGCCGAGAGGAGAGGTAAGGAGGATTAAGATTGGTGTTGGGAGGAAGGGACCTAGGTCCGTCATGAAGAGGCACAACAGAGAAGGGTTATCATGATAAAGAATGAGGGAGGGTTTAGGGTTTTAGGGTCTTAACCATCGGCTAACAGCTCAGGGGCGTTAGAGTCTAAGGGTTTTGGCCAGTGAAAACATTTTAAAACAGCGGTCTTTGGCAGAACGTAACTGCCCAAGATGGATGGAGCTAGAGCTGGACTACACCAAAGGAAACAGGGTGGAGGGCGAATGATAGATATCAAGGGGGGTGTAGGAAAAGGGAATTGTTTTATATGCATGATCAGAAAATGTGGGGGTTTAGGGCATGATGCGGGACAGAGGGGTYGTTTAAGGGGCTAGACCCTTTCTTTAGGGTTTAGGGTTTAGGACTGAGGTTTTRGACAGAAACAAGACAAGCAGGGGATAGAATGATAAGGATTTYATGACACTTGATGGMGGGACTTGGGGWTYAGACAGTATTGACAACAGTTGCAGCCTCTCAGACCTTTCTTGTTGAAGCATGGTTTATCTGACAGGATCTTATAGTAGTCCTGAGAGGAAAGGTGTAAGCAGGGCAAGCTGACAGTCAATCCTCCACGTTATGGGAGTAATCAATGCTGATCAGGGTTCCTTCGGCCAGATGGAAGGAAGCATGAGAGTGTTCCTTGATGTATCATTTTATTCTGACTTGCCGGTGGAATAGGAACCGGGCTGATGCTCCCCAGAATGGAAACGGAGCCAGGGCCATAAGGATCTGTTTTATTTAAAAAAAAAAAAAAAAAAAAAGAATGCACTTGGCCTCACCTGGTGGGGCTGAGGCTGATCCTTAAGTAAATCTGTGCAGCCCATTCTCTCCAACAGACCAGCCTGCCAGGCAGGAAACCGAGGGCCCATAACAATAGGACAAATGAAATGGGGATAGCAAGTGACTCGTCTCGAGTCTAAAATGCTGGAGCGTGAGCGCCAGTCCGGTAAGCGCTACCACGAAGCGCTAATTTGCGCTCCAGGCAGGAAGTCGCCGCGCATGCGGTTTGGCGCGTTTTTTACCTTTCCAAATTCGAGTGTCGGGAGAGAGCAAGTAAGAGTGAGCTCCAGTGACGCCACGTCACGCCACGCCCCCGGGCGTGGCTCCCTCACGCCAGACAACGAGCAATCAACATGCAAGGGAGAGAAGGAGAAGGAAGAGAAGAGAACATCAGTGAAAGACAAAGGGAAGCAATGACCCAAGAATAAGGAAAGGACAAGGAAGCCAAGAGAGGGAAGGAAAAGAAGGGTGATGGAACAACTTTCGAACAAGGGAAAAGGGCACGCAGGATCGAGACACACACGGGAGCAGCATACGTCGAAGAGGGTGAGGAGCGCCAGTCACAGCTTCATCATCACGAGGTCAGAGCGGCCCCATTAGATCCCAAAGGTAAGACCCAAACAACCACCCTGACCCTATAGCGCGAAGGAGACAAAGGAGGGACAGCGTAAGGACAAGAACAAGTACAAGTATTCAAGAGGAAGAGAGCGACGGCCATTAACGGAAGGATGCATGAGACAAACGAGAGAATAAGGACAGTCGGTTCTAAGCGAACTAAGTTAGAAATCCGCTTGACGCTCTCTTAGTAGAAACGACATAGCAAGCTTCCGTTCACTATTGTAAGAGTCCAGCACCTGGACCATGATAGACCCAAGACGGACAGGAGATACACCCCAATTTGGAAAGTAGGAATCGGTTTTTTGCGACGCATAGACGGACGAAATGCGGAACCAGGATCGTCACTTCTAGCAGAGAACTGCTCTTCTAGGAGAATCGAACACCCCACCGACAACAGCGGCGGTGAATTCTCCCAGAGGAACAGCCCTCACCCACCCTCCCCGCGCCAGCTTATCCCGTGTCTCCCTATCAACAGTAACACCGCCCAACCCTCACTTCGCCCACATCGCCCAACAACGCTCACCGTTCCATTAACACAAAGCATCGACGACCGCATATCAATACCACCCCACGGAGACACTGAGCAATCGGAAGCGGGAAACGGAACCTACCAAGAGAAAAAAGAAGTCGACGAAAAAGAAAACACGCAATTCCACCAAATTCTCAGGTCCTTCAAAAGCAAAGATTCCCAGCAAGTAACCTATTATTATTTATTACTTATCTAATCTATTATTAATTATTCATTTATCATTACGGTTTCCTCATTAACGGACAGGCAAATAGAAAGTAAGTCTCATTTAATTCTGACTAATCATTATTAATTTTGGATAAATAATAGATCGCTTAATCATTGCTGAATTTCCGCTACTTGGTGATCTTCACCGCTCACTTACCTCAAAAGAGGGTTCACGCTGCCAAGTACAAATATGATCCCCAGGTGCGGAGGGTAAATGCTGACCCTTTTTGTTTGTCACAGTGCCATTCCTTTCTGCTGAAACAGTACTATTTTTTCGGTTGTAGCAGTACCTACCTGCCTGCGGCTCTTCTGCAAACCCCGTTCCCCAGGTGGGGAGGGTAAAGACTGGCAAAATTTCCAGTACTTAAGCAACCTTTAGCACCGCTCATCACAGGAATCTCGTAAGCCTGCATACACCCTCCACCCCTGTTGGTTAGAAGGTAACTGTTGCGTAGAAAGGCACATTCAAAGCACACTATCCCTCCAACAGGCCAATGTCGTACGCTGAGGCACTTGGAAAAAAGACCATGACACCAAAACCAATGCCCCCCACGGGCCAAGGTAACCCACCCAACATAGTGGGACAAATACTATCCCAATCCCAGGCCCAAACAGGTGCACAATCCCTGTTCCCCAACAACTCTCAGAAGGGGTCTGAATCCTCAACTTCGACCTCAGCCCCAAAGTCTCTGAGCCAAAAGGCAATGGATTTCCTCATTTCAAGCACGCAAGTCAAAGCTAGAGTGAACATTATCAAAAGGACGATCCCAGCGAAAGAAGGTTAAAACGAAGATCGGGAAGAGGAGATATGGGAATACCCAGAAGAGGACGAATCCAACTCTGAAGATGTTTTTAATAACCATGCAGTCCTTTTCAATTTTCCTCAAAAATGTGCGGATATGTCCCCAAATGAAAAACGGTCCTGGGTCAGAGGTACACTCAGATCTCTGGAGGAAATACCGGGCACAGAACCGGATGTCACATACCATAAGCGGGCACGAAACACAGTGATGATAGTCTGTCCAGACAGAGCATATGCCCGTTGCCTGATCTCCCTTAACAGTCTGAAATGCAGGAAAGGAGTAGTGTCCGTTACCAACTGGAAACCCAGACGTGCCCCACAACCTGAAGCGTCTAAACATAGACAAACCATGTTGCGGAGCAACTTCTGGATCCAGTTCGACAACATCACGGAAGGCCTCCACAGCTTCATCGAACGAAGACTTGCTGAAGCTTATCCAAACAACCCAATCATCAAATGGCTGGCCTCGGGCCCAGATTTTTTCGCCCCGAACCATGATTCAAGAATTGCATGTCTTCAAGTCCCCTCAGGGGTTTCACCTCAGTTCCCAGATGTTTGGCTGTTCCAAAAATCCAACGGCCGAAAAATGACTGTCTTCTTATCCACTAAAACCAACCCACGGTGTTTTAAGTGCAGAGGGAAAGGTCACATGGGCACTGATAGGAACTGTCCGCTCAACAAGGACAGAGCAGGGAAACCTGGCCACATACAGGTCAACATGGCTGAGTGTGAAACAAAGGCAGGTCTGTGGTATGTCGATGACCCCACATATCGGGGATGGGTTTTCGACGACAGGCTGGACGACCCCAAACGGGTGTGGGTGCTCCAGGGGGAACCAACAGTTCAACCGAACATATATCCCCCCCATGGCAGCCAATGGCAAACAAAAGGGGCCAGGAAAATCGAAGATAAAGAAGGAGGTTTTCTCAGGAAACAGATCCTGAACACACAGGGAATCATGGAGGATAAGCACCGGAAAGACATCATGCAAGAACTGGTTAAAACAGGCAGCTCAGCGGAAAAAGCCTACATTGAAAATCTGCAGGCAAAAGGAAAGCTGCTGCAAGCAACCAAAGGACAGAGCTCACCACAGCAACCACAAAGGCACAACACAACAGACCTCTCACACAAACCACTGAAAAGAAATGTCGAGCAGACCGTACCAGGCTCACCAACAACCAGCGCAACACAAGACAAAACCAGCAAGACCAAAGGTTCCCAAACAACAGCTGAAGGAATGGACACAGACTCGGTCAAAAGTCTAGACAGCCCGGCAAAAGGAAACGCTTCAGGAAATGAAGGGAAGAAAAAGCGAGGAACGGAGGAGGGCAGCAATGAGGAAGATGAAACAGCGATGGAGGAGGAAGATGGACAAGTTACACCAGAAGGAATCAGTGAAGAAGGGGATAAGACAGAAGAAGATGAGGGTGCAGATGACAACATGTCACAGGGATCAACTGAAAAAGATCCCCGCACCACAGGGGAACAAGACAGGCGGGAAGGAACAGAGGAGGATGAACATGAAAACTCGCTCACTTGGTTGTCAGAATACGTGCACTCATTGGAAATGGAAGGGGAGATCGACTTCGAAAGCAAAGTGGCACACAAGAAGCATATATCCAACCTGCAGAACTTCAACCCGACTCAGCAATCACTCGACACCTTGTTCCCTACGCACAATCAATACGAAATTCTAGAAAAAGAACAAGAATTGTCGGAGTTCTTCATTGAGCGCTACGGGGCAAAACTGGATGAAGCAGCGAATCAGGGAAACCACATAGCAAAGAGCTTCTCCTGGCCCAAATCCTACACCAACACAGACAGCCAAAAGTCGAGCAAAAGACTCAAAGGGGGAAGAGGGAGAGAATAAGGGATACCAACAGCAATCACCCAGAGCAAAAGGACAAAAGAAGAGAGAGAAGAAATGCACTTAGGTGCAAGAGAAGATCTCGACAGACAAAAGGAGGTCCTGAAGGCACAAATCATGGTCCTCACGGACCAAAACAGGGAAACAGCAGACGCTGCAGTCAACTTGCAAAAGTTGGCCGCAGGCCAGAACGCGGAAACGTTCACAGCAGCCAAACTTTAAGCCAAAGGAGGGTGCAAGAAAAGAGTAATAATTCCCTACAGATGGAACACAAAACACAGGGATTGGGAAGTAGCAGTCAATAAATCATGGGCCCTCATCGCACTGGCCAAACCGAGCAAAAGAGCCCTGGCAGTCAACATCTCAGAAGACGCACCCATGAGCGCTCACATCCTGGGTTCATGGGAAGATTGGAGGAAAGAGTGGATAGACACATCAGGAGATTTGTTGATCAATGACCTCAGACCATAAATGGTCCAGTACTCGATGAAAGCAGAGATCAGAGACTACCTCACATGGAAACCATGGAAGATAGTCCAGGCAATTCCATACGGCCTTTTGGGTGGAGATATCCCAGCGGCCCAGCGGAACGAGCAGCAGTGGCGGCTTCGCTGGTAGAAGGACATTGAATTTTTGCAGACAAGGAGGAGCACCTGGCGCAGATGCTGGGAATGCATGCCCGAGTGGTCAGAATCCAAACTCCAAACCCTTCGAAGCAACCCCAAACTAGATCAACAATACCAGGGGAGGTAGGGTTGTTCCCATAGCAACCTTCCATGACATCACTGAACCACATAACTCGGACCACTCAACCAGGCAGAGTCAGACATTTCACTCTCAGGCCGAGTGAGCTTGAGTTAACAGTGATGTCATGGAACGTCAGCGGACTAGCAACAACCTTATCTAACAACGAAAAATGGGACAATATGACCAATTACCTCAACTGGTTCTCAAGGAATCCACCCGACATAGTATGCATACAGGAAACACACCTAACAAACTCAACAAAACATCAAGCAGTAATCAACAAAATACAGGCTAAACTAAGACATGTAAAAATGAGCCAATGGTCACCATCCCCCAGGATCGGCTCAGCAGGTACATCCGTCCTCTGGAACGAAAACTCAAGAGCAGCCAATCAAATCAACATAATTCAAAGCCAAATAGATGCAGAAAATGGAAGATTGATAGATATTATTTTCACGTATAAGGAAGAGGTCTTCCAACCAATAAATGCTTACGCACCCAATGACTCATCTCAGAGAAGAGATTTTATACAACGCATCTCAGCAAGGTGTGACACAAAGAAGCACCTGCTACTAGCAGGAGATTGGAACACAGTGTTAGAGTCGTCTACCGACCAGATGTCCTCATCACAAACAGACAGAGAAGAATTACAGTTAAAGGAAGCTCAAGAAATGACCGCACTCATGATGGAAAGAAACCTAATAGAACCACTCAGAACAATCTACCCAGAAATCAAAAGATTCACCTACAGAAAAAGAAATAGATCACAACATATAACAAGCTCAACAATAGATTATTTTCTAGTATCCGAAACCCTTGGAGGAGCAATTCATAGTGTAGGAATAGGCAAACTCCCTTACAATAACGGGCTAGATCACAATCCAATCTTCATCAAGCTACTCTTCGACCCAGGAGCACAGAAAGGTCCTAGCTTTTTCAAGATTAATAACTTCATTTTGGACACTCCACAAATGAAAGAAGCAATAGCCATAGCATGCATAGACTCAGAAAAGGAAGGAGCTGACTTTCCGAGCACAATAGCCAACTTATCCAAAGCAGCCTCCATAGCATCAAGAAAATTGTCAGCCAAAAGAAACAAATGCATACAGGAGTTAGAAGCAGCAGTCCAGGTAGCAGAAAAGTTCCTCATCCATAATCCAGGTCAGATTTCATATGAAGACTCACTAGCTAAAGCAAGAGCAGAACTGGGCGCCTGGAACTCATGGAAAGCAAGGGGAATGAGACTAAGAGCAAGGGTCAAAGAGTGGGAGGAAGGTTAAAAAATGACGAAGTTTTTTTCCCAAAAAATCAGAGCAAGAGGAAGAAACTCTGTCATCCACCAACTGAGAGGAGAAAAAGGACTCACTTCAAATCCAAAGAAAATGCTAGCAATAGCAGAATCCTTTTATAAAAACCTATACACCTCTTAAACAGAACATCCCACTCCGGGACAAGTGGCACAAGCAAGAGAAAAATTTTGTAAACACTTGGCCAAAACAATCCCCACAACACTAGCAGAAGAACTGGATGCACCCATTACAAATGACGAAATTAAAAGAGCCTTGAACTCAATGAAATCAGGGAAGACCCCGGGACAAGACGGCCTGTCAAAAGACTTTTGGCAAAAATATTGGGAACTCTTGGGGGACGAGTACTGTAGGTTTATAAGATCAGCATGGGCTTCAGACGGTTTAGGGAAGTATCTCAGTACGGGAATATTCACCCTACTATACAAAAAAGGGGACCCCACTGATATTAAAAACTATCTACCTATCACGCTACTAACAGTAGCATACAAAATCCTAGCCAAACTTCTAGCAAACAGAATAAGTAAGATCGCCAGAAACTGCTTCCACATAGACCAAACGGGCTTCATCCCGGGCAGATTTATACTAGACAACGTAATGACACTAACCGAATCTGTAAGATATATTAAGGATAAAAAACTAAATGCAGCAACCCTCTTTTTCGACTTTGAGAAAGCTTATGACCAGGTCAATTGGGATTTCCTCCAACAATGCATGGGAAGGATGGGAGTAGGCCCGAACTTTAAAAATTGGGTTAGAATTCTATACAATGATGCACACAGAGCAGTTCAAGTAAATGGTCACATATCCGATCTCTACAAGATGTCTAGATCAGTAAGGCAAGGAGACCCGTTAGCAGCACCTATATTCTTGTTTATCATGGAGGCAATAAGATCCTTCCTTAGGAAAGACCCGTCCATACAAAGACTCATAAACCCGACAAGAGACCTCAACAGAACACACCACATACCTCCCACAATCATGTTTGCAGACGACTTGACTGTACTCATAAGACAATCAAGCTCATCCTTTGAGGCCCTCGCCAGAGCAATGCACGCATATCAACTAGCTTCCGAAATGCGAATCAACTGACAAAAAACAGTAGGATGGTGGTTAACCAATGAAAGTACAGATCTCCCCCACAACATCCCCGACGATATGACTTGGTCAGACCCTAAGGACCCGTTGAAAGTTCTAGGGATCCAAATGACAGAACACGGAGCAGAAACAAACATGAATCCTAGTCTCCTAGCCAAGATGACAAGTAAACTAAACATCTGGGGCAAAATACATACCTCACTATATGGAAGAGCACTAATATTGAACTCATACATTTTCGTCATGATGTGGTATGTAGCAGCCTTTTGGAATCCGGACCAGTCAACGCTGAGAAACCAAAAAACGAAAGCCACAGCCTATCTGTGGACAGGAGATGCATCCAGGCAACATTTCATAACCCAAGTAGCTTGGCAATATGTCACTAGGAAAAAAAGGCAAGGAGGACTGGGAGTCCTGGACCCCACGGCCCAAATAAAAGCCCTACAGACCAAATGGATCCTTAAGCTCATCAATAGACCTACCTTACCCTAGACAGACTTAGCCCTAGACGGGATACAACAACTACCAGTACATAACACCCCATCCAACATGGAAGGCTCCTTCTGGGTAATGAGCAAATCATGGTCAATGAAAGGGGGGAACCAGACCACAACGTACCCAAGAAACGAATCCAGGTTGAAGTTCTGGAAAGGGATCTTTCGAGGCTGGAGAGAGATTTTCCCAGCTAAAGTCAGGAAACCAAACAACAAGGAGGAAAAACTACGACAACCCCTATTTTGCGACCAGTGGATAACAAAAGAAGACGGTAGCCCATTCACACTAACCTCCAAGGACACAAGGTGGGGAGTCTGGCTAGAAAAAGGAATATGGCAGATTAAACACATCTGGGACGACAACACGAAAGAATGGAAACAAGACAAACAACTCAGGCAACAGCTCAAGCACTGCCATCAGCTAAACCAGAACCTACAGGAAATCATAGCAGCCATCCCACAAGAATGGATCCCAACTCTAAAAAAAGATAGACAATGGAACACAGGAGACTGGGTCGTAATAGTAAACGAACCTCAACAGAAACACACACTAGCATATTGGGGCAGAGAAGAAAACAAACAAGACTGGTACATATTTACCATGCACGAAATAGAGGAGCCAGGTTCAGACCACAGCAAGATCAGTAAACACTCAACAGCACAAGTCTCTGTCCATGAGGATAATCTAAGAAAGATAAAGAGTAATAGAAAACGAAGTCCTAACCATCTACCTCCCCCAAACCCCCTTAGAAAACTTAGAAGTAGACCCAGCAGAATGGGCATGGAATCTAAAACAAGGAACATTAGGAATCAACACCAAATTCAACTTACTACAATACACAACCAGTCTAGGCTATAGGTTGAGATGCGGCTCGGCAAACCCAGACCCAATAATCACAGAACGATGGAAAAGACACCTAGAGGTAGAAATAGAACCAGCCGACCCAATACCATGGAACAAAATAGCATCCATTCACCCGCCCAAATTCCAAAGCCTTCAATGGTTAATCATTTATCTAGCAGTCCCCCTGAGCCAATGGTTAAACGTCAGAAGGGAAAAAGAAGACAGAAACCCACTGAAAGAACTGTGTGCTAACTGCAACAACGGCCAAATAGAAAACCTCTTCCATTGTTTTCTCCTATGCCCTAGAATAAAACCACTATGGCAGAAAGCAGCAGGTAATGGAACACGGTAACAGGCACAACCCTCACAACCGACAACACACTTCTACTCCTAGGATTTAATGGCCCAAAAGACTGGAGCCCATTAGAATTCACACTTTTCGGAATTCTTAGAAAAGCCGCACTATGGGCTATATGGAGGAAAAGATGTCAAAAAACTATAGAAAAGTAAAAAATGCACACTGAAGAAGCATGGGGACTACTTCAACAACAAGTAGAAACCGAGTACTGGGTCCTATGGCACAACGTAAGAAGGAAGATGAAGGAAGACGAAGACAAAGACAAGGAGCACCAAAAGAACTTCGAAGAGAATTTACTGGCCAAGGGCAAAATTGCTCTCATCCGAGGCTCAAGCCCAGTTTCCCGATTATGGGAGGAAACCCCACCAAATCCACATTCGCAAGACCACTCACTCAACAGTATCCCTGAATCTCTGGAAGCCAACATACACTCAGAATAGTCTATTGGAGAACACACAACAGATACTACCCTCCAGACCCTAGACTAAACCAACTTGAGAACCCACAGCTAACAGAGACTTCTACATCTCAAACAAGACATAAAACTCAGGACCAACATAGATCCAGGATAGCCAAGTCCTAAGGCAACAGCTAGAACAGCTTGATACAGCTCAATACTAGAAAGAACAGACAAGACATAAAGAAGATAACCAGTATTCAAGTCAGTAAGCAGCAAGTAAACGCGCATAAGAGCGGAGAGGAATGCTTGACGAACCCCAAGGCCCCACCCAGGGCACGGCGCCAAGACAAAAAGGCATAGAAACACACAGATTGGACCCGAACAACAAAACTAGCAACCAAAGAGATCCGACAGCTTAGAAATTGAGAGGAACAGGTAGAACAAGGTCCAAATAGAGAAAACGGCAAACCAGACCGCTAGCCTTAGAACTGGAGTCACATTGGAACAGGCTAACTTAAGCAGGGGTGTGGGTTGGTACATCCCTCCACTGGAAGGTAATCAATGCCGCCCCTTGGGCCTCCACACCCTAAGGGGGACGAGCGTGAGTAAGTGCTGGAACAACACTTTACCCGTTAGACTAGAAACCGGCAGATCACGACAGCATTACAACTGAGGATTTAGGGTCTAGGAGGAAACAAAGCAAGTAGAATTCTAGATTTTTTAGAGATTTCAAGAGGCCCATATGTCTCTCAGAACGCTCTAGCATAACACACCGATCTGACAGCTTCACAGCTGAGAGGAGCAGAACTGGGGAGAGACGGAATGGCAACGGACAGGCAGTATTAGTACAGGCTAACTTACGCAGGGGTGAGAGGGGGTACATCCTTCCTCAGAGAAGTAATCAATGCCGCCCACTCGGGCCTCCCAGCCAGAATGGGGAGGAGCGTGCGTGAGTCTCTCGTGTATTCCATATTGACTTGCCGGGGGAATAGGAACCGGACTGTCGCTCCCCAGAATGGTAGGAGCCAGAACCATGAGGTTCTGTTTAAAAAAAAAAAAAAAAAAAAAAAGAAGGACATGAAATAAGGCTAGATTGTGGTTTTAAGTATGGTGCAGGAGTGTGCTGGAACTTGGCTTGGCGGGCAGTAAATCCCCTCGCACACGAGGGCAATCAATGCTGTTCTGCTTTTCAGAAACTGCTCTGAACTTCTAAGTGGGACACTGGACCCGGTTTCCAGCAGCTGCAGCTCCGTGCCAATAAATTGGAGGCAACTACAAATGGGGAGCCTACTATTGGGGGATGCTCATATCACCTTCAATAGTTGGCCCTGCATGGATGTTGAAACAAAAAAGACGACCCTCTGGATTGCAAGACCACAGATGGTCGAGCGGATCACATACCTTTCCACAGCCATGTTGGTGTAAGAATTGGACATCCCGAAGTTGTACATCAAATATTTGCCGAGATTCATTTCCAGCATTGCTGTTCCTCGGAGCTTCACAAAGTGACAAGCAGATTTCACATGTACACTGTGAATGATGTTCCTTTGGGCAATATTGCACCATTGCAATAGAGACAATGGAGACCTGCAATGAACAGAGTGAACCCAACAATTATCTTAGTTGTTTATTGACACTTTGAGCTACCAGGATGGCTACAAAAAACGTTGAAACGGTTATGGCACCCTGTCCCCTCTGCAGGCACCAACATCACGAAGCAACCCCCCTATTGGCCTTCGAAAACCGCAGGAAGAACTTTCTGGAAACATTGCATCCCTATGTGTCTGACTCCAACTCTGGATACCAGGAACGGAATGCAGCTGGGATCCGGACCTCCCTTTCTGGGCCATTGATGGCTCCATTCATGAATATGAACAGAAATTACAAAGATTTACTATAGGACATGAAGCTTTGCAGAGTTATCCTTTCTACTTCCAACTTGTTCACAGTTTGGAAGAAGAAACAAAATACTTCCTGATTCCTGACTTAGAGCACCACCATATGATGACCAAACGAGAGAAGCTTGATCTGTTCGTCTGTCTAAAAGCAAACTCAGAACTTGAGGGCTTACAATTATGTCCCGAGCACAGGCAAACACTAACTTCTGAGGACTACATAGTACATACATGCTTCTTCGACAACACCACAAACTTTCTTTGAAAACAACGGACATCAACATTTAGGAATGCACGTAGAATGAGTTTACAACTTTACGCGTTTTTCCTGCCTAAGTGTGTGCACCGGAATAGCTTTCAGCAGTGTCTTGCAACTCAAGCTATGCACAGACAAAAGAAAACTCATCCATGCGCACAAGAAAAAAACATCGACAAACCACCTACTTGTTCCTGTGCCGAAAGACGGAACAACAGAGATCCAGAAAGCTTCCTTCCTTAGAAGGAAGTTAGTTTGATATGTCCTGTGTGCATGTCGCTGCAGGGCATAGGATCAAAAATTGCACAATGCGTTACACTTGGTGAGCTGGAGAAAACTTCCCCAGAGTATATACAAAGGAGTGATAGTGGCATTCACATTGCTTCTTCATGTTAAGTCTTGACGAGCTGGGGGTAGTATGACCTGATGGGATTCATTGGAGAGACACTCTAAGCCAACATTCAACCACATTTTTTTAAGTTTATAAAAGGTTCAAACTTCAGACCTTTACTTCCACACTTGCAATCAGCCCCTTCTGACATACAGAGGATGAATTTGAGCCAGCGTCTGGACGACGGGTCGACCCCAAGCGCTGAATTGGAAGTGCCCTCCTCTCCTGATATCCCGGATATCTGAAGTTCGATACCCAGCTATTTATGGTGTTCGCCCTGAAAGATCATTCCACACCACAAAGAGCATGAAATCAGACAATCAGACTTTTTTTAGCTATGGAGTCATGGCAAACGGACGAAATATATCATGATGGATGCCAATCAACTGACAGGCTAACCTAGTGGGTAGTCATTGGGAGCTGTAACAAAGCATACACATGTATTGCAATCAGTCGCGACTCGAGAGTTAGATCCTTATAGGTATGCAGGCAAATATGGCCACATGAGGCTGAGCCCAGTGTTGGGAACTTGGGCAAAAGGATCAACACTGCTGGATAGCTCAGAGGAGGTCTCAGAACCAGGTTAGTGTATGATGTGTTCGAGATGCAAGACCAGAAATGATCAAGCCTGGGACCAGAGATGAGGAAATGAATAACTTAGAATAAGGCTATTATTAGACTAATGAGAGGGAGAAGTTTTAAGGGCCTCAAAAATATCACACGCAACAGGTAGTGACATGCAGAAATCGGAGGCTACAGGGCCCACCAATCAGCATGACACATCACGCACTGCACATGCCATACCATAGAGCACGACATATTTACTATAGGCAAATGGCAAGAAGCACCATCATCGTGCAGCATATAGCATACCGCAAACCATGGCACAATACAAAAGCATTACCGAAGCAGCACACACATGACCAGCATGGCATATAGCACACTAAAACATTTCATGAGCCCACATGCTACGCACACATACGACACACTAGGCATACTGTGCAAAGAATATTGACACATATAGTACAGTACACACGGCAATGGTAGAATGGGAGACAGAATGGGACATAGCATTTCACATAGCATCATGCAAAGATGCCATCCAAATTAACTCACAGATGTCACGGCAATTGTAGTGTGTACTGAACGCACTACAACACAACTAAAACCCCTTTTTTTTCCATAAACATCGTTTACAGGGTGAAACAAAACAACACATCACCGCGATACAGATCGACATCCCATCCGCGATCATTCAAACCTCTGCAATCTACAACAAACACGGTCTCTACTGCTTGAAAACACACCCGATGCACAACCTCATGTTCTAGCAATGTCCATCCATATAGGACACCCTTTGTTAGTTCACTATTCATCTCCCTCTCCTCTAACATCGTTCTGAGTCTCCTCCCCCTGCTCTGCCATTAGGCTGCCCTAGTTCTACTGATGCTTGCACACTCTTTTCCATGCCCTTGACCAATTCCCTCCCACTGCCAGCCCCCACACCTCCTCCACCTCCCCTTCTCGTTTTTCACACCCTTCCCTCCCGCTACATTCACAATAACTTGCATCATTTACAAACAAAATATATACAAAGCTGGTAGTCAGCAGAAGGTGGACTTACAGTCTCTGCAGGCAGGACAGTTCGCCTAGTGCAAAGGAGGATACTGAACACCTTAGCTCCAAACACTTGAAGGACATGTAAACAAGCTGCATTGCAGAGTTGAGCACAACCATGCATGGATCAGTACCAGGGGAGCTCGTCAAGTGAGGCCTGTCTCAGTCACCCACACTCTGTTTCTTTCATTACGATAGCTCCTAGTTAGGTTTCTTCCCTCTCCTGTGTTGACCGTGTTGTAGCATGATGGACACGATGTGGAAAGTTGTGTACTGCTGTGCTCGCTGCTGTGCACGTTGGCATGCAATTTCTTCCTTCCCTGTTCACATCTCCATAGAGTGTTTTTTTTTTTTTTTTTTTTTTTTTTT
>BFEA01000016.1:2846999-2867096 GCA_003427395.1 Chara braunii | reverse complement strand
CCAAAAAGATAACCGAAAAAAGGATGAAAGCAGCGATCCTGTTTTTCGACTTCGAGAAGGCATATGACCAAGTCAATTGGGACTTCCTTCACGCCTGCACGCATAACTTCGTATAGCATACATTATACGAAGTTATACGAAGGACTGACAAAAAAGAATAAAAAAAACGGAATTAAAAAAAAAAACAAAAACACCAAACTCAGGCGCGTCACGATTCGAACACCCGACCTATTTTCCCAAAGCAACCACAAAGGAAAAAAAAAAAAGGAAAACAAAAACAAAAAAGTCTTCACCTAATCATTGGAGGGGACCCCTCCCAAAACCCTTAGGGATGGTTAATAAAAAAAAAAAAAAAAAAATTGAAAAAAAAAAAAAAAAAAAAAAAAAAAAAAAAAAAAAAAAAAACAAACACAAAACGCGTCAGACATGTCAGGCACGGCGCATCAGGCACGTCAGAATTGTACATTGGACGTCTCACGCTTCGCGATGCAAAAAAACAGTAACGTGGACCATCAATGTAAAATTCTGACGCGCCTGATGCGGCATGCCTGACGCATCTGACGCGTTTGGCATTTGTTTTTTTCTCCGGCGAGTCCGGTTTCGTTTCGTTTTTGCGTTCTCTTTTATGCTTTGGGCCTCGCTGCACTACTCGTGAAATATGGACAGATACACGGTCATGATTTTTGTTTTTTGTGGATGTCGAGAGTAGTGAATCTTCCACTAGAATACGGACAGTGTATCTGTCCGTATTTCAAGAAAAGTGCAGCAAGTCCCATAGCATAAAAGAGAACGCAAAAACGAAACGACACCGGACTTGCCCGAGAAAAAACAAAAGCCAAACGCGTCAGACACGTCAGGCGCGTCAGAATTTTACATCGGACGTCTCACGCTTCGCGATGCAAACGATCGAGCGTCAGAATTTTACATCGGACGTCTCACGCTTCGCGATGCAAACGATCGAGCGTCAGAATTTTACATCGGACGTCTCACGCTTCGTGATGCAAAAACACTCACGTGGACCATTGCAGATGCGAGACTCGGTGCCGCGGCCGATAAGCTTTAGTAGGGTTGTTTGATGTTCGAATAGTCTCTTCATCATCAAAAAAGAACCAATGTCGACATCCTATCTGGCACAAGGCGCCCAGACTACAAATGGCACATCCTATCTAGCCTATCTACAATGCCGCTGGTGACGTCAACAGCTCCCCGAAGTACGAGCAGATCTCGGCCAATGTCGTTCGCCTCAAGCACCAGGTATATCTCTCGTATCACTCACAACCTCGATCCCCCACTCACAGATGCCACATGCACCCAAGGACCACCATGCGCCCCATCCAGCACAATGCAGCGCAGCTCGGCTATGGCTGCCTGCTCTCCCTGCTCGCCCGTGAGCGCGTGGGCCTAGCCAGCGATTAGCGCAGCATGCAGCCAGTGCCCGAATGCCGAATGCGGGGGCAGTGCCTTTCCTATATGGAAGCCCTGCCAGCTGTGTGCGACCAGGCTGTGCTGGGCCTCGGCCCAGAAGCTTCCGGTAGGCCCCGAGAGGCTGAGCCCCTGTCCTAACGAATCAGGCCCAGGGCCTGTGACGGTTGCATGTCCCCAACTGCCCGCAGCCTGGGTTCGGCCCATGTTGTGCATCTGGCCCAGGGCCTGCCTCAGTTACATACGAAAAAGGCAGGCAGGGTGGGCGCTCTCAACCAACTGGCGCTGCGCAACTGCCTGAATTTTCCCAGTTGCGTGGTAGCCTGAAAATAGGCTTTGTGGCCCTGGTCGGGCCTGCCTTCACTTAGGGCGGCCGACAGTACTGCCTGCAGGGTCAAAGGGGCTCATCGGGGCCTTATGCCTCGCAAGTTTATGAACTCTTTTATTTTTGGCTGATTGGTTGCCCATCCCAAAATAACCCACACAACCATACCATGAGCCCGAAAAATCATGTTCACTCACTACTCAGTAGCCCTCAAACGAGGAAAGGCTAAAGGTGCAGAACTCAGAAAACAGAGAGTCTTCATAGCCAAACAGGCTCAAGGTACCCAGAAAAGGATACAGCTTAAAAGCTTACACCCAAAGCTTACACCCTACAGTAGTCAACACAGACACACGGCAGTCCAGGACCAATTAAAATATTCAGGGTTAGGATTTTAGCACCCTGAGGAACAGTTGAGCGAGACAGACACGTGAAGGTCAACACACCACACCAGCTGTTCTGGCAAGTATTGCCAATCAGGCATTCCAATTGACTGAGAGGAAAAGGTCGTGGTGACAAGACGAGCCCAGCAAAAGCACACAGAATAAGCACCAGGGACAGCAACAGTTTCGAATAGGCTAACTTAGGCAGGGGGGAAGTTCGGTACATCCTTCTCAATGGAAGTAATCAATGCCGGCTTCTGGGCCTCCACACCAGAAGGGGGGAGGAGCGTGTGTGAGTATCCTCTGTAAATTTATGACTTGCCGGCGGAATAGGAACCGGACTGACCCATTACTTCCTTCCCGAGGAGGTGACTGAGAAAAGTTCATCGCGATAGCGCCGACGGTTAGCGCTACCGGCCCGCTGCGCTAATTTGCGCTAGCGACCGGCCCGAGCCCGCGGGCGAAATCCGACCCCGAGCCCGCCTGTGCGCCGGCTCCCGCCTCCACACATCTTCGCGCCCAGCCGAGCAGCGCGCCACGATTACGAACCCAAGAGCCAAGCGGCCAAGCCGCCATCACCACCACCAGCTACCAACCAAGCTGCCATCGCCACCCACGAGGAGCTTTCATCGCCCCTATGTCGCCGTCGCCACCTGACAAGTCAGAGGCTTGCGCTTCACGCACGAGCAAGTGAGCACCAGGGACAGAGTTACAGGCGGACAATCCGCCACCGTCGAACGTCGAAAACCACCATCGCCCGCCTCCTACACACAGCCAACGAGCAAGGATCGAGGAGCAGCCACCAAGCCGAAGACCTTTTCAAGATCCGGCGGCCAAGATCCGTCTTCAACGCCAAAGAACAGAGCGGAGAAGTTTCACACATCCTTCTCCTCTACCCGACATCTTCACCCCACACCAATCCCCCGTTCTACTTACGCTCCCCACCCCAAAGCACCACCATCCTCCCGACCCGCCAATACCACCCCGCTCCTCCCCACCATCTCACCCCTTCAGGCCCCCCCAAAGAAAAACTGGCGGACACCAATGCAATGTACGAGAAGCATGCACTAGTATTCTCTTTCTCCAACACCGAAACGCGACTCCCGACAGTGGAGAAAAGGAAATGGCTGTCAAGGACTATTCAGTCCCACGAATCCATCAAAACMACAGCAGACAAATTCTCGTTCCTCAATCTGAACAGGAACATGATGATGGTAGTATTCAAGGACGCCAACCAGGCATCCCATCTGATCGACAGGCACGACACATTGAACTGTGATGGATCGGTCTGTTCCCTATCGCGCTGGAAGCCCGAGACAGTTCTGAAAGCAGAAATCTCGCCGGCCGCGTCAAACAAACAGAAGCTGCTGCGCGAGCAATACTGGGTACAATTCGACAAGATACCGATCAGAGGACACCCCCTCATCAAGGATCGGCTGGAGGTTGAATACCCAGCAAACAAGATTCTGAAGTGGGTTCTCCCCACCCCAGACTTCTTGTCACTCGACTGCGACTCTATGACAGCGTTTTTAGAAGTTCACACTGACGAAACTCCAACCTTCCCAGAAGAGTGGGAATGCATCATCGATGACAAATCCTACATGGTGGTGGTTTCCACGAAGTCAAACCCAATCTGTTTCCGTTGCACAGAGAGAGGCCATCTGGGAACCGACCCCAGATGCCCCCGCTCACCCGACCACACGAGAGAGAAGAAACTCAGGCAAAGCATGCTGCCAAAGGCATCTGGTTCGTCAATGACCCAGAATACGATGGTTGGGTTTTTGACGACACCATCCAGGACCCAATGTGGATCTGGACTTACAGCCACACGAAACCAGCAACCAAGCAGCCAGATATCTTCCCCCCATCAGACAGCAAATGGCACGCAGTGGGAGCCAAAAAGGTTACTGGCCTGCCAGGGAAATTCCATTCTGATCCATTGGTCGACCCACGAGCTATCCGGGAAGAAAAAAAACATGAAGACCTGCTATGGGATCTGGAATCGATCAGACATCAGACTGCCGAAGCATTCCAGAATCCAGAAGATGACAACAATCACCTCCAGAAGGCCAGACCGATCATCGAGGAAAGATACCCCAGATCGGAAACCGCACTCAAAAGACAGGCCTCCCCCCAAAAAGAACACACAGACGACAGGGCAGGAAAGAAAAAGAGACGGGAAACAGAACCCCCATCGGAGGATGATCTCCACTCAGACCCACTCACAGGCACCCCCCTCATTGACGACACAGGCAACCCCCTCAAAGACGCAACAGGCAAGAACTCAGATCCCGAAAATCAGACAGGGATGGATATCTCTCCCAGGAAGAACGGTCCAAACGGCAAATCCAAAGAAAAGGAGACATCCCCTATCCCATGGCTGAGAGAATACCTGGAGAAATCCAAGTACGAAAGAGAGAAAGAATTTGACATCCGAGTGGCCTGCATGAAACACATGGAGAAAACAGGCTCATCCAGCACAGGCAAACAGGTTGTAGCAGGCATTCCACAGTCCAAGAACGCTTTCGACGTTCTGCTGCGGCAAAAGAGTGAACTGTTGGAATTCACCGCCTTCACGTACCACGAGAAGAAGAAGGAAAGGGAGGCAGGATCCTCTGACTCCGACTCGAGTCAGGAGACGCAGACCTCGAGAGACTCGATAAGGGGAATGGCCCTGAAGAACAGGACACCTTCCAAGGGCAAGGAAAAGAAACTCAGGAGATTGTCGAACGACACCAACAAACAAAAAAGCGAACAGAGACAAATCACACAAGAAATCGCGACGGTGGCAGCACAGACAAAACGTTTGTTCGAGCAGAACGCTGACTACAGGAAAGGACACGACAAGGAGCTCATCACCATCCAGAAAATCGCTGAGGACGCAGCCCCCACCGTCACTGAGACAGCAAGGACGGACAGAAAAACCATCAAACCAGTCCGTCCCCTCGTCCCAGTACGGTTTAGGAGCAAATTCAATGAATGGCAGGTAGCGACAGAGGAATCCTTTGCCATGCCCACCATCAGCGATGATCGGGCCCTGGCCAGGTGCATCAAGGACCACATCTCTGCAGACTGCCCCTTGGGAGTCTACGAGGTCCCCCAATACCACACAGCCACGACCAGCGGCAGCAATAACGCACAGGATGACCGCAAAACATTCGACCCCTTTCTGGTCAAGCTGGATGAGAAAGCCAAACTGCAGGAAGGCCTCACCTGGAGAGCGTGGAACACCATCACAACACTCCCCTACAGTGTGCTCACGAACAGGTTTTGCTGGCCGTCATAATCAAGACTAATCTTCTCACCTCGAAGAACTCCCTGCAAGACGAGGCAACCCTGATATATGTTGGTCGGGAGGACAGCAACAACGGAGAGGATGAAGAAGACGAGATGTTGGATAATGACAAGACTTCCCCAGGCGACGATGGCTCGGCTGGTCCACCCCCGTCGGAGGGCAGCGTGAGTGCGTACAGCCTGGACCCGCCAGCCAGCAAGGAGGACAACGGGGGAGCCGAAATCGAAAGYCGCGAGACAGCRGTTGACTAGGTAGCTTCACTAACGAGCRTACAACAATCTCCTTGATTATAATAAACAAGAAATATCATCACCTCGGAGAACAACAATGGACATAAAGACATAGTAGGACAAACAGCCGAGGATGCAGAGGCAAACTGCAGACGCCGAAACATCACAAGGCAAYACCATCACGACAGATTGGCAAGCCAAAGGACTCAAAATAATCAGCTGGAACGTTAATGGGTTGGGTAACGCAATAACAGAGGAAGATAAGTCAAGGGATATCCGGTTAGGTCTCYACGACAGGAACAGACCCAAACCAGATGTGGTTTTACTCCAAGAGACGCACCTATCGAATCTCCCAAACCACGRGAGCATAAAAAGGGCAATAGAAAAAAGCCTTGGGGGCTGTGCTTTCGCACTATGGTCCAACCTCGAAGGGCTCAGCAAACGRGGAACAGCTATACTAGTACCTAACRCCTCCAAGCTGTGSTCAGAAGGCCAGATCCTCAGCAATGCGGGAGACGACGCAGAAGGAAGATGGTCATGGCTTGACGTCAGATGGCAAGACGAGGAACTGAGAATACTAAACATCTATGCCCCCAACTCAGAAAACGAACGCCTAACCTTCTTCACCAGCATCCAGTCTCTCATCCCAAATCCTCAACCGGTGATCATCGCAGGCAACTGGAACACGACCTTGGATCCAAACCTAGACTGTATCTCCCGCTCCCAATTGATAGGTCCAACAAGAGCAGGAACCCACATAAGAAACATTATGACAGAATTCGACCTCATCGACCCTTTCAAAACGCTGTACCCAGAGAAAAAAGCCTTTTCTTTGTTAAAAAAGAATCAGGCCAACCGAACGTCGCTGTCCAGGATCGACTTCTTCCTAATCTCCAAGCATCTCCAAGGAACAATCAAACAGGCTGAGATCCGCCCACCAGCGGCCTTCTGGGGTCTAGACCATAAGGCAGTAGAGCTACTCTTGAACTCCCCCACAGAAAAAGGTCGGGGCTTTTACAGAATTAACAACTCCCTCTTATCCACCGAAAGATTAATAGAGGCAGTTAGATGGAACTGGTTCTTCTTGAGACAGGACAATGCTAGACAGCACAACAGACACCAATGGTTTATAAATAGCCACACCGACCTTACCCAAACAGTCTCAACGGAATTCAGAAGCATCGCAGGAGAACGGAAAATTAGAAAAGAAGAACTCCAACTCGCCATGTCTCTTGCGGAAAACCTTGTAGCAGACCCTTCAAACACTTTCTACAGCCAACTACTCGATTCAGCACGAGAAGAACTCAATGACTGGAGGAGATGGGAACTGAGAGGYCTGTAGATCCGAGCCAGGATGACCGACCACACCCTTAATGAATCAATGACAAAGCACTTCTTCGCAAAAATCAAAGCCAAGGCCAGAAATAACAACATTGAAGGTCTGAAGGACCCGAACAATCTGAACAGGGTCGACCAGTCAGGCTCGGGAATGGTGAAAATAGCCAGTTCGTTCTATGCACAGCTCTATGAATCCATAACACCGTCCCCCCTCCCCTCAGCCAACTCAGCAGCACGGCAGCGAATGATGGCCTACCTGGAGGAGACACAACAGTCCGAGGGGCTGGACAGACCACTATCGTTGGGTGAACTACACACAACCCTGACTCAGATGGGCAACGATAAAGCCCCGGGCATTGATGGATTCTCGAAAGAGTTCTAGGTCCACTTCTGGCCCACACTAGGCGAGGACCTTCTCAATTTTTTCAATGATAGCGGGGACCGAGGAGGACTAGGCAAAAATTTGAGCACAAGTGTAGCGTCTTTACTCCACAAAAAAGGCGAGAAAGAGGATTTAAAAAACTATAGACCCATCTCGCTACTCACAACCCCCTACAAAATCCTAGCGAAAGCACTAGCCAACAAGATCATAAATCTGACAGACAAGTGCTTCCATATCGATCAAGCGGGTTTCATCCCAGGCCGGTACATACTCGACAATGTGATGACTCTAAACGAAGCGGCCAAAAAGATAACCGAAAAAAGGATGAAAGCAGCGATCCTGTTTTTCGACTTCGAGAAGGCATATGACCAAGTCAATTGGGACTTCCTTCACGCCTGCATGGAAAAAATGGGGGTCGGCCCGAATTTCAGAAAATGGGTCAAAGTGTTGTACGCAGACGCAACCGGCAGAGTGCAAGTCAATAAGATCCTATCGGAAACCTACCCCATCTCCAGATCCGTACGACAAGGAGACCCCCTAGCTCCACCCATTTTTCTCTTCATTATGGAAGCCATAGCATCCTTCCTCCACAAAGATCCGTCTATAGACCGGCTCACCGAACGAAACTTCAATCCACTTCACGACTTCGCCCTACCCACCGCTYYGATGTTTGCAGACGATCTCACAGTCCTTATCCGAGCCAACAACAGCTCCTTCCAAGCTCTGGCGAGGGCCATGGAGGCCTTCCGTCTCGCATCCGAAATGAAGGTCAACTGGAGCAAGACCGAAGGATGGTGGTTAGCAGACGAGACGCCCCCCCAACCCGCAGATACAGCTACACCCAAGTCTTGGTCCACAGGCCAACAGGCACTTAGATACCTAGGTATCATGGTCAACAAGGATGGAGTGTGGCCAGGGATGGGCCACAGCTTAATCGCCAAAGCAATAACTCGCTTGGCACCGTCCGAATATGGAGCAATCAATGCTGGTCAGGGTTCCTTCGGCCAGACGGAAGGAAGCGTGAGAGTGATCACCATGTATTCCAATTTTTGACTTGTCGGAGGAAAGGAACCGGACTGACGCTCCCCGGAATGGATAAGGAGCCAGGACCATAAGGACCTGTTTCAACAACAACAACAACAACAAAAAAAAAAAAAAAAAAAAAGAAGAAGTCACATGAGAATGAAAGCCCCTATCTCGCCTCCAATCACCAATGTTCGACAATGTAGCTCTCGATATTGGTGCCCAGCGCCTAGACTACTCACATACGCTCCTATCGACCCAGACTCCTAGTTACAACGGGCATCCATAAAGATCATCAGGCCCATGATGGGTGAAGACTCCGAGTGAACGGCCCACTTCTTCTTCACCAGGTGAGTTCACTGTCACTCCCACTTATCCCCACACAGCAGCGGTGGCAACTGGGATTTCTTGGAATACCTATACCTTACCTACCCATACCCTCTTTGAGAATAAACCACCCATACCCACTGTATAGATGGCCTACTGGACCTTTTCCCATCCTTACCAGCTCAAAAAAAAAAAAGTGTACCCATACCTGCCCTATCTGAACCCCTTCGGACTGCAACTGTCCATAACTGCCCACGGACTTTCTGTTTCAAAACTACACATGGCCACCTGCACCCAAACCTTTTGTTAACCACCTGTAGCATACCCAACCAATTTCGTTTTCACCCCTACCCACCTGTACCCACCCACAATTGTATGCACCCACCCGTAACCATCCGCACTTGTGACCCACCCTCACCTAACCGCCCCTAACTGTCCCCAACCACCCCTAACCGCCCCTTATTGCCCTAACCGTCCCCAAACGCCCCTAGTCGCCCCCTATCCCCTCTAACTGCCCTTTGCAGGAGATTCATTCGATTTTGGTCATCCTATCGATGGAAGTAGAGTGAGGCCAGCCGCGGGGTTGGAGACTTACCTGTTCTCTCTCCCTCCCTCTCCCTCCCTCTCTCTCTCTCTCTCTCTCTCTCTCTCTCTCTCTCTCTNGAATGGGGCATTGGTTAATTGATTCCTACTTCATAAAGATGCGAGGAATGAGCCCTCACAGACATGCAAATGTTCTGGGCCGTGACCCCCAGCAAGGATTGTGCCCGCCCTAAGTGGAGGCAGGCCTGAATCTCCACGTGAAGCCCCTTTAGGACATTTTCCCATACGTGGGGTATCAGACAGTTGCAGCACACAAGTTGGTTACAAAGCAACGCAAGCCTCTGCTGGCCCCTTCCAGAAACAACAGCTGAGCTGGACAGCTAAGGCCAGGGGTCCGGTTGGTTGTGCCCTGGGCACACACAGTGGGAGGCAGACACATCACGCAGTCCCCATGGACGAATGAGAAAGCAGCATTGTCGTCACACAACCTCCACAAGCCAATGAGAATGCGGCAAACACTTGGAGGCTGGACGGCTGTCTGGAGGTGCCCAACTGAAAAGGGCCCAGGCCGGTAACAGCAGAGGTGGGCCTGGGCGGAGACACTGGGGCACGACTGGATGCTACTGGAAACTTCCCAGGCCGGGCCCACGCAGCCAGACACAGGGCCGCGTTTTCCATAAAGGAAAGTGCCTCGCCCAGGCAGGCTCATTTTGGCCTTGGCAGGCGATGGGGACACACTGCTGCGTTGCTGCACTAGGTAGTGTCTGCATGTGCGCTGCTGGTCGGACGCAAGCACGGGCGCTGAGGTGAGGGGCGCTGCTGAGGCAGCGGGCACACAGGAGCCATAGCCGGGCTGCAGGGGCGCAGGCAGGTGATGGCGATGGCGGTCTTCGCGTAGGAGGCGCATGCAGAGGGGAACCAAGGGGTGATGAGAGGAGGAGAGAGAACGTACCTGGTGTATGCTGGTGGTTGGCATTGGTGTTGACGTCACGTACATTGATCTTCGACTTCGATGTGATCCAGTCGCATGAACGAAGAAATCAAGAGAATAATACTACCGGGTCATTTTGTAATGAAAATCGACTGTGCATTCCCTCTAATGAAGAAATCAAGAGAATAATACTAACCGGGTCATTTTTGTAATTTTGTTCTGGGTCCTAACTGGCAAACTGAAACAGGCCTTAACTGAACAGGGACATTTCTGTAAATTCCCTAAACTACTGCTAAACTGGTACTACTGGTCCTAAACCTTGTTCAGGCCTAAACGGACTGTTGCTTTGTTACTGCCTCGGGCCGGTACCAATGTTACTGGAAAACACCGACCCATAACTTTAAGCTGTGTCCTAGGTCCTAGGAGTCCGGTCCAGTTGGTTAGTGTAGAACTGTAAATGGAGCCAGTCAGTAGAGTTGGGGATCTTTTTGGGGTCTTTTGGCCGGTTAGTCCTCAGTGGGCAAGCTGCTGTTTGGAGACAAGGTCGATGCCGCCAGGCTGCTGGAACAGCGTTCAAGCTGGGAGACCGCTGCTAGACTGCAAGTGTCGAAAGCAGCATTGGTGCAAGTGCTATAGGCGCAGAGCCTGGTGCCACCATATCTGTGCTGTTGGGGTTAGGCTCTGCCGTATCTTCTTCTTCTTGACAGCTGTTCTTCTTCTTCTTCTTCAAGCTGGAAGTTCCTTCTTCAGCCTGGAGTTGGTGTTGTTCTTCCTGGGAGGTCTCAGACTCAGCGCTGGGTCATCCGAGTGGTTTCTGAGGACCGCTGTGGCAGTTCGAGCTGGTAAGAGGAAGCCACTGATGGTCTGCCGTCTGGCGCTGCAGTTTCATGCTGGGTACATAGCCAGAGAGGTGGAGGATGATGCTGGAGGGAGGAGGGAGATTCCGAAAGCTTGTTGAAGCTGCGTTTTGACTTTGTTCAAGGTTGCTTATGCTCGGTTGAGATTCTTGGGTTCTTTGTGACACTGGTTGAACTGGAGAGAGGCAAGGGACTGTGAATGGATATCTTCTTCATTTCAAAAAAAAAAAAAAAAAAAAAAAAAAAAAAAAAAAAAAGGAGCCGGACTGACCCTCAACATAGCTACCAACTTCTACAGAGACTTATATACAAGCAAATCTCCCGCAGATGGACAAAACGAAATACTAAGATCTAGGGTCAAGTTCCTAAGTCATGTAGACCGTACATTATCATAGGAAACAGCCAGCACGCTAGGAGAACCCATCACAATAGAAGAACTGTTCTCAGCCCTCAAGGACTCAAAACCCAACAAGGCACCAAGCAAAGACGGCCTTTCTAAAGAATTTTGGATGGCGAGTTGGCACAAACTAGGCCCCCTCCTCCTAGCCTTCCTCAATAGAGCCTGGAATCAAGAATCTCCTGGTCGAGTGATAAGCACAGGAGTAGTAACCCTCCTGTACAAAAAAGGAAATAAAGAGGACATAAGAAAACTATAGATCTATCTCCTTACTTAACGTACCCTACAAAATCCTAGCCAAGCTCCTAGCCTCTCGAATAAACCGAATCACAAGCGGTTGTTTTCATCTCAACCAAACAGGATTCATCCCAGGCAGACTCATCCTAGACAATGTAATGGCCCTAAGCGAATCCCCCAGAATAATAAACCAAAAAAGGCTCACAGCAGCAATTCTATTCTTTGATTTTGAAAAAGCATACAATCAGGTCAATCGGGACTTTGTGCAATCATGCATGGAAAAAATGGGCGTCGGCCCAGTCTTCAGAAAATGGGTACGGGTATTATACAACGAAGCTCGCGGAACAGTACAAATCAACAGCTTCCTCTCCAGCCCGTATAAAATGTAAAGGTCGGTCAGACAAGGAGACGCACTGGCAGCACCAATCTTCCTTTTCGTAATGGAAGCCATTGCAGCCTTCCTTAGGAAAGACCCCTCAATTGGGAGACTCGTGAACATCTAAGACGAAAGACGAAAACCCTTACATATCCCCACCACCCTCTTATTCGCAGATGACCTCACCATCTTGATCAGGGCATCCAACTCATCATTCCAAGCATTGACAAGAGCAATGCAAACCTTTCAACTGGCCTCAAAAATGAAAGTGAGCTGGACAAAAACTATTGGTTGGTTGTTCTCAGAATCCCCCCCCCCCCCCCATAGAACTTTCCCCAGAAGGGATGCGCTGGACGAAAACTATTGGTTGGTGGTTCTCAGAACCCCCCCCCACCCCATAGAACTTTCCCCAGAAGGGATGCGCTGGGCAGATCTATCCACCCCGATCCACTTCCTAGGAATCAATTTATCAGCAAAAGGGTGTCATAACACATCGGCCGCCTCCCCTCTCTCCTCCATGACTAACAGAATGCACACATGGAAAGGAGCCAACACATCATTGCTAGGCAGAGTCCTAGCTCTGAACAACTCAATCCTAGCCATGATGTGGTACACCACCTCCATTTGGTTCCCATCCGACGACTTCCAAAGCCAAATCAGAAAAAAGTCAGTGGCCTTTCTGTGGTCAGGCAACCCCGACAATCAAACCTTCATTCACAGGGTGGCCTGGCAAACAATCACCCAATCCAAAGCCAAAGGTGGATTGGGCCTCCTAGACCCAGCCCGCCAGATACAGGCCCTCCAAATCAAATGGATCCTGAGAATCTCTCTCCAGGATACACTGCCCTGGGCTCCTCTAGCCCTCAATCACATCAGGGAGCTAGCGCCATTCAAATCCACGAACAACATGTCAGGACTTTTCTGGATCTACAACAAGCACTGGTCAATTCCCAAAGGTAAAAGAAACCAAAAATCCACACCTGCACCAAGATGAAACACAATCCAACGAACCCTAAGTCCCTCTGGGGACAAATTCTTCGCATATTCCCAGAGAACAGAATCGGGCCCAAAAGAAGAGATGAAGTCCTCAAACAACCCCTCTTCGGAAACGCTTGGATCAAAAATGAGAAAGGAACATCATACCCTCTCTTCACAACAAAAACCAAATGGGGTCGTTGGTTAGAACGAGGAATATGGCAAATTCAACACCTTTGGGAAGAGACCTTAAAGTATTCGACCTGAGGATAACACTGAAGGGCACACACCATCTTCAATCGTGCATCAACCAGATCATCGAGAGCATCCCAATAGAATGGAGACGTCTACTATACTCATAACAAAAATGGCAATACGGCGACTGGACCGTAATAACAGACCAGAAGACAACACTGGAAGTCCTGAAATTCAAATCATATGAAACCCAAAACAATAATTGGATATGCTGCGACATCTTCAACCAAGACGAGCCAGGTAACCCATCAAGCTACGTCAACACTGAAAGCAGAGCAGAAGCATCATTTACAACAAGTACCCTGCGACGAATAAGGGTCATCAAAGGGGAAAGAAACAGGGTATTTAAGCTGCAATCAAGTATACAGGAACTGGAAATAGATCCAACGGAATGGTCCTGGAGTACCCCCAATCGCCTCTCCACCATTTCAAGTATCCATAAGCTAACAGATTACAAACCCAAATTAGGCTACCGTCTCTTTTCAAAACCCAACTCAATAAGCAACACCCTAAAGGTGGACAAAAGAGGAGAGCAAACTAACCGAATCCCAAGTATTCCTACCATGGCCATCAATCTTCCGCACCAGGCCAGTGAAACTAGCCAGCCAGCGATGGCTGATAGCCTTCAGGGCAGTCCCAGTGAGCCACTGGCTGGCACAAAGACAAAGTAAAGAAAACAGATCAGATCAAGACTCTTGGTGCAAAGTCTGCAATCTACAGACCCCCGAAGCACTAAACCACTGCTTCATCGAATGCTCAAAGGCCAGAAAAACCTGGCATGAAATAGAGAACACCTGGAGTACCCTCTCTAACACGTCCATCACAAGAAGCCCCGACACTATTTTCCTGGAACTGGAACAAAACCCTCCACTCAAAGGTTTCAAAGCATTCTTCTTCTCCCTCTTCAGGAAAGGAATCCTTTGGGGATTATGGAAAACAAGATGCGACAAAACCTTCTAAGACCACCCCACCAATCCCGAAAACCCAATCATCACCATAAAACACGTAATAGAAACAGAATTACAGGTGCAATGGAAAAAAACCATACTTGCGGCGGACTTCTGCGGTGCACGTGCGCCATGGGCCGTGCGCAAATTGGTGATGCGCTGAAATTTTTTTATTTTTTTACGGATGTGTGTATACACACACACACACACACACACACANAGAGAGAGAGAGAGAGAGAGAGAGAGAGAGAGAGAGAGAGAGAGAGAGAGAGAGAGAGAGAGAGAACAAAGGATCCAATTCACACATATAGAGGGCCCATGCCGGTAATCTGAAGGGCCCTTGCAGCAATTTAGCAAGGACCCTCCACCAAAATCGAGGCAGGCAGTGAATACGAAGTGGAGCACGAGCTGGCCTAATATATAACAGGATTCGTATTCACGTCTGTGTTTCAGCCGTTATGGGTTGCTCACTTTGCTAGGCCCTGTTGGTCGCTGCACATGATTCTCAAGGCTTGGCTGCAGTACTAACCAAATGTGCAGAATTAGAATGAATCTTCTGCTAGAACGTGGAATAGTATCCCGCCATATGTTTTGTCTTTTGTGCATGTGAACGTGGAATAATACGCCACCATATGTTTGTCTTTTGTGCATGTGGTGAGTAGTTCCTAAGAAAGAAAAACGAGAAAACACAAGAAAAACGAGAAAACGGAGAATTAGTGACCCATAACTGTGATGCACAGACCTGAATTCGAATCCAGACTTATATATTCTCGGCCCACGCAGACAGGAGGGGTCCTTGCTAATTCGTAGGGGCCCTTCGGAAATGAGACTGAGTCACTGGACAGAATTAGGACATGCACACCCACACACACACACACGTGCTCACAGTGTTAGCACTTGCAGTTTGATTTTCGGAAGCGAGGGGCAAGTTTGGCCAGCCCACCCTGTCCTTTCAATTCGTTTTTTTTTTTTTTTTTGGGTGATGCGCCGCACCATGTGTGCGTGCACTCTGCGCCGCATGTGCCGCGACCCCGCGCACGGGATGCACCGCAAGTATGAAAACAAAAACAAAAACAAATAAGCAATTTAAACAAAAAAAAACAGAAATAACCAAAAATTTCATAACACTAAAATTAGGCTCAGGACAACTAGGAACAATAAAGAACGACGCCCTAATCCTTAAGAACTGGTTAATCCTACCCCACTCTTGTACCAGTGATAACCACAATCTTCTAGCAACACCACTGACTTCACCACAAAATATCCCAAGTCAAACACCCAACACCCATCCTCCCCAGTCCCTACAGCAATCACCGTAATCATCACACAAGGCCCACCCCTCGAATATCCCCGTCATACAACTCCCCCAAAGTCTCCCTCCACCCAAATACTCCAACCACATTTACGCCCCCCCCCCACAGACGGAACTAGAACCCCAGGAAAGTAGGAGACGACACATCATTCCACACCCCAGCCAACACGCTCTCCCCCCCCAACAATTAACCCCCCCCAGCACCGCTTTTATCCCTCCAGATCATTACTTAAACCCCTTATAATCCTGCCTAAATCCCACTAGTCTTTGCTCTCCACCAAACACAAAATCCCACCTACTTCTACACTACCACAAAAATAGCCCATCCCCCTTCCATGGGATGTAGAATCTCATAAAGCTGTAAAACAGCAGGATATGCTTCAAGTACCCAGCAAAGAGTGCAGTAACCAACTCAGATAGGGTTTAGGGCTTTAGATCTGGACACCCCATAAAGCCAAACCTGCTGTTCCAGCGAGACAAAATCTCACCAACCAAGGGTCTGCGAGTAGCAGATTGACTAGACCACAATCAACCAGAAAAGCATTCCAGACCTAAAGTAAAGTAGCTCAGGCTAACTTAGGCAGGGGTGAGGGATGGTACATCCTTCCCTAGGGAAGTAATCAATGCCGTCCGTCGGACCTCCACACCAAAAGGGGGAGAAGCGTGGGTGAGTACTTATTGTAATCTTTTCTGACTTGGCGGTGGAATAGGAACCAGACTGATGCGTTGCAGAAGAAAATCTGGCGGAAGACCCCTCAAGCGATTTCTACCGGGAACTACTAGCCGACACCAAGGAAGAACTAAATGAGTGGAGGAGGTGGGAACTGAGAGGCCTGCAACTACGAGCAAGGATGACAGACTACAATCTCAACAAGTCCATGACCAAATTCTTCTTCTCTAAAATTAAAGTGAATGCGAGGAACAACATGATAAAGGGCCTCAAAGACCCAACGGATCAAGGGAACACAAAAACAACAGGTCCAGAGATGGTCAGGATAGCTAGGGCATTCTATGCAGACCTATACGAATCGAAGACACCCTCACCCCCGACCACAGCGAACCAAGAAGCCCGCCAACTCATGCTTTTGTACCTGGAAAAGACGATCCCGACAAGCCAATTGGCAGGCCTGGACAAACCCCTAACCCTAGCCGAATTGCACATAGCCCTGACCCAGATGGGAAACGACAAAGCCCCGGGCATCGACGGACTCTTTCTAAAGAATTTTGGAGCTGCTTCTGGCCGACCCTAGGAGAGGACTTGCTCAAATGAAAGAATGCAAAAAGGAGGCCTAGGCAAAGAACTGAGCACCAGCGTGGTCTCACTGCTGTATAAAAAGGGAGACAAAGAAGACATGAAGAACTACAGACCTATATCACTACTCACCACACCCTACAAAATCCTCGCTAAGGCTCTCGCGAATCGAATCACAAAACTAACGAACAACTGCTTTCACATCGACCAAGCAGGTTTTATCCCAGGTCGGTACATATTGAGCAACGTGATGACTCCGAACAAGGCAGCAAAAAAGATCACGGAAAAACGAATGAAGGCTGCAATCCTGTTTTTCGATTTCGAAAAGGCCTACGACCAAGTCCACCGGGAGTTCCTCCACTCGTGCATGGAGAAAATGGGGGTAGGCCCAAACTTCAAAAACTGGGTGAAAGTCCTATACTCAGATGCTACAGGCAGAGTCCAGGTCAACAAGATTCTATCAGAAACCTATCCGATTTCGAGATCGGTCAGACAAGGCGACCCATTGGCTCCGCCTATATATTCCTCTTCATTATGGAAGCTATAGCTTTCTTCCTCGGGAAAGACCCATCCATAGATCGCCTCACGGAACGAAACTTCAACCCGCTACACGACTTCGCCCTACCCACAACACTCATGTTCGACGAGGACCTCACTGTCCTCATCCGAGCCAATAACAACTCCTTCCAAGCACTGGCAAGAGCAATGGAAGCCTTCAGACTGGCTTCAGAAATGAGGGTCAACTGGAACAAAACCGAAGGGTGGTGGTTAGCAGAAGGGACCCCTCCCCAACCTACCCACAACACTCATGTTCGCTGAGGACCTCACTGTCCTCATCCGAGCCAATAACAGCTCCTTCCAAGCACTGGCAAGAGCAATGGAAGTCTTCAGACAAGCTTCAGAAATGAGGGTCAACTGGAACAAAACCGAAGGGTGGTGGTTAGCAGAAGGGACCCCTCCCCAACCATCAGACACAGACACGCAGATGTCATGGACTACGGGGGAACAAGCACTATGGTTTTCGGGCATCATGATCACCAAGGAAGGAGTATGGACAGGTATGGGTCAGAACCTAATCGCCAGGGCCATCACGCGCCTGGCCCTTTGCAAAAACGCATAGGCCTCACTCATCGGATGTGTGCTACTAACTAACATGAAAATCTTCTCCACACTGAGGTACATGGCATCCATCTGGTCCCCCCCTGATGACGACCTTAAGACCTTGAAGAACAAGGTGAGATGCTATTTGTGGACAGGAGATCCCAACAAAACCACTTGTATCAACAGGGCCGCCTGGAACCACATCACCAGGAAACCACAAGAGGAAGGCCTCGGGATAATCGACCCCAAACAGGAGGCCATAGGACTGCAGATGAAATGGATCATCAAGATTCTGACCAGACAATTCCTCCCATGGACCCAGATGGCGCTAGACAGCATCAGAAACCTGGCACCCATCAGCTCCCATGGACCCTGAAGGGGCTCTACTGGCTCATGGCAAAGGATTGGACAATAACATCAGGCAGACTGCGTAGGAGAAACCCTGCCGAGCCTATCACAACCCCCACTCAGACAACTATCTCATACTGGAGCCCTACCATCAAAGCCTGGCGCAAAATGATGCCAATCAAACACGGCGCACCAGGAAACAGAGAAGAGGTCCTCAGGCAACCTCTCTTCTGCAACCCCTGGATCACCGACCCCAGTGGAGCAACATGGACACTATGCTCAAAAGACCGAAGATGGCAATCTTGGGTAGAAAAAGGCAGATTGCAGGTCAAACACATTTGGGCGGAGAACCAAGGACAATGGGCTACTGAGAACGAACTACAAAAGGTCTTAAAAGGCTGCCACTCCCTCACTGATAACCTAACGCTGATCTAAAAGAGTATCCCACCACAATGGCTCTCCCTCCTAAGGGAAGACTTCTTATGGAAGTCCAGGGACTGAGGCGTACTCATCTCCCAAACCCGACCCACCGGAGCATATCGATTCGTTTCTCGAACCAACCCACTCGGCTACCTATCTAAATTCTACTCATACCCCATAGCTAACCACAACCCACAAGAGCTGGAAATCGAGAACAAAGACCCCCACTGCGACACACTCAAAACCTTCCGATTGAGAAAAGTGAGGGTATCCAAGTCAAAACCCTGGCGAATCTTCAAACCGAACCTCAGCATTTCGGACCTCGAATTCAACCCGAAAGAGTGGGTCTGGAAGCAGGGCAAATCTGGGAAAACAAGAACGATATTCGAGTACGATGTCAAATTCGGCTACGAGCTGGGGCTGCAAACCACAGATCCGGACCCCACAGTCCCCATCTCCATCCCATGGATAAAGTACCTGCCCATTAGAACGGTTAGGATTCGGAGCATGCAGTGGCTCTTAGCGCACGCATCGCTGCCTGTCAATCAATGGCTCCACAAGAGGAGGAGACATACGGACCCTGACAGCTCCGAGCTTTGCAGGCTATGCAAAGACGGCAACCCGTAAGATATACCCCACTGTCAACTGTACTGCATGGAAGCAGCATGGATATGGAACAAGGTGCGAGGCCTATGGCCCCACCTCTTCTCATCACCCCCTCCGCCTACAACTCCCCTGAACATCTGCTCCAATACTAACAATCTCAAAGGCGGCAGGGAAGTCTGGTTTCACTTGCTCAGGAAGCTGGCCCTATGGGTATCTGGAAAAGGAGATGTACCAAGACGATCGAAGGAACTAAGGTGGCAAGAGAAGAAATGTGGGTGCTATTGCTGGGAACGGTCGAAACTCAGATTCGATCCAGGTGGAGGGAGGTGACAGCAACAGCTAAAGGCAGACCAGAAGGGATAACTATCAAGAGACGGGTCTTCATGAGGAACTGGCTTCTACAGGGAAAGCTCGCAACTGTGACGGATAACAGATTGATTGGGAAGAAATGGCACAGCACTACTCCAACAAGGACGGTGACCCAATGATGGGAAAACTGAGATTTTAATCTCAACAGTATAGACGACTCTCCTCTTTTCTCGCTTCATACGAATCATTTGACAGAATCTCAATAGATCCTGAGAGGAAAAGTGGTAGGGCAAGCTGACAATCAATCCTCCGGATATGGAGCAATCAATGCTGGTCAGGGTTCCTTCGGCCAGACGAAGGAAGCGTGAGAGTGTTCACCATGTATTTCATATTTGACTTGCCGGTGGAAAGGAACCGGACTGACGCTCCCCAGAATGGATATGGAGCCAGGACCAYAAGGACCTGTTTCAACTAAAAAAAAAAAAAAAAAAAAAAAAAAAAAGGAAMKG
>BFEA01000016.1:2833465-2846993 GCA_003427395.1 Chara braunii | reverse complement strand
TKSWCCCCAGAATGGAAAAGGAGCTAGARCCTTAAGGTTCTTTTTTTTTAAAAGGAGACGGACTGACGCTCCCCATAATGGAAAAGGAGCCAGAATCCAAAGGTTCTGTTCAAATTGAAAAAAAAAAAAAAAAAAAAATTGCAGTCGGAGAACTCGGCACTTTTTCTGAGAACATGCTGGCCTTCTGATCTGATTGCTGAGAATTCCGATTCTGAGTCTGTTTCCTTGGTTTTATAATATATATGTACCATTGTACTCCATGTACTTGCTTGCTGAGTTCTGAGTCCAAGTCTGAGTCCAGGTGCTAACACTGTTGGCCGTGTTGTGTGCCTGTGCCTCGGACAAGGACAGAATAGGGGTAGGATCAGGGACAAGGCAGAAAGTTAGCCATAGGGACAAAATGGGGTTAGAACGACGGCCACTGACATAAGTAGAATTTGTTCAGGACCTGGTAGTGATTCTCCAGCCAGTCGGCTAGGCCTAGGAGGGTCCGGTAGCTTTCCAGTAGGTCATGATGACCAGGCCCAAATGTAGATAGCTCATAGGGGTAGATTCGGGTCTTGCAGGGAGAGAACAATCTGCTATGATGTTCCAGGAGCTTCATCCAGTAGGTCTAGTGCACCCAAGGGAGGCCGATAGAGGCAGGTAGTGAACGGCCAAGAGGTATGGGTGTCAGGGCGGCCAAGCGTATATCATTCGGTGCCATAAGTAGTCTGCTCATTCACCATGCGGTCATGCTGCTGCTCGCCCAGAGTGAGAGCGACACGGAGCACTTAATGGTGAAGGAGAAGCTGAGGGTTAGGAAGGTGGCCAACATTACTGTGGAGTAGTAGCAGTGGGAGGTAGGAGAACCCTTAGTCTATGGAGGTAGAGGGAGATGACCTCCCAAACAGGCAATGTAGGTAGGTAGAGGAAGGAGGAAGAATGTGGGCACTGACAAGGAGACTTACCTTTGGCCATGGTGGACCTAGATCTTCATCTTCCTGGTTGGCGCTGCATCAAGAAGGCCCCTGCGGTTGGACATGGACTTCATCTGGGTGTAGCTATGGTGTTGTCCTCTGAACATCTGTGCTAGAAATGGATGAACCACCATAGGCAGTAGCCATGCCTAGTCGAGAAGAGAGGAGGAGTGACCTAAAGGAGAGCTCTTTCTACACTGGGAGAAAAGGGGCTCATTCGAACAGTGATTCTTGTTTAGTCGTTCGTTATTAATAAATTGGTGGAGGAGATGAAGAGAGGGAGATGATGGTGGAGAGTGAAGGAGGGAGATGACATTGGTTCCAGTTTGTGTTCTTCTTCGTCTACTACTACACTCTTCTCCTCTTCTGAACTCATTCCTCCTCCTATTTGAGCTGCAATGCATGGCATTGTCTCCAATTTGGGATTTGCAACATCAAACGGACAGGACCATAGCACCTCCATGTTGCATGCTTTCGCACAATGAGATCTGGGAGCAATTCAATCCCCACCTACCTGGGGGCAAGCTGCAGCACAGTCCGAATGGAGGCCAAAGCCAAGTATGGAGGACACTTCCACCTTGTCAAACACTTGCAACCTGAATGCCAAAGCAAGTACCACAATAAGAGAATTCCACGAGACAACAAATGGATGTAAATTCCCCGGCCCTTTGTCAACAACTTGCAATCCAAATGCCAAAGCGATGACTGACAAGAAGAAGCAGCATGGACCACAATAAGACAACAAATAAATGTAAATCGCCCGGTGAATGGGCGGTACTCAAAGACTCTGAAACATCACTCCAAGCCTTTTATTATGAAGACATAGACGACGGCAGACCCAGGTGGCTTCGCTTCTCATCTCACGAAATAAAGGAACCAGGAACAGACTTCAATAATGGGTCCAAGAAACCAGAACTTCAAGAACTAATTAGAAGGTATTTGCTAAGAAAGATAAGAGTTGCGGAACAAGAGTCTCTAACCATCTACCTGCTGACCCTGTTACAGTGCCTGAAAGTAGACCCAGCAGAATGGGCTTGGAATCTCAGACAAGGAAGACTAAGACTGAGTCGGAGAACCAACCTACTGGATTATACCACGAGATTAGGGTGCAGACTGAGGAAAAGGCAAGAACCACCCGACACAGTAATAGCTGAACGATGGTGGAAACACCTAGAAGTGGATCCCAAACATTTCATGGACATTCCATGGGAAAAACTGACTGTACTCCGACCACCGGGCTTGGGGAGCATCCAGTGGCTAATCTGGTATATCACAGTCCCAGCAAACGTATGGCTCAATCCCAGAAGAAGAATGCAAGACAGAAATGTTCTGAACGAGCAATGCGCCAACTGCCGAGAAGAAACGAAGAGGACATCCCTAATTGCTTCCTACTCTGCCCAAGAGTGAAACAACTATGGAAGCTGGCTGAAGCTGTCTGGCGGAGAGTCACAGATAAAGCACTCCCAGATGACCCCCTATTTTGGCTGTTGGGATAGGAGGTGCCGAACTTTTGGTCCTTCACCGAAACTCTTCTCTGTGGGAGCTTACAAAAAGCCCTCTTATGGAACATCTGAAAGAAAACGGTGTCAGGAAACCCTGGGCAAGAAACCAAGGCACACAAGAGAGGCTTGGCCCTTCATCCAAATGCAGATAGAAACGGACTACAACATACAATGGAAAAGAACCGAGCTACAAAAACAGACTAAGTTTTGAAGACCTAATGATGGCCAACGGAAGGATAGGAGAAATCAAAGTAAAGGACATCATATTCACATTATGGGATGACGCCCAGCTTGCACAGGAAGACACAGATAACACCTGCAACATTACAGAAGAAGAAGAGATTACCCTTTCCCAACTCTAAATAGACAATCACAAGATACCCTACCCGAAAGGCATGCCTGAAGCACTGAGAAAAAACCGCAAACCCGCCACAGACAAAGCATCAGTCGCTGATATCCGGATGGCGTTGAACCCTTTTGAGCTGCTCCATCAAAAGAGCGAGCTCTGAGAGTTCAGCGCCTTCAGATATTTTGAAAAGAAAAGGGAAGAGGGAACTGCTGAACTCTGAGTTAGAAACCGAAAAAATTCTGGAGAAATATGGTCCCCAAGAGATGAAAATCTGCTGCAGGCAAAGAAAGGAGAACCAAAATGTAAAATGCATCATCAGGAAAGGGAGATGAAAGAAGGATGCTGACCAAGGAAATGTAGTGGTAGTCCAAACAGAACGACTCGACTCTTTGGTGCTGCCCACAGTGAGGGATGGTCGAGGCAGCTTGGAGGTGAGCTTGCCATTTGAGATGGTGCCCTCCATAGCTATGGAGGTGAAAGAGATGAAAGACGGAGAACGTATGACTATGGTGGTTAAGGTTCGAGTCTACATTGGGCTTGAGGACGATGTTGGAGACAGCAGTAGAATAAGGTAAGGGGAGCGAGAGGGAATTTGATTGAAGTCCCACCTTTTGCTGTGGTGGACTTCAATTGTTCTCTCCAATGTGGGGCATGGCATCAGGGAGGTCCTTTGAGGGCTCGTTCAAGTTGAGGCTGAAAGTGTTGATTTTCTCGTGTTGTCATCTATAAATCATGCTGAGTGATGCTAGCTTGAATAGTGCCATAAGGAGGGAGGTTGGAGGGATTTGAGGTCAAGGAGAGTATATTCTCAAGATTATTGCCAGGGAGATTCAGCAAACATTGATTGTTCACTCAATAGCATATTCTTTCTTGTTGCGGACCAATAAAAGAAGCGGATGAGATATGAGAGTGATGGTATGGTAGGGCGATGAGAGAGAGTTGACATTGAGCATGTTATTGTTTTGTTTGTCTTATTTTCTCACTGTTTCCCCCCTCTCTTCTCTCCTCATCCCCATCTGAACATGGAAATTTGCGTATTTGCCTCAAGCCTTTGCATCGTGATTCAAACTAGAATCACAGCAGCAACTTCAATGGAATGCATTACATTTCAGTTTCAACCCATGGCAACAGTAAGGCCCACTCCTGAAAGAAAATCATGAAAAATATTACTCACCGCTCACTGGTTAGCTGAACTGAGTGCTCGGGATGAACATGGAGCTTTGCAAGGCACATTTCGATTGTGAAACACAGAGAAAAGCTTTCCGATGATGGAGAAGATCCATCCTTTTTGCACCCTTCATATTTCCTCATCCACCGCTCACAATCACTCAGCTTGCGCTTCACTGAGCTGTCTGAGCTGAAAAAGAAAATTGTGTTAGTGTCAATCACTTTTTCCCCCACAAATATACAGGGCCTTATGGTCCTGGCTCCAGTCTATTCTCGGGAGGAATAGTCCGTTTTTTCCCCCCACTGGCAAGTCGAAGTAAGCACAAACCTTATACACAAACACTTCTTTCCATTATGCAAGGAATATGAGTGGGGACGATATACAGAAAGCCAAGTTGCGAAATCACACAGATGTCCAAGTAGTCGTGTACAAGCAGAGAGCACAAATGCACCGAGATTCCATCCAAATAAGAGAAATACAATGAAGTCATGAGCCAATCTTCAAGCCCTCAGGCCACACCAACACAGTATCCAATGTCTCTCCCCTCTGTCTGCCACCCAACGCCCAGCCTACACTACTCGCCTATCCTACCTACATCAGCATTCACGCAACAGGCTCACTTTGACTCTTGCAGACCAATGTACATGACGTCAACACCATAGCCAACCTCTCTCATGTACCAGGTGCGTATCTCGTCTCCCCTCATCAGACCCTGACCACCCACACTCGCCTCCTTCCTGAAGACCACCGATCGCCCTCTTACCCCCTAGCGCCCTGCTGCCCGGCTATGGCTGCTAGCGCTCCGCTGCCCAGCAGCGCCACTCTTCACCTCACAAGCGCCCGCACGCGCCCTGGCCGCTCGCACGCATGTGCCGTCTCGCGCGGCAACGCAGCAGGGCCCCTCTTCACCTCACAAGCGCCCGAAAGCGCCGTCTCGCGCAGCAACACAGCAGGGTGACCGCATTGCCTGTGTGGGCCAGAATGCCCAACCCTGGCTGCTCTCCTTCCTATATGGAAGTGGCAGCCTCTGCTTGGCTGCGTGTGGCCTGGCTGGGAAGCTTCCAGTAGCTTCCGTTCGGGCCCCAGTACCTGCTCCCAGGCACAGTGCTACAGTTGAGGGCCTGGGCCCTTTACAGTTGGACACGGCCTGAGTCTCCAGACTTGGGCCGTTTGCTGCCTTTGTACAGGACCCGGGGTATGTACGTCGACAGTGCTGCTTTTGCGTAGGCCTGTAGCACTTTGTGGTGTATCAGCCCTGCATTGTGTGTATGTGCCCAGGCGCAACTGTCATGGCCGGGGCCAAACTGTACGACGCAGCTTACGGAGGCTCACGTGTCCACTCAACCAACTGGCGGGCTGCAACAGCCTGAGTACCCACGTATGAAAAATGTCGAACTTGGCCTCTAGTGAATATTCAGGCCCGCCTTCACTTAGGGCGGTCACTTGGCTTGATGGGGGCCTCTGCCCAGAACATGTGCATGTCTGATACGGGTCCCACGAGGGCTCATTCCTCACAATTATGGCCTAAGGAGCCTTTGATCAGCATTGTTTGCTCACTGCATGGAGGATTGACTGTCAGGTTAGTCTTTCCCTTTACTGGACCCTTTGATTCCTGCACTGTTCCTGAAGCAACCATCTTCCTCCTTTACTTCCTTTCTCTGCAGCTCCAAAACAGGGCCTTAGGGATGAGTTGCCAACCACCAGAGTTACTTCTCGGGAGTTATTTTTTCATTCCTTGAATATCTTCTCCTACCCCTCGTCCCTCCCCCTTGTTTGCTTCCCTCATCATTTTGATTCTTAGAATTGATCATCTTCCCTGAAAGGCAAACGGAGGGCTTCTTTGAACAATGGCTATGAAGAGAGTTGCACCTGGTTTGCCCTCTGTCGAAGGGTGCCAGATGAAACTCAAGCGGAAGAATCACCTGATGAAATCAAGCAGAAGAATCACCACAGGAACTCGAGCCGAAGAATTACCAGATGAAATCAAACAGAAGCATCACCAACTGAAATCAAGGAGAAGAATCACCCGTGTTCCACTAGGGTTCCAAGAAGCACCCGAGTTCACCTCCACCGGGCAGAAAGGGAAACCTACTGTGGAATGAATGGTAATCAAATTAACAATGGGAGTCTCCGCTGTGGTACCTGCGTCGTGACTGAATGGAACACAGTACTACACATATTACTGATGATAAACAGATCATGGGTGCCAATCATGGAGACAATGACATTAGGTGCTACTCCTGAAGAGGGCCGCTTGTCTCCATTATATTTGTCTGAACACTCCAGTGGCTAGTGCTTGGATAGAAGGTCCAAATCACATGAGCATTTGTATAGTGACTGACAGTCATGTGAAGAACACATACTCTACACTGCCAGGTCACAAACATGGCAAGGACTGACAATCGCACCCACCAACAGGCCTTGAATCAGTGGGTGACTATTGAAGAATTGTTCAGCAACATTGGCCTTCGAATAAGAGGTCCATTTTTGTTCACCTGTACTTGGCCCAGCCGGACTCTGTTCACCCACCCTGCTCTTTGCTTTTTATTTCTGTACCCGCCATGCCCAAACTCATTTATTTGTACCCATATGTAGCATACCAAACACCCCCTCAGCTGTACTCGCCACTGTAAAATGGTGAATGTATCCTTTGATTATTTTCAAATGCACCCAAAGTGTGAAGACGCAGAGGCAGAGCAGCGAGGCTGGGATAGAGAGGGAGAGTGAGATCACACACACACACACACACTCACTCAACTCGACGCAGACTCCACACGACTCGACGGACACAGACACAAAGTGGCAAAAGTCGCAAAGTCGCAGTCTTGAATTCCCGAACAGAATGTCGAAGCAAAGTCGCACTGAACACAAGCACTGAGGCTGAAAACTTGGTGTCGTACTGTCCTTGAGTCCGTACTCAAGTATCGGACTCAAGTACGGTCCTGAGGGCGAAAGTGAAAATGCCTAAGGGCCAGAACTGAAAATCGACAGTCTGAGAGTGGGCGCCAGAATGCCGGATGGCGCCAAGTGTCCGGAATCCAGAAGTCCAAAAAGAAGGAATTCAAAAATGGGCGCCAGAATGCTGATGGCGCCAACTGTCTGAAATCGGAAAAGCAAAACAAAGTAAAACAAAACAAAAGAATTGCAAAAAAATAAAAATAAAAATAAAAAAATACAGCAAGCTGGCGGATGGTAATCCGCAGACCAGGGATCGAGCCCTGCGGAGTCTGTAACACAAAGAGACAGTTGGTGAGTGGAGGAGCGAGGCCCTTATGCAACTTTTGGCCCGTTGCAGAGGGGAATTACCGGGCTGGACAGCTTATATGAGGAAACATCTGCATCAGGGAACCCCCCCCCCCCGCCCCAAAAGTAAAGATGTGGCCAAAAGAAAGGTAGTGCCAACCAGGCACAAAGTAATACAACATATGTGGGGGACAGCGGGAGAGGGGAGGGCGTCTCCATGGGGGTCTGGGTGACCCGGACCACCCGGTGGCTACCCGGTCCACCCTCGTAGCTGTACCAGCCCATACCCAACCAGCCATATTAAAACATACTGGGACCTGCCTGTCAGCCAGCAGGTACAGCTGGGTGCGCAAAGGTAAAACCATGGCCAGACGGCTGGCCATGGTTGTACCTGCCTGCACCCAACCGTACCTGCTGTGTGACAGGCAGGTCCCGGTATGTTTTGATATGGTTGCTGGGGTATGGACCGGTATGAGGGTGGACCGGGTGGCCGGCGAGTGAGGGTTTGGTCGGGGTCACCTGGGGCCCCATGGAGACACCCCCACCCCCTCCCCCCCTGTCCACCACAGCTATTGTATTACTTCTTTCCTGGTTGGCACTCACCTTCAATGGGCAGGTTCTGACAGAGCCATATGCACGACTTTGTGCATCGTGCATGTTGTGATTGATTGGTGTATGCTATTATCAAAGCCACTGAACAATAGTGTAAAAGGGGAAGGGATGCGAATGATTGAGATGGAGTACCTTTTCAGAGCTTCTCTGGTGCACAGGGTAAGCCCACCAACCATAAGCACAAGTGCCTGGATGCAAATACCATCAACTTCGGCATTCAAACCTCCGTCTACCTCAGCTCCACCACCAGTTTTTCCTGCATTATCCTTACTTTTGGCCTTTCCTTCCTCCTCCTGCTCTGCCCCACTGGTCAGCAGCAATAACCTATCTGCGTCAATAGGGCGCAGAGTTGGCTCTGAGAACAGCCTGCTTGTCATCCCATTATCAGCAACCTTGTATCCTGACCCACTTGCAGCTACCCCATCAGTGTTTGCAGCCTCATTCAGGCTGCCTGTGGCACTCCTGTGGATTGGGCTACTGCCAACTCCCCTCTCACTGATTGCAGGATCCCTGGCAGGCATTCTAAAGGGAGCACACAGCATGGAAGAAAATTTCCTGCGACCACTCTCCCCTTTTCGGAACTCCCCTGAACCCTCTGAGCTGCACGATGGTAAGACTAGCTGTAGGTCCCCCATAACCAAATTAAATTGGAATGGTGAACTGTGTGGTGGCTGCCTTGGTTGGAAGTCTTTTGTCACCCGTCTGGCTGCTGCCGATCTCATAAAACTTCCTCTCAAGTCATCAACACCTTGTTGCCGTCCATCACCCAAGTCCTGCTGATGGTCTTTCCCCAACGGATGAGGTCGTAGATGGCAAAAAGCATCCTGCAGCATAGCAGCGTGGAGGAAAACTATGAGCAAAGTAAAACAAGAGCTCCAGCTGCGCCACCCAGGACTGCATGTTAACCACCACCATCTGAAACTTTGATTATGCAATGAACCCAGATCGTGAAGACACTTGTCAACAATGCAAGCCCCAGATGAATATCAAACTGCTGATGATTACCAATAATCAGAACCGTGTCCAGATAGAATGAGATGGGATAATCATACGCAGATGAAGGAGAGAGGAGGGAGATTAGACAAAGGAGAGGAAATAAATACAAGGCCCAATCCTACTTCGGGCTCCCTCCTTGATCACCACCTCAATAATCAATAGTCTGAACGAGTATCTGAAGTAACCTCAATGTGCCATGTGGCACGTCTCATTAGTCCCTCATCAGCGCTGGAGCAATCTCGACACGAAGACAATCAGGTAAGTATCCACGATCTCTCTCCACAGTCCTGATCTCCTCCCGAGTGACGATGAATAAGAACAGCGGTGTCGGTCACGTGGCCCAGCCACGTCAGCAGATATAACAGGTGGCAGCGGCCACATCAGCAGCAACACGTGGCAGCTGCCACGTCAGCATGCCAAGAAGACAGGTGCAAGCCAGCCACCATGCCGGACCAGCAGCGCGTCGCCGTAGACACAATGCCGGCACAAAGCCAGTGCTCAACCAGCATCACAGCGTCGAGCCAGAGTCGTCGTCAACGCGTGAAGTCAGCATCGACGTAAGACTGAATGAATGTCAAAGCCAGGAAGTCAGCGCTTATGTACGCCGGGTCTGGACCCCGGATGCTGCATCCCTCAACCGTCCAGATCTCAATGCAAACGAGGGCCCAGATTGGTCTGAAACCGAATTCCCTCCGGTCTGGATGCTGTCTGGGTACCTGCGCACAACAAGTGAGTGTATCCAACCAAGGGCCTGGGTGCGGTACCTTTGACTCTACAGTTGACTTTGACCCTTGAATTTCCTGTGTGCAGCGTTCGGTCACACAGCCATACGCGACGGACTCAGGCCTGGGCGTGTCCTGGTCACACAGCCCAGCGCAGACCATCTCAGGTCTGCGTTGCCTGGGGTTGAGTTCTGGGCCCCAGGCTACTTCTGAACAGGGTTACTACAATTATAAAAACAGAAACGAAAAAAAAAAAAAAAAAGAGAGAGAGAAGCTGGATGTTGCATAAAGCACATAAAACATGAACACAACCATCCAACGGTATACTGTACAAAAGGACATAAGATGTATAAACCTTGACCAATTTTAAGCACAGCGGAAACAGTCCATAAATCGGACTGAAATTTTTCTTTTTTTAAGACCATTTCTCGACTTATGAGTGTGATCCTTGCAAAGGGGCCATGCTAATGTGTGAAACAGAGAAGATTTCGGATGGAAGCTGTGCACAGTGGTATCCACGAATTTAGACAAGCTCCGAGGCAGTTATTTACTCCATTCCCTTGAAATTGCCATGAAGGCGAATGGCCGATAGCTCAGTGGATAGCGCACCGGTTGGAAATGTGCATTGTGGTCTAAGGTTGTGGGTTCAAAACCCCGCAGCCTCGCACATGGACTCCAGCAGATGTTGACCAATGTACGGCCATTCACACACTCGCTTTGGGTTGATGCATGGTAAGGACTACAGACACTGCCTGCGCACCACCCAAGGGGTTACACCCGTTGTATTGTATGCCTATAACAGACTGGTGGGAGGGATGCTTGGGGGATCTTGGCACTTGGGTTATTCTGATGATCACTGTTGGGTTCGGGTATGCTTGTCATGGGAATTACAGGGGTGCTTGGAGGGTTGCACAAAACATTTCCTGATTGTGCAAAGGTACCAAGCAGCCATTGTAGGAAAAATACACACTCAACACACTCGCCTGTACATAAAAATAATAAAGGGGAGCGTTGCTCCCTGTGTCAGGGAGGGATTTGGGGGGTTAGGTGGGGTCTTCCACCCAAGCATTGGCTAGGGGTCTCTGATTGGGTCTGGGTACCGTTGGGGTTTCCCAGTGGTAAGGGTATCGTTGAGCCAGCCAAGTTGTAAGAGGAGTGTGGTCACACCTAGTCCCCCGACTCCCTCACACCCACCATAAATAGGTGATACTTTTAGCCTGTAGGAGTATTAGAGTTCGAAGGGCATTGAAGTTAGCTGGGGACCACTTATTATACCCTACGACTGTGCTATAGAGGGGGATTCCAGATCTTACAATATCCTGGAGATGGGCCTCATGGGAGGGAGGGCTTGAATAAGTAATCAAGTCTAGGTGACCACTGTAGGGGACTCTAAGCAGGTCCAAGGGCCCAGTACAGCGAAGGGCGGACCATGATGATTGCCAGTCAGTCACAGGGGGTTAAGCCTTAGGAGTACAATGGCTGGGGTCTATGCTCCCTCCAAGGTGGCAAACACAGGGCTTAGATGAGACAACCTAGTCATGTGCGAATGGACTGGTGTTTCACTGGTGTTTTAAAAAAACAAACAAAAAAAAAAAGGAAAAGAAAGAAAAAAGAGAAGAAACTTCCATCAAGGCAATCCACACCTCTAGGTAAGACAATATTTGCACCATCAGATTTATCCTTCTGAACAGCAGGGGGAATCTGAGGGACTCATGGGAAGCAGCTCAATTAGAAGACCGCAAATGTTACAGGTAGCATTTCAATATATGATGATTTACTCCGCAGACAGATAACAGATCTTACCCTCTGAAGAAACTGAAGGAACTGCAAGAGCCATTCCTCTGAATAAATGGCATCAATTGGAGCCAGTCTGATACGAAGCTGCTTCTGTTCTTTGCCATTTTTCTCGGACGACGAAACAAGCTTGCAATCAAGAAAAGGCTCATGGCTCCCAGCTGGCTTCATCCTGCCAGGGCTGCAACCAGTCACAATGGGAGTTCGCGGTTGTTACAGCATGAACACATGAGGTGCTGAAAGAATTAGTTATGACAAAGTTCCATGGAATCCAATCCAATATAACATTGATTTTTGTACTTCTGATGCATGCCTTTTGCGTAGATAGCTGGTGCGGAGACCCAAGAATCACCAACAAGAACAAAGAACTCAAAGATACAGCAATGTAATCAATATGACGCAATTTAGAGCAGCGGAAGACTGTACATAGAGATGTGATACATCAGACTCGTGACTCTGCACATGTGTGATGACCTGACCAAACACGGACTGAGACACACAGCTGATTCCGGAGTTTTGCCTATGGACTGAATGCCTTGCTGAGTTTCCCGCTTGCTACTAAGTTCTCTAAGCCTGTGTGTGTGCACGTTTGCTGGTCTGCATGTCTGTCTGAGTGCTTGATGGCTTGAATGAGTGTGTGACCCGCAAGGGCACTTGTTCGTTCGTTGGGCCCTCAGGGCTGGTACTTACCTGTGGCCGTGACATTGAGGATTGCAGCAGGGAAAACACTCAAGTGGCGGGGGAAGAGGCCCGCAACACTTGAAGCAGAGGGGAAACACTCAAGTAGCAGGTAGCCGGTACCACACCCTGAAGAGGTAGGTGTGCCGGGTACTCGAGGCCGAGCAGAAGAAGACAAAAGTGGCATTTTTAGAGGCCCAGTAGTTGTAGGATAGAGTCTAGGGCCTGTACGGGCAATATCAGAGTCTGCAATGATGTTTCCCTCCGAAAGGGAGGAGGTACCGGTTGCTTGGAAGGCCGAGCGGCCTGAATGTCACCGCCCAAGAGGCAAGCAGGCCGCTATATCTCCAGGCCGGGCAAAGAGCCCAGCCTCATTGTCGGTGTGCAAGTTTGGCGACACACTGGTTGGAGCACTGGCTGGAGCAGCGCTAGCATTCAGCAGCGCTGCTGGGGAAGGAGCAAGGACACGGAGGAGGAAGAAGGCCAGGAGTAGGGAGGAGTGCCAGAGGTACTTACCTGGCTATGGTGGCAGCCATCTTCATCACCTTGGTGGGCGCTGCAGCAAGAGGCCCCAGCTGGGGGTAGAGCTACACCAAGAAGCTTCGAGGCAGAGCTGGGCATGACGGCCTGAGCTAGAGCAGCCATAGCTGCTTTGCGTTGTCCTTTGGACATCAGGGCCAGGCCCGAGTAGTCCGCCATAGCCTCAGCCTATGAGAGTGAAGAGTGAGGGAGGCGGCCATGACTATAGTGGACCTCAAGTGATACCTGCAGTAGAAGAGGGATTCGGACTTTGATTCTGGTTCAGCCATTCAACATTGTATTATTATTTCTTGTGTGAATAAGAGAGGAGGAGATAAGGAGGCGGAGAGTGATTGGCGAAGAAGAAGAGCTTTCTCATTTGTCTATGCTGCTGTACATCATCTTCTTCTTCTCCTAACAATCTCTCTCCTATCAAGTTCATTCATTTCTTTTTGCAAGTGGCAGGCATTGTACTATCTGATGAATGTGTATCTCGAAATTGGCCAGGATCATAACACATGCATACATCATCAATCAGGACAAGATGCAAGGAGAGGGAGGACGAGATGCAAGAAGAGGACAAGCATAGACATAAGATCCCTCCTTGCTCATACATGGTCAACAGAACCATGGATATGGAGATGGGATATGGGACGCATGTGAAAGGAGAAGACAAAGGGAGGACCAGGGGCACAGCCTTCTTTTTGGCCACGTGGAGGCCCAAGTAGGTGGATTTGAGCTTGGCGGTGTTCTCAGTATTTATTTATTCTGAAAAGATCCTGCTGTGACTGGAAAAGATCTTGTTTTCCTGCCTTTATTCCTAAAAACTTTAAGCACGCATCACAGTCAAGGTCCACACCAAGCCAGAAGGATTCGCACGGTATGAGCACACTCAGAACTTATTTACAACTTGAAATGACGTACACAGGTTTCTCAAGATCTGCGGCAACAGCCGCCAACAAAGACAACAGTCTCTCTCTCTCTCT
>BFEA01000016.1:2818765-2833097 GCA_003427395.1 Chara braunii | reverse complement strand
GTGTGTGTGTGTGTGTGTGTGTGTGTGTGTGTGTGTTATCTACGACTTCACAACAGGTGTCGCAACCTTTCTCTGAATGTCCTCTCTGCTCTCACTATTACTGCCCTCAACTACAGCTATGGCGCCCAGCGCTGTTGACCAGTTCCTCACCAGGCACTGCTCACACGCCCAAGATCTTGGAGCACCGTAATGCGGCAGCACTTCTGCATAAGCCAGAATGGAAGTAGAAGAGGTTCCTGGTGCTGACCTCCCTCTTGTGTATCTGCTTGGCCCTCTCTGCCAGACCCTGCCAAGGCCGACAAAGATTCGACCTGTTGTAGGGTCCTTCCAGGGGCTGAGCTGCGATTGACTGCACGTGGTGACTCCCGAGTCCCTATAACTACTAGGGACTTCTACTGTTCCTACCAGCCTTATCCTATCGGATCTCTATTGTCAACTGTTGAGTACTTACCAGAAAGTTCTACGTCTGGCCGTATGATACAAAAGGAATGGGGTGTTGAGTACTGATGAATGTACCCGATTGAACTTCCATCCACAACGAATTCACACGTTCCCATACACCCATGCAATTACAGAGTAGACCAGGAGGAGGCAAATCAACACAAAACCGGAGAGAGGATATGCACAGCGGAAGCTCAAAAATACACAGAGAATTGAAAAACGAATTTCAATTCTGTAATCCCCCGTCCTCCTCCAATCAATCCAAAGTACTTGTTCCAAGAATCACAACCGCGTTTACAACAACCCCGAACAACCAAAAACAAGTGTTCAACGAAGTCTGCAGGAGTCTTCTTCTACCTCCTCGCGACCTCATACCCCTGGCTATGGCTGCCGTAGCAGCAGTAACCTCACAGCTGTCACAACGTGCCAATCTGAACCAGCAACCCCAATGATAGCAGAGCCAGCTCAGCGCCTGCACTGAAGTGCAGCGCTGGAAGTCCTGATGAAGAAGGTGACAACCGATCCAGCACTTCGAAGAAGAGAAAAAAAAAAGTGAAGTTCCTCATGAGGAGGAACAGCAGATATGGCTGCCAAGTGAAGATAGGCAGCACCCAAACCCAACAGCACAGTCCTGCGGAAGCTCTCGTGCAGAGCTGCTAAATAGCAGCAGTGCAATCTCCATCTTCGTGCCCAAGCCCCAGCTATGGCTGGCTTCGAGGAAGAAGATGTCCTTGCCCAAAATAACGCAGCAACGCTTCGGCCACGAACGGGCAGAGTTTCCCAAGCAAAAACAACGAAAAAAGACCCGAACTGTTTTTCCTGCCCACTACTTCTACACTCCGCTAGACCTACGACAGCCTCCCCAAAGCAACAACCCAAAACCTATCTGTATCTAGATGGAAACACGGGAAAAGGAGGCCTAGACCTATGACAAGGCAAAAGGAAAAGGCCGAATGGCCTAGGACTACCAAACAGGGATCAAGTCCCATAGGGCACAACATTCACAAACAAAAATACAGGTTACAGGTCACGGGATCAAGTCCTGCAAGTCTCAAAACATGCAAACAGCAAACAAGCAGGGCAACACAGCAGACAAAGGTTGCGGGATCAAGTCCCGCCAATGACGACAGAGACAAAATTAGTGTACATCCCGCTTGTAGCACTGCAATTCATTGCATTCCTACCGTCCCGGGGAGCGAGGACCCCGAGCTAGGAGTGTCCACGAGGAGACCGCCTGAGCAGTTTCCCAGTTTGTTCAGCCTCGTAGAACCGCACGACTGAATTGGCAGACTTGAGAAGTTCCTTTCTTGTAAACCAATGATCCTCAGTATGAGGTTGGAAGAGGAACTTGACAAGATATTCACAGTCTGGGCCAATGCCCCATTGATCTTCAATGCTCTCGACTTCATATCCCTTTCCAAGGATAGGAGGTCCGGACGGCCGTGGCTGATCAGGAAACGCGTCAGCAGGAGTGAAAGGCAGCAGTTTGGAGGCATGGAAGATAGGATAGGTCCTGATATGTGGGGGTACAGCAAGTACATAAGAAGGCCCAAAAGGATCTGCCCCCACAGTATCAAGTACCTGCCATGGGCCATAGTATACAGGCAACAACTTTCGTGATATATCTTGTTCATCAGTTAACTCTGACCTTTTCACCCAGACCCAGTGACCAGGCCGAATAGGAGAGGGAGAACGATGCTTATTAGCCTGCTCTATCATCCTTTTCTGAGCCTTGAACATGTTTGTTCTGGCTTTCTCTAGGTGTTTCTCATAACTCTTGGTGAAATCTGCAGTCCCAGGAGTTAGTTTAGGCTTAGTTTTGTCAATGAGATCGTCAAGAGGTTGTCTTCGGTCCCTGGCAAAGTGAAGCCTATAGGGTGTAAAACCTGTAGTGCTGTGAACGAAAGTAGTATACATAAGTTGAGCCCTTGACAGATGTTTGTCCCAGTCCTATTGATCAGGTGTGATCACAGGACGCAGCAGCTGGAACAAGACATGGTTCATCACTTCAGCTTGTCCATTGGCTTCAGGATGCCTGCCAGAAGTCATGTCTAGCCTCGAATGGAGGTAGTCTTTACAGAACGACTCTGTCACTGACAATAGAGGTTGGGCACCAATGGACATTAACGCACCTCTCAACAAACAGCTCTCTCACCAGAGGAACTCTGGCCTCAGCAGGTGAAGGAATAAACTCAACAAACTTAGAGAAACGATCAACACATACCATTACCTGCCTCGTGCCACGAGGGGTGGTCTTGCCCAAATCAGTAAAGTCAATGGACACTGACTCACCTGGGCCATCTGGAATAGGCAATCGTTTGAGTAGCCCCATAGGTGGTCGTCTGTGGACCTCGTTCCTTTGGCATAACTCGCAAGTCTCTAAGTACTTGAGAATATTCTCCTTCATCCTTTACCAATAAAAACGTTGGGTCAGGGCAGCATAAGTCTTTAGAAACCCAAAATGACCTCGAGCATCATGACTCTCTGAAATCAGATGAGGTATGATCTTGTGATTATTAGGAATGCACAAGCGTTGTTCTCCTTCACTGATGGTGTATAGGAGATCTGAAGTCAAGGCATAGCCTGACTCAGAATTGGGATCCACCTGCAAATTCCTAATAATAGGGCCAAGGACAAGGTCCTGGGGCAACACATCAGCAATAGCCTGGCGTGTGGAGTCTCCAAATGAGTAAGTATAAACAATAGCAGCAAAGGTATCAGGCCCGCGAGAAAGAGCATCAACTACTCTATTATAGCATCCCTTTTTGTGTTTCAGTTCAAACTCAAAGGAATCCATGAACTGAATATACCTCGCCAACTTGTCATTCAACTCCCCATGGGTCTTCATCCACTGCAAGGTCGAATGGTCAGAGTAAACCTTGAAGTGTTTTCCCAATAAGAAGTGTTTTTATTGTTTGAGGGCACACACAAGGGCAAACAATTATTTCTCATAAGTAGATGCCTGAACTTTTTGTGCCTTGATTTTCTTACTCATGAACTCCACAGGCTTGAGGCCAGACCCATCATCTTGCTAAAGGACAGTCCCACACCATACTGACTTGCATCTGTGGTCAACACAAATGGCAAGGTAGGGTCAAGAAGCACAAGTGTTTGGGTTAAGGTTTTCTTCAATCTGGAGAAAGCCAATTGGCATGCGGGTGTCCATCTGAAAGGAACATTAGGGGAGTTAGGGGAGTGGCCACCGTAAAGAAGTTTCTGGTAAACTTTCTATAGTAAGATGCCAGACCCATGAAAGACCTAATGTCCCTAACAGTTTGTGGTTGTGGCCAATCCCTGACAGCAACCGCTTTGGAGGCTTTTGTGGAAAAACCATCTGCAGAAATGACATGTCCCAAATACAAAACAGAAGAGGCACCAAAATATGATTTTTCTGTGTTTATTTTGTATTTGTTTTCCCTCAAAATTTGCATAACTTTTCTGAGATGATCAGTGTGGTCAACAACATTCTTGCTGAACATCAGAATATCATCCAGATAGACCACCACAAAACGATCACGAAATGGTTTGAAAATTTTATTCATTTTTGTTTGGACGGTTCCTGGTGCATTGCATAACCCATAGGGCATGACTAGGAACTCATAGGAGCCATACTGTGTTTTGAAGGCTGTCTTAGCAACATCCTCCTCAGCCATTTCGATCTGATGATACCCGGATTTCATATTGATTTTGCTGAAGACTTTGCAACCTTGCACCATATCCAACAGGGCATCGATCCTAGGCAATGGCTCTGAGCTCTTCCTAGTGATCTTGTTCAGTCCCCTATAATTATTACACATCATGAGTTCACCATTTCTTTTGGGAACAAAGAGAACTGGTGCCCCATACTCAGATGTGTTAGGCCTGATCCAACCCTTCTCAATTCGTGTCTCTAACTGCTTTCTCAACTCATCCAACTCAGCAGGAGTCATCCTATAGACTTTGCCCTTGGGAGGGGTTGAGTCAGGTAGGATCTCTATGCGATGTTTGGTCTGCCTGTGGATAAGTCCAGTATGCTCCTGCGCTAAGTCTGCATAATCATCAACCGCTCGCTTGATGATGGGATCACACTGAAGGGTGGATGAATCAGTTTGTGCCACATAGGCAACAAAGAGATTCTGATGGTCGGTCTGTTTAGACAAGTTGTAGAATTTTGATGCCTTCAGGCAATAGCAACTTGTGTTAGGGTGATAGTCTGTTGCTAAGACACAAGGTCTAACCTCACCCTGTCCAGTTTTCAACTCAATACTGGGCACAACCCAATCAATACATAAATTAGTTGCCCTTAACCATTTCAGGCTCAGAACCACATCACAAGGCAAGTGTGGAAACACATAGAAGTTCAGGCTATATTTGACTTCTCCTTTGGCATCGAAGGTGATTGGCACACCTTTGATAACCTGTTGGACTGTGACAGACTAGGCATTCCCAACCTGTATGCATAAGGGGTGCTCAAGGTCTGAGACCTTGAGTCCCAAGTGGAGTTTTTGTACTCCTGTAGGGGAGATGAAATTCCTTGCAGCACCACAGTCTAGCAGGGCTTTCATTCTGGTTCTGTTTATCAGAGGTTTGAGAAAGATCAAATCTAACTTCACTTTTCTCTTCTCCTTCAGTTGGAGATGAAGGGAGCAGAGTTAATCGGTCTCTTCCTCAAATAAGGGCTCATCCAAGAAAGGCTCAGTGTATGCTCACAAAGAGTCAGTTGCAGCCTCAACACAATCAGGCTCGGAGACTGATTCACCTTCAGGAGAGCATGAATGCAGTTCAGTAAGGGCGGCTGCTACCTTTGCTGGCCTGTTTAGTTTTTTGAAGTGTTAGTGCCCCAAGTGAGGCAGTCCTTCACGAAGTGCTTCTTAGCACATCTGAGGCAAACTCCCCTGATCCTTTCTTTTTTGCCATGTCCCCTCAACAATCTTGAGACTTCTCCAAGGGAAAGTGGCAGGATTCATGGGATTAGCTGGACAGGTGGCACCCTTTGGAAGATTGGGTACCTGCGGGCCATCTGGGCGTTTGCTTGAACCCTTAGGATTGGAGGGCGTTTGGGGCTGAAACTGAGTTTTGCCCTTCATCAGGCTCATCAGAGTCTGACCCAACAACAGGGCAGCTTGATCTGGTGTGGCTCCTGCATCTAGACCAGCTGAGGGAACAGATCCTCCCTGGTCAGAGCCTGCAGAGTCATCATCAAATCCTGCAGCATACAATCCTCCCTTTCCCTTTATCCTGTTCTGGGAAGAGGAGGTGCTTCCCCTTCCGGAAGAGGTTTGGAGATGGAGCGTGGCCTCCATGTCCAGCGCTGCCCTGCCAAAAAACCTTCAGTCTTTGTGGCCTGTAGTGAACAGGGCATTGGCATATGTTTCTGGAGCAGCCCTGACAAACCATGTCAGCTTGTCCTGCTTAGACATTTCCAAACCAGGTGTGGAGGTTAGTTTCTCCCACTCTGCATAGAGATTGGAGAGTGATCCACACCACTTACTCTGGGCCTAGTCTCACAAGCTCGTCATTTGCTTTGCGGGGCTTTTTCCTTATCTGCAAACCTGGTTTCCCAACCCTGAAAGATGGCATCCAAAACAACTGCAGCAATCCAATCATCCAACTACTTCCAAGTTTTGCTGGCCTCATACGTTGCCCACTTTAGTGGGGCCCCTGACAGGAGGGCCACTGTGGCACGTGCCTTGTCCACCTCTGGGCAGGTATAGCCCCTGAGGTAGGACCTCATCTGGGCAGGTATAGCCCCTGAGGTAGGACCTCATCCAGTTTGAGACGTCCACTTTGGGGTCTTCCCCAATGAATTCCTCAGGCTGGGCCATCTTGGGAAATCGCAGTTCATGCTGCACAGTGCTGGAACTCGGTTCCCCTGTGGGCACAGTCCTAGAGACCTGCACCGCCTTCTCTTTTGGAGGAGGTGGTGAAGTCTTGGGAGAGCCAGGACAGGATGATTGTGGTGTGGATGTCGGAGGAGGGCTAAGAGGAGTAGGGACAGTAGGGTGAGGAGAGGGTACAGGAGTAGGAGGGAAATGCCTTTTTTTTTTTTTTTTTTAACAACACCCCCCGGTGGTAGTGGTGCAGCCACCACTAGGGAAATGCCTGAAGAATGCTGCTGACAACTTTTCCAGCTTTTTGTCAATAGATGACAGCTGGGACTCAACTGATGAGATCCGTTCATCCCAGGATATGAAAACATCCCGGTTGTGAGCGGATTCTAACAGTACCATTTCTGCAAGATTCCGCGTGACATCAGCCACGCGGGCATCAGCAGGGACGTTGGCAATAGTGACCAGCAGCTCAGATCTTTTGGCTGCTACTTCCCCTCTCCTAGTTGCCTCGGCCTTCTCCCTCTTTAATCTCTCTACTTCCCGGACTGCATCTGCAGCAGCTTTCTCTGCTGCTTTCAGGGCTGCGTCCACGAGCTCTTCCTCAGTCAGGAATTTCTGCTCTTCCCTGCCTGGCTCAAACTTCGCAGACGTCTCCCCGCCTTCAGCAGGTCCCTTAGCCTTGTCCTCAGTGGCCATGATGATCTTTTCAGATTTTATTTGTTAGAAAACAAATAAAAATTAAAATAAAAACATAATTCTGATTACTGTTCACACACAGAACACAAATAAAAAGAATTTAACTGTGCTGTTTAGTGGAATATTACTAAGGTTTAGGATTTACGGCAGGTAGTGGTAAATGTCCAAAAACAGCCTGGGAGGTTACAGGCTTGGGCTAACGGTTGAAACCTTCGACAGAATGGCCACGTCTGCGCATGCAACCTGGTCAACAAGGCAATGATGTTTGTGACCAGGCTCGTCACAGAGCCTTCCCAAAACAGTTAGCATTCTACAGCAAACAGGAGACAATCAGGAAAAAAAACACAAAAAAAAAACGGAGCGGATTTCAATTACCGCTAGTGCAGACTGCAGATGGCTCTTATTCTAATCAAAACGGAATATGCCATCATACTAGCAATCTGCCATTGGCAGAGTGACACTTAATGGGCCATTTTCTGACTGACAACTGTAGTTAGCGACTGACAGAACTGAGAGATAGACGGCAACGGACTGACAATAAGCCACCGTTTTCGGTTGGCACACACATGATTGACTACGCACTCGCAACAAATCAGAAACGGTTAATTATGTCTCCATTTATAGATTATTAGAATAGGGGAACTAACAAGTAACAACCTATCTGATGTAGACTACACGCGGACTGACGACTGACAGAGTCTGACAACCACTGACAGGGCCTGGTGACGGCCAAAAAATACAGGAATGAACTCACTTGGACGAAACGTGATTGAAGATATCTGGCCGATTAACCGTTGACCGCCAATCTGCCGCACGATAAAGTAGACCGGTCTGACATTGACGTCAGACTTGCAGCGGAAATTCCGTGAAACTTCCAATCAAAAACTCGTCGAAGTAACTGCAGCAGCGACACAGACTGAAGTCCCACGCCGTCTACGGGCATGGCCTGCGACCTGAGGGTCACCCGACACTCAGGTCCACCGGGCCACTTAGGGTTGACGCACTCTCGCCAGCTGAAACTTACCGTGAACGTTCCACCACTCCGTATCTCTTTTTTTCTTTTTCTTTTTTTTTGACAGCAGTAATTCTCCCCTCGCACACAACCTTCCACCACCTCTCACCAACGACATCCATTGAAGAAACCGGACAACAAGTCCCTACTCCAACCGCCGCTCAGAAAGGAGGTTGCCACTCAATTGCTCGCCGGTTGCACATGGTCGCAGCTCCGACACCAACTGTTATGTACCCGACTGAACTTCCATCCACAACGAATTCACACGTTCCCATACACTCATGCAATTACAGAGTAGACCCGGAGGAGGCAAATCCACACAAAACCGGAGAGAGGATATGCACAGCGGAAGCTCAAAATACACAGAGAATTGAAAAACGGATTTTGTAATCCCCCGTCCTCCTCCAATCAATCCAAAGTACTTGTTCCAAGAATCACAACCACGTTTACAACAACCCCGAACAACCAAAAACAAGTGTTCAACGAAGTCTGCAGGAGTCTTCTTCTTCCTCCTCGCCACCTCATACCCCTGGCTATGGCTGCTGTAGCAGCAGTAACCTCACAGCTGTCACAACGTGCCAATCTGAACCAGCAACCCCAATGATAGCAGCGCCAGCTCAGCGCCTGCAGTGAAGCGCAGCGCCAGAAGTCCTGATGAAGAAGGCGACAACCGATCCAGTACTTCGAAGAAGAGAAAAAAAAAACGAAGTTCCTCATGAGGAACAGCAGATATGGCTGCCAAGTGAAGATAGGCAGGGCCCAAACCCAAAAGCACAGTCCTGTGGAAGCTCTCGTGCAGAGCTGCTAAATAGCAGCAGTGCAATCTCCAACGTCGTGCCCCAGCCCCAGCTATGGCTGGCTTCGAGGAAGAAGATGTCCTCACCCAAAATAACGCAGCAACGCTTCGGCCACGAACGGGCAGTGTTTCCCCAGCCAAAACAACGAAGAAAGACCCGAACTATTTTTCCTGCCCGCTACTTCTACACACTCCGCTAGACCTACGACGGCCTCCCCAAAGCAACAACCCAAAACCTATCTGTATCTAGATGGAAACAGGGGAAAAGAGGGCCTAGACCTATGACAAGGCAAAAGGAAAAGGCCAAATGGCCTAGGACTACCAAACAGAGACTACTAGTGACAGATGCAGGGATCAAGTCCCATAGGGCACAGCATTCACAAACAAAACATACACGGGATCAAGTCCCGCAAGGCTCAAAACATGCAAACAGCAAACAAACAGGCAACACAGCAGACAAAGGTTGCGGGATCAAGTCCCGCCAACGACGACAGGGACAAAATTAGTGTACATCCCGCTTGTAGCACTGCAATTCATTGCATGTCAATCCTTTCAATTTTCCTGAGATTCGTTATTAGGTTTCACAGTATATCTACAAAAAGCTTCTAAGAACCAAAGACCCCGAGCCAGTAATCAAAGAAAGATGCACGGAAGTGCTTGGACAACGAATAGAACCAATTCCAGAAATCCCCTGGCGAAAGTATAAGTCAATTCGCCCAGTCAAGATAAGAAGTCTCCAATGGCTGATCACCTACAACGCCCTCCCAGTGAATGCCTGGCTTCATGTCCGAAGAAAGAACAACGATCTGAGCAGTTCAGACCAATGTACGGTATGCTCAGATAACGAACAGGAGGATATAGTACACCGTCTGATCACTTGCAAACTCGCTACCGACCTGTGGGCAAGAGGATCAGTGCTATGGGACCACTTATTTCCCTATTCCCTACCTGAACACCCAATCCAACTTCTCCTATGGACTAACACCTCCTCTCTCTCCAACAAATCGGAACGCATCTGGTTCGGAACAATCAGGAAGGCTATGCTGTGGGTCATTTGGAAGGAGAGGTGCATCAGGACAATCGACAAGACTATCAATCCGACTGAACAAGTATGGGCGACCACGAAATTGCTCATGGAGACCGATATCCGGTTGCAATGGCAGAAGGTCAGACTCCAAGCTCAGCAAAATCCAGAGAAACAGCAAGAGTTGATATCAAGCTTTAACAGAGTGTGGCTAGTCTAGGGGAAGATAGCTGAGATACAGGCGTTACAAATCAGATGGAAGGACTGGCACAATTCATCGATTCCCCCGAGAAGGGCAACTCCCGATCAGGTAGAACAACAGGACTTCAGGGGGACAAATTCCAGTGTACCCAACTCAAATAGCAAGTCGGTGGGTTTTTGCTGTATCGTCTAACGGACAGTTTCTGACTGAAGGATCCGAGAGGAAACACAGAGAAAGGCAAGCTGACAGTCAATCCTCCATGATGCTGGAGTAATCAATGCTGCTCAGGGTCCCTTCAGCCAGACGGAAGGGGGAGTGGGTGAGCTCAGTTATGTAAATTGAACTTTTATGACTTGCAGGGGGATTAGGAACAGGACTGACACGCCCAAATTCAAACAGGTCTGGTTGGTGAGAAAATGGCGTGGCCAAATGGGCAGGTATTAAAATGGAAAGAGTGACATACTTCTGTGAAATCTGTTTTTTCAGCGGAATACCCAGGTACATGAGGAACTAACTCCAATCTGGGCCTCGAAGAGCGAACAAGACACACACGCAACAAGCGGCAGCTGATGCTTCACATGGTACCGATCACAAAAGAGTTTAGGGGTCGACAACATGCGAAGGAATGGTAATATCCTCCAGTCAGTCCTTGAGGAAACTTGTTTTTCACAGATTTAATACGACAGCAAAGGGTAGCAATAGCTGAGAGGATTCCTAGAAGGATGGCAAGATGACAGTCAATCCTCCATGTGGTCGGAGCAATCAATGCTGTTCAGGGGTCCTTCGGACAGACGGAAGGAAGCGTTAGTGGGTGAATTATTGTATTTTATGACTTGCCGGGGAAAAGGAACCGGACTGACGCTCCCCAGAATGGAGATGGAGCCAGGACCATAAGGCCCTGTTTCACAGTATATTTTTTGAATGTTTGAGGTTTTGTCCAGTCTGGTATGTGTCGTTTGGACTTCGTCCTGTCCAATAGGCGCATTTGGCCTGTCTAGACTGGCTGGGCCCAGCCCTTGTCTTTTCAGGACACTTCTGCTGCATCAGCAGAGTAGCCTCGGCGTCCGGACAGATGGATGTATGACAGACGGAAGGATGGGCGGGCGGACAAACATTCAGACAGATGGATGTAGGACAGACGGACAGACATACGGAAGGATGAACGGGCGGACAAACGGACGGACAGATAGACAGACGTATGGACAGAAAGACAGACGGACAGACGGACAGACAGATGGATGGACGGACGGACGGACGGACGGACAAACAGACGGACAGATGGACAGACGGACAGACAGACATATGGATGGATGAAACAAACAGACGGATTGATTGATTGATTGATTGATTGATTGATTGATTACCTCAGACTCTCAGAGTACTTTCGAGATTATGTCAAAAAGACTCTAAATTTTATTTCCAGATTTCTTTTAAAGCCTCTACCACAAAAAAAGAATTTCGGATCTGATATTATTACTGTCTGGAAATTTTGCGAAATTCAGCATCTGAGTTGTTGTAATTCCTGGGGTTTGAAAATCCAACTTTTTGAACCTTTTCCTTTCTTTTCCGGATAATTCTGCAGCTTATAATTTTCAAAAACTATTCTGCAAATGTCATTCACTTCGGCAATTTTTAAACATACCAGCTAACGAGATCAAGAGGAGCGCTGAGAGGTTTCATGCCAATGTTCCTCATCTGCATGGCGCGTGAAAGGACTTCAAAAACAGCATGATCACCACCTGCTTTCTGGAACACATTGATAAAGAACAAACCAGGCACTGATTTCAAATATTGTTGATGGCAGTGTGACAAAAAATATTGTTAGCCTTAGTATTGTTGATGGCAGTGTGACGAAAAATATTGTTAGCCTTAGTTTCACATACTGGACAAGCTCAAACAAAAGGAAAAAGAAAACACGTCCTATTGCTTGTGATACCCTTGAACACTTGCTATCTATCTTCTATGCTTTCTCTTCTGCTTTGGAGTTCTGAGAGAAATGTAAATTTTTGACAGAGTCATCTACTCTCTCCGTGTTGTACGTTGTACTGGTCCATTCCGTCACTGTGATTTCTCTATCTTCAACTGGTGTTCCACAAAATTGTGTGCTAGTTTTTTTTGGACGGGGGTGGGTGCTGTTGCTGTGGGATCGAGGGCAGGCTTTTTTTTCTCTCCTCCAGACATGGTATCTAGGCTCACCAGTCTGTTTTTGTCCTCTGGTCGCCGTATCCGGGCGTGGGAGCGCTTTTTTGTCCTCTGGTCACAGCATGTCGGATCTCGCCGTTTTGCCGTTTTGCAGAGTGTCAGTTCCCCGTAGCTTGTGTTCAAGTCCTGCCAGGGGCGGAGGCTCTTTGCCACTTGGCCGTTTTGCTCGATGGTGTCTGGCGCATGTTCAACTAGATGTACATAGCAGACCCGTTCCTGTCGAAAGGAGAAATGTGACTGCTAGCAAACGCACCGTGAGTGCAAATACTGCTTACCCCAAAAGGATAAAGAGATCTCGTGGTAGACTCAAGCTGCATCCATCTGTCATTCAAGGCATACTCACACTAGGACTTCCTTTGGAGAGCTCTGGATGTGATTGCAGTCGGATTCATCCAGGTCTGGCCATAATTGCTGCTGGATGCATTTCGGAAAGTGCTAGTGTGAGTAGTGAGCGTAGTGTGAGGTCGTGCTCACACTACCACTATCTTATATGTATCTGACTTCATTTATGGTTGCGCCAAAATGTATCTGGCTGGAACTACGCCTGGGAATAAGTGAAAATGTCCTAGTGTGTGTATGCCCTTCTGTCTTTTTTTCCGTTTTCTTAACCCAACGTGTTCACACCAGGGCTGGTCCCCGGATGGACCAGGGGGCCCTCCTCCAACCGGGAGCCTGCCGGTTGGACTGCGCGGTCGATCGGCCCAGCGGACCCCTGGTCCAACCCAGCGCATCACGCTGGGGGGGGGGGGACCAGGGAGTCACAGGCATACCCGCGATTGCCCAGACCCCGGGATGCCGCTGCTTCCTTGAAACAAGAAATTTTGGGACCTTTTGGACCCACTTCTTGAAAAGAAGCAGCGATGGAGAACCACCACACATGTTTTTCAAGATGTGGAGTCCAGTAGGCCCCAGTTTTCCAATTTGGCAATGTGTGGTCTGATGGACCACGGGTCAGATATACGGAACAGGTCCTTACACTCATCCATCATGAGTCAGATGTGAGTCACGAGGATGGAAGCGAGGATGAAATTATATTCTTCCTCAACGTCGCTACGCTCTGGGAAAGAAGTTATGGGAATGGGATTCATGAAGTCAGAGTACCAATGCTGTCCGAGGTGCAAGCCCAAGAATGGACCTCAGCTGCACTACATGTATCTGGATAGGCTGCCAGGCAAGACACTTTCACACTGATGAAGCACAGTACATAGAAAATCCAAACAGAAAAGGATCTGCCTGCACAAGCTCAAACCTGAACCCATAACGTTTTGCTCTTGAGCGCGATACTCTGAAAGAGCTATAAGTTTTGGCAAGGACCTCATATCAGCATGTCTTTCTCGGCCTCTTGAGTGTTGTGGCTATATTTATTGCTGTAGTCCATGATATCTTACAGTGCTGAATTGAGTTTTTCACTTGGGACTCGAACAACAGAGCTTTTTTGCTCGGCCTCTCCCTCGGCGTGAAAGTCCTATCTCCATGGTCTCGCCCCAGTAATACCCCCCCCCCCCCCTGAGAAACCCCCCAAAAAAGAAAATAGCATCTTCAAAATTTTATTGCGGATTTCGACAGATCTTGAAGAGCGCAGTCAAAATCCGCAGGGGAAAAAAAAAGAAAAAAGAAGGGCTTGTTTTTTTTCAAAAGTTCAAAACCGGTTTTCCGGTTCACCCCCTCTGGGCTGGTCCGGCCCCGGTTGCACCGGGTGCCGGCCCAGCCTTGTCTCACACACATCTCAAGTGTTTTTTTTTTTTTTTTTTTTTTTTTTTTTTTTTTAAAAAAATTTTTTTTTTTTTTTTTTTTTTTTTTCTTTTTTTTGTTTTTTTTTTTTTTTTTTTTTTTTTTTTTTTTTTTTTTTTTTTTTTTAAACAGAACCTTTCGGTTCTGGCTCCTACCATTCTGGGGAGCGAGCAACAGTCCGGTTCCTTTCCCCCGGCAAGTCAATAATTGATACATAAGAAACTCACGTACGCTCCTCCCCATTATGGCTGGGAGGCCCGAGTAGACGGCATTGATTACTTCCGTAAGGAAGGATGTACCATCCCTCGCCCCTGCTTAAGTAAGCCTGAGTTTTTAGTCCTTCCATCATCCCTGTGATCCCAGTTGGACTCCTCTCAGTTCTACTACTGTCAGATAATTGTGTTCAAACTAGAGTCGC
>BFEA01000016.1:2760698-2776291 GCA_003427395.1 Chara braunii | reverse complement strand
ATATCCGTTCTATCTCCCTTTTTGTACAATAGTGTCAATATCCTTGTACTTATATCTTCTCCTAAACTCCCTTCCTTGAATGCTTCTTGATAAAATTTGTGTAAATCTTCCCCTAAAACTGGCCAGTATTCTTGTCAACATTTTTTGGTCAGGCCGTCTTTACCAGTCCATCCAGTCTGAGTCTAAAGTCTGTACGGGCAATATCAGAGTCTACAATGATGTTTCTCTCCGAAAGGGAGGAGGTACCGGTTGCTTGGGAGGGGGGCACCTTGACTTGTTGTCTATTGAAGGAATCAAACATTCTCTCCAGATGTCTCATTCCTTTCCAGCACTGACCTCCTCTTAGGGTATGCTCACACTAGGAGTTTGGGGCCTGTATCTGACTGCACGGGAACTTGCATCTAAAACATATGAAGTGTGAGGATGGCCTTATTGTGCTCTCCTGAGCGGACCTCGTAGCCATAAGATTCTTGTGACCTCGAGAGGAGGAAGGCAAAGACATCGAGTTCATAGAAGCATGGACTGATGCATGTGCCAAAAGAGGGGGGAGAGAGAGAGAGAGAGAGAGAGAGAGAGAGAGAGAGACGATGCATAAAAGTGTGATGACAGTAACAAAAAAGCAACAATAAGAACGTCTGAAGAGCACAAGTGAGACTGGAGAGGTACCATAAGATGAGATGGCATAATGGAAGAATGTGTAGCACTACAATACCCAATCTGGAACATCAATGTCCTGCGCATGCTCAAGCACCTGAGCATGCTTTACCAACCTCTGTACAGGATGCTCCACGACATTTGCAGCCATCAGGAGTCAGAAGGACCGATGTGAATGTGATTTGTTCAATTTGCTTTTTCTTTTTTTTTTTTAAGTTTCTTTTCTTTTATTTCCTTTTCCCCCTTTTCTCCCCGTTTTTCTTAATTTATTTTCCTGTCTTTTGACTCTTTTTCTTTTTTTTCCCCTTTGTCAAAGGTTTTTTCCCTTTGTTTCCCGTTTTCCCTTTGGTTTCCCTTTTTTTAAGTTTTTTTCCCTTTTCATTCAAATGTTTTTCCTTTTTTTTTCCCGTTTCCCCTTTTTTTTTGGTTAAAACAGGACCTTTCGGGCCTGGATCCATATCCATTCCGGGGAGCACCAATCCAGTTACTTGTCCCCCCACATTCCTCTTGGGATTGATTTTTGCTGGCAATTAACGCCCCACTTCACATGCATATTCTGCTCATCTCCTCTCAACCATGCATGAACTAACCTGAAAAGATACCTTGATCTGCACCGCTGTGAACTCCCCTTCCCATTCTGGTTCACACAACGAGGACAGCAGCAAACTGATCTGCCAGCATGGAGAGACAGTCATTAGTACCATTACAAAGACAACAGTTCCCGGCTATGTTATGAAGTTACAGTCATTAGTACCATTACAAAGACAACAGTTCCCGGCTATGTTATGAAGTTATTCTTCCAACAGCCATTCTTAAGGGGCAACTCCGACAAGTGAAAAATCTACGTTGCCACAAGCCCTAGATGAACTTGACAGGATTCACGCTGCAGACACCCAGTCTCGGTCCCAGGGTCCCAACAGTCCCAAGTCCAATTTTGCAGCATGTCCCAGGAAAGTCCGGAAGCTACCAGATCGACAAAACGTTTGCAGCAGGCAGGCTGCGGCCGACCGGTACTGGTCTGAAGCAGGCCAAGCCAAGCCAAACCAAGCCAAGCCAGGGCAAGTCCTATATTTCGCTGCTACAGTGAAGCCGGTCATCACTTGTTCAGTTGCGAGATACGGAAGCGCCACTGCTGCTTGTGCGTTAAGGCAACTTGGGCACGGCACACCCGAAGAAGAAGAGGGCGCTCACAAGTTACTCCATAGCTAGGTTAGGGGTAGAGCAGGAGGACGGCGGCCATAGCCGCCAAGGTGTAAGCATACCTGAGTGGGTGTATCCAGGGTGATGATCTAGGTTAGGGACAGGAGTGAGGCAGAGCGATGCCTGATCCCCTAAGGACTACCCTGTACCCCCGTACGAAAGAGGACGGCATGACTTACGAGACGTTTCGTAAGATCGCCGTAGATCAGGCCGGTTACTGTCATTACTGGAAGGATCTGCAGAAAGGAGGGTGATGGAAGAACAAAACTATAGCAGGTAGTATAGAAGGGAAGGACAGTCTTCAAGTCACCTTTGAAGGAGGGGGAGTCAAAACTATCCTACGAAAACATAGATTACGGACTGGAAGAGGCCAGCAGCAACCAAATAGCCTAGGAAGGGGACCATTCCGCTGCTGCAGCCCAAGGGGGAGGGCGACAAGGAGGAAGAGGAGGCCGAGGAAGAGGTGGAGGAAGAGGACATGGCACCCAGGGGAGTAGTAGCGAAGGTAGCTATTACGCGGGAGGTAAGGGTATTGGTTCCCCGCATGATGGACGAGGTTCCCCCTCCACAGGTGGAAGAGGTAGGGGGCACAGACCATGACCAGCACATCCAAGGATCGCTGATGGCGAACCTTGGAAAGAGATGGGCATCGATCAATCATTGTTCCAGAAGAGGCTTAATGCCAACCAATGCCTAAAATGTGGTGATCTCAACCACATTGTCTGTTTTTGCCCTGACTACCGCTACCCAGAAGGAAGCAGCCAGTTGGAGTCGCAGTTGCTCCTGCTGAGCCTTCAGACACAAACATACAGATAGAAGCATGCGCTGAATAGGCACTCTCCTGTCTGAAGGCTCCTATGGCAGCGACTGACGTAGCCCCCCACCCAATTAGTTGTCCGGGGACCACTTGTGCTAGGGTCTCGCCACACTCACCACCAAGCTTGGGATGAAATGAAGAAGAAGAGTAAACGACAACTAATCTTAGCAGATGTAGAAATCAGTAGAGCAAGTAGCTACATTAGCCGAAGGGGACTGCAGAAGTAGCACCTCGGCATGAAGGTTTTGAAATTGGATGAGCCGGTCCTAAGCAGGCTAGCAGACAATTGCGAAATGAGCGTAGAAGAGTACATTGAAGGGGTAAGGGCATACTTTCGGTCGGAGGGGGGGGAACAAGGTAGAGAAAGTTCTGCACTCCCTGACACTCTTCGTGGAGGACAACCTACCTTTCGACTTGATTCCAGGGACGGATTGGGGAGAGGCTGAACGGGATGATGTAAAGATGGGCGAGCACGAGTGCTGGCTGCCCAGCCCTGATGGAGGCAAAAAAGAAAATGCAACTGTTTCACGAGTCTGGAATAGAGTCCAGTCTATCCCTTTGCTGTACGAGTGCCCCTGCGTTCGCCAGACATGCGGTCAAGGCCAATTTGGTTGACCAAGTCTTCGTAGCGTATGTTAGACCGGTTAGTGAAGGCAAGAAGGAGGAGGAGCCAACACCACCCGCAGTTGAAAAACTGCCAAAAGAGTTCGCTGATGTGGGAGACACCCTGACAGGAGTAGTGGAAAGGGAAATCAAGCACCGAATATAGAGAAAGAGCCCGGTAGCAAAACTCCCAAAGGTCCCATGTACCGAATGTCTTCCAAGAAACTTGACGAGCTGCGCAAGCAGCTTGACAAATTAATAGAGAAAGGGTGGATTAACCTCATCTCCTCACCGTATGGCGCACCGGTCCTATTCGTGCCTAAGAAGGAGGGCGAACTGCGAATGTGCATTGACTACGGGGATTTGAATGCAACTACGGTGAAAAACGCCGAACCTTTCCCTAAAATAGGTGATTTTGCTGGATAGGGTGCACGGATGCAAATATTTTTCCAAGATTGACTTGAAGTCGGGCTACCATCTGATAGAGGCACATCCTGAAGACCAGCACAAGACGACCTTTATAACTCACTATGGCCACTACGAGTTTGTGACCATGCCGTTTGGTCTAACGAATGCCCCTGCTACCTTCCAAAGATGCATGAACGATCTCTTTCGTGAATGGCTAAATAAGTTTGTAGTGGTTTATCTAGACGATATTTTGGTTTTTTGTAACACTCTAGAGAAGCTGAGCACTGTGAAGCTCAAGCTAAACCCGAAAACGTGTGAATGGGCGAAGTGTCAAGTCATATACTTAGGCCACGTGTTAGACAGAGTTGGAGTCCAACCGGAAGACGCAAAGATAGCAGCAATCTGGGATTGGCCCACACCGCATACCCTGACTGAACTGCGGTCGTTCTTAGGCTTAGCCAATTACTACCGAAAATTTGTACAGAATTTCACCATGATAGCTGCACCATTGCGCAAACTGTTGAGGAAGGAAACATTTTGGAATTGGGACAAAGATTGCACCTCAGCTTTCAAGAAATTGAAGAAGTCATAAATTGAGTACCTGGTCTTGAAGGTTGCAGACCCATCGCTTCCATTATTGTCACGACAGACGCAAGCCAATATGGAATTGGCACTGTACTCTAGCAAAATGATGGAGAGGGGTACTGGCCCATCAAGTTCATGTCTTGTAGATTGCCTAGTGAGAAGGTCGCTGCGTCGACAAATGAGCGCGAGCTGTTCGCCTTGAGAGAAGCACTAAAGCACTGTGGCGACACTACCTCCTAGGGAGGCACTTTAAAGTCTGCGCTGACCATGAGACCCTGCGCTGGTTAAAAACCCAGGCCCGGATGACCCCTTAGTTGACTGGATGGGCTGGGAAAATCGATCAGTTTCACTTTGAATTGAAGTCAGTCAAAGGCAAGTACAATGTCATCGCTGACGCGCTGAGTAGACGCACTTCGGTGCCATAGTGACTTACCTAGACGCTGGTACCGAACTGCAGCAACGGATCAAGGCTGCGTACACTGACGATCCTGTCTACAGCGAGCTAATTAAAGGGTGCAGATTGCACCACACGAAGTCCCGGAGGTAATGAACGGACTGTTGTTCAAAACGACAGACAGGTTCAATAGATTGCGCATCCCACAATGAGACAGTCAAAAGTCTGATCTTGGGGGAGTGCCACGACACTCAGGTCATTTCGGCGGAGAAAAACCTATGCTAATCTCCTCCGGTCCTACATTTGGATCGGCATGAAACATGACTGCATCACCTACATCCAGAGCTGCCAAGTATGCCAGCGGAACAAGATCTCCATGCAGACCCCCCTTGGACTGTTGAGACCACTACCTGTCCCGTCCGGTCCCGGTGACTCCGTGTCTATCGACTTTATGGACACATAGATCAAAAGAAAGAACGGAAAGAGTCAAGTGATGGTAGTCGTCAATAGATTCAGTAAATTTGTTGTTTTTATTCTGCTGCCCGCCGAGGCAAAGACAGACTTGATGATTAGAGAATTCTTCAATCGTTGGGTTAAAGATTACGGACACCCATTAGCGATTGTTAGTGATAGAGATAGCAGATTCACGAGCGAGCACTGGCACCAGTTGATTAAGATATATGGGTCAAAGTTGACAATGTCCTCCGGAAGGCACCCGGAAACCAACGGCCAAACTTAGCAGATGAACAAAGTGCTCCAACAAGTGCTGTGCATATACATTAGGCCTGACCAAGGTGCAATCCGCTTATGATCATTTGGTGCACCTGTCTACTGCACGCAAACCGAATGAACTGCACAAGGGCTGGCAACCCAGACGTCCGATCGACTGTCTGAATCCAGATCAGATTCAGAGATTGCCATTCAGTACGAGAAAGACTTACAGCAGGTCAAGAAGAACATCCTTAAGGCCCAGCACCAGATGGTAGAACAAGCTGACAAACATCGACGACCATTGCAGTTTGCAGTAGGTGACTTGGTCTGGGTTAAGTCTACGGAGTTCATTCCTGAAGAGGGGATCTCACAGAAACTGTTACCTGCATATAGGGGACCCTGGCAAGTCTTAGATGCCAAGGGGAAAGGAGATGGTCCGTCCTATACTAGCGAGATTCCGCCCCACCTGCACACACATCCGGTATTCCACGCATCTAAGTTACTTCCCTGCATTACAAATGATAAATTTCCCTCCCGGCGTTCCATGATCCCACCTGATATGGATGGAGGTTATGATGTAGAACGAATAGTAGTAAGATACTTTCCAAACAGAGCACCGATGGAGACCACAGAGTCAATATAAAGCCAGATTTGCCTATCAGGAACCCAGCGAAGACCGCTAGTTTCCCAGGGAGGAACTAATACAGACAGCCCCTCACATTGTTTCCTTTTACGAGAGGGCTCAGGGAGGAATGAACATCTATGATCGATAAAGATAGGATTTTTCTCGGAGGACCTTGAAATTAGGCCGGCGGGAGTGAAACGATTCACACTGCAGACACCCAGTCCCGGTCCCAGGGTCCCAACAGTCCCAAGTACAATTTTGCAGCATGTCCCAGGAGAGTCCGGAAGCTACCGGATCGACAAGCGTTTGCAGCAGACAGGCCACGGCCGACCGGTACCGGTCTGAAGCAGGCCAAGCCAAGCAAAGCAAAGCCAGGCCAAGTCCTATATTTAGCTGCTACAGTGCAGCGGCTCATCACTTGTTCAAGTTACTCCATAGCTAGGTTAGGGTAGAGCAGGAGGATGGCGGCCATAGCCGCCGAGGTGTAAGCATACCTGAGTGGGTGTATCCAGGGTGACGATCTGGGTTAGAGAGAGAGGGAGTGAGGCAGAGCGAGCCAAGTCAGAGAGAGAAGCAAGCCGTAGAGAGAGAGAGAGGGAAAGAAGAGAGAGAAGCCATAGCCACCACCTGATTGAGATACGTTATGTGTGTGTGTGCAGCAGAACCGCTGGAGACAAACATTCTTGTATATTACATATTATTACTATATTGATAATAATATTGGAGACGACATCTTCAAGTGCTGATTGTATCTCGATTTGGCTTCTCATGTGTGAACTCTCATGTGAATGTTCATTGATGTATGCAAGGTTGAACTTGACGAGTACTTGCCTCATTTCAAACTGGCATTCAAATTATTATTTGCAAACCATGCACAAAGTATGGCTTTTTCTTCTTCTTCTCCTTCTCCTCCCAACTCTGCCTGTGAAGACACTCCGTGGAACCTTGAGGGTGTCACCTTGATCTCAGGGAACATGTTGTGCCGCCACTTCGTGCTGCCCATTTTCTGAACCAGAAGCCTGTTCTTTCAAAACAACGCCGTGCCACTTCTTTCCCTCAACCAACTGTGGCCTCGTGTCCTTTTTTAATTGTATGTCACTCCATGCTATGCCAGTCCAATCTCACAAAGACAGACAGTTCCTTCATCCTCATTGAGGGACAGCACTCCATATCAGAATCCCATGCACACTGACCCATATGAGCATTGGGAGAAAACACCTGCCTGACAGCTCAATCTGATAATCTGGTTAAGGGCATTGTTCCTGCAACTGACTCTATGGCTAAATGGTTCAGACTGTAACACTGGCAACTGCTGGGGGGAAGTTATGATATCACCTGCAAAACTCACTTTTGGGCAAAATAGGCTAAACTTGAGGGATCCGGTGCTTCGACATTCCTCCTGCTGACCTGCTCCAAAGTGACAGCCAATTCAATCAGTATACTTAGAGGGAGTTGGGTGACAGCAAGAGTGGTTTTCATGTGTGCAGAAAGGTGACCACGATGTTGCAGTGGGCCTTTTCCTTTTCTACTTGGAATTCCTAAAAAAGTTAAAACAGATGGAAAGAACCTGGCCACACCACCCCCGTAGGCTGAAGGCAAACCTTTCATCAGGAGAGAAGAACCCTTGGCAGTTGAATCTATAATTCATTCGTGAAGTCATTCTTGAATCAGACTGTCATGAACATCACCAGACAATCTGCAACGTATCAGAAGGAACACCAAACCACACGGTTTGACATTGTGACCACGAGAAGAGTTGTATATTCTATCGGGCTTACCCACGGTGTAGTTGGAGCCTCTGATGAGCTTCCAGATACGGTGGAGCTTCTCCTTCACATCCTCTACATGCTTTGCCCTCTTATCCTGCAACCAGTAACAAATTGGAGATCACAGAAAGCCCCCATATAAATGTGTTGGGAAACGGGCTTCGACCTTCCTGGTCAAGATTTCATATAGAAGAGGGCAAGCAACAGGGTAAAGAAGCTGAAGTACCCAGCACAAAACATTCTAAACGTAGCTGTTCAGGAATACCATTCCCCCTCTCTCTCACACATAGACTTGGTCCACAAATAGTAAAATAATGAGTTGATGCCGTGATAGTCTAAACTTTAAAACAAGCACCGGTAGCCCCAAGAGGCCTTTTCTTTCCACCCCACACAAGGCACATTCGGCAATTTGGGGTGAGGTCGAAAAGGGGTCAGGACAACCAATGCTGACAAGAAGAAGGGGAAAAAGAAAGAGAACATAGACAAGGAGAGGAATACAATGTGAGAGGCCATGAAAACTTCGGAGAAGAAAAGAACTGGAACAGTACAGATGGCAAAAGAGAGAGAGAAGCAGGCAGCAGAGAGAAGAAGTACCGAAGGGAGAGGCTGTGGATTTGTCTCTACAGTCCGTGAATTGAAGAAGGCAAGTAATCAACAATCAACCAACCAGCTTTGGAATCATAAGAGAACCAAAGAATGGAAAAGCCATTATTTTTTTGATTATTTATTTAAATTATGTTTGTTTGTTTTTTTTTTTACAAAAATAAGCCCCCAGCAGTGTTAGTGGTGCTGATAAGAGCAGACACCACTAGCACCTGGGGAGAGGCTCCATCTATTGGTGGGGAGCATCACCTGCTGGAAAGTGGGTCCAGCGTCCCTCATACAGACGGAATTTGGCGTACAACAGAAAAAATTGTGGAGTGTTCCTGCCAGCATTGATTACCCTGGGTTCCAGGGGATTGACTGAGCAGATTATTGGAAGGAAGGGGGAACCTCTTCACCCTGAATCCGGCACCAGATACACAGCTACACGCTAGTTCCTCCCTCCCCCGGAGCCATACTGAAATCATACTAGCATCGCCCTTTTTTTCAAATACAGACTGACTATTGAAGTACAACAGAAAGGAACACACTTGTAGTCTGCCAGCGTTGATCACAACTGAGCAGGATGTCAGGAAGGGGGAACCTCTTCACCCTGGGCTTGGCGCCAGAAACCAACTGCTCTACACGCTAGATCCTCCCTCCCTTACCATTTGTTTATGTGCTCAGACTTACAATTGCAATGACCACAGACTGCCCAGGCTCACAATTCTAGCTTGAGATTTTTTGGGTTATGCAGCAGCCTGAGCTGCCCCGCCTTTATAACCACACCCTCATAATCTGTCCGCCTTTCGCTCTTTCAATGACTGCTGATCTGATGAGCTAAGTAGGACTGCAACCGTCATCTGTTACTGTCGTTCAAACCATTGCCTTTCTACGATGGCTGTGGCTGACGGGGAGAACATGTCTTGGAATTCCTCAGGGCTCTTCATCGGAATACTGGGGTCGACCTGCATCCAGTCACAGAACCTGAGCTTGCAGTCTTTAGTGAAGTCCCTGAGTCCCTCCTCATCCCCCTTTTCCCTGGGCCATTCGACTTGAGCCATCCTGGGCCCCCTTCCCCCCCCCAGCCACTCTGCGCAGAAGGTGTGGATTTCCTTAATTATGTCTGATTTTTGTGAGAGAATTTCTGGTGTTTCCTGAACTTGTTTCCATTGTGCTCTTATTTCTGTTTCTATGAATTGCTTAACAGAGTCCGCCCCTTCTTGGTCAAAAACATACCTTCTTGACCACAGAGTCCAGATCATTGCCTTCCGAGACAAAGAAAAGAGGTTGCTGGCAAAGCAGGATACTTGTGGCCTTCTTCACTCCCCTAGCAGAAGAGCTTCCCATTTCCATGGCCACTCCTCATTGGTGCCCAGTTGAGACCAAATGCGATCCCACCATCGCCACAGTAGGACCACCTTTGGACATTAGAGAAACATGTGTTCTATTGTCTTGCACATTCTTCGGCCTCGGAACCCAGCATAACCGGATTTGCACCATGGGAGTGCCTCCCCCCTCTGTTCTAGGTTTGCCCTGTCGATAATCCAGTTATTGGTGGGGAGGCACCTGTAACAGATTTGCCACTGAAGGGAGGCGAACTTTGTTGGTTTCTCTTTCACCCCTTTGAACCACTTCAAACCTCTAACTTGGTCTTTATGAAGGCCAAGGTGTTTCTGCCACCTGTCACCTACTCCTGCCAAAACATCGACCCGGGGCCTAATCATCTTATAAGTGGCTTTTACAGTCAATTCAGAGGGATGAACAGAATGCCGGTCCCGTCCCCTTACCCATTGTCATTCCAACGGGTCCAGGGCTAAAGCAGACGGGAATTTCTGGTCGGTAAGCATGCCATTGAGTTATCCCTTCCTTATGGCTCTGCAGGACCTGGATTCCGTAGAGGTTGGTATTCTCATGCCATTGGACCGAGTCTGGGTGGTATCGGACCAGGGTGTCGTTTTGTCTTCTTTCAAATAGGTTTACCATTGCCCCTTCCGGTCTGGCCTCCACTACCGTGCCTATTTGGTAAGGGAAGTCCGCAACCCTTACTGCCACCCAAGGTCGGACCCTTTCTCAAGGTCACCACCAGGCTAGGGGGATCGAAAATATTAACTGTTCCAAGGTGTCCGCCAACTTGCGGGCGTGGCGCAGGCAGAGACGTAGTTGCTGGGCCGTTTTCCAGTCTTTGGTTTTCATCCTATGTATCACCTACGTGGAGAATTCCTTTTCTGACCCATAAGGCCCAACGAGGGTTCGAGCTACCATACACCCGTCCTTGCCTATCTGTAATTGCCCTGTTCCCAAAGAGGGGTTAAAGTAGGATCTCCTCCCACCGTTCTGGGACCAACATATCCGGGATCGACAGCCTCCTCCAGTTCTTGATCAGGTCGCTCCAGATATTATCCTTGGCGAGGTCTAGTCTAGCCACTCCTCTATCCCCTTCCTCTTTTGAGCCACAAACTGGGGCGGGGGATAGACCAGTACCGGTCCTCAAACCATGTGAGGGGGTCCACTGTAATAACTGTTCTCGGTGCGAGTCTGCGGATTTGTTCTACTGCCCGGTCCTACCACGGATGGTTTACATCGGTGATCAATCTCTTGATCCATTGGAGTGATAGCGCGGTGGCTTGTAACGCGGGGTCCAGCAAGCCCAGTCCTCCCCTGGTTTTGGGCTAGATCAACTTATCCCACGCCACCCTGTTTATGATTCCCTCGCCAAAGGAATGCCACCAGGTGCTTTTTTAGGCTCCTGATGCTACCTTTTCCCAATTGCCAAAGGGCTGATTTGTACCAAATAGATGCCAACACCGCATTGTTTATGAGAAGAGCCCTCCCAAAAATGAAGGTGTTTTTATTTTCCCATTTCTGCGTCTTTTCCATAGCCGGCCTAGTAATCCATTCGTCATTGCCTCCCGGTGGTCCTAGGGCTGAGAGCACCACCCCCAAGACTAATTTGTTCCTCTAGGGGTCTCCAGTCTACCTTAGGCTGTTTGGGGGACGAACGCCATGAAAGTGAATCTACCAGCCTTGCATTTTGCTTCCCAGTTGACTGACATATCGGAAACCAAGGTGAATCGGCCCATCAAAGCTTGAATTTCCTCCATATTACTGTGGGTGGCCTCGGCTATTATTGTAAGGTCGTCCACAAACATCGAGTAGACCGTATGGCTTCTTTTGGGATGCCGGAAAGACGGAGCCTGGATATTTTTTTGTTAGATCTCAAATTCGCCACCAGTGCTTCCATTACCACTAGGAAGGGGGCTAGTGGATCCGCCTGCCGCATGGAGCACTGCAATTTAATTTCTGGTGCCAACAGCCCATTCACCTGCACCCGTGTGCTTGCATTGCAGTGGAGTATCATAATCCAGTCTCAGAATTTCAGACCAAAGTTCATTCTCTGCAGGCATTTGTCCAAGAATTTCCAGTCCACGTGGTCGTAGGGTTTTTCGAAATCTATGAACACTATGGCCGCGTTTTGTCATGACTGTCTTGATAGCTTGATCAATTCGTTAACCAATAGCACGTTGTCCTGGATATTCCTATTGCGCATAAACCCTGTTTGAGCGGGGTGGATGATCCCTTTTAAAATAGGTGATCCTATTGGCCAGTGCCTTAGCCAACAGCTTATAAACCACGGTGATCGGTCGATAATTCCTTATGTTCGTTTTGTCCCCTTTTTTGAACAGAAGAGTGAGGATCCCCTAACGTGCAAACTCCCCCATGTCTCCTGAGGTTTTTACCTGACTATAGTATTCCATCAACTCTTCCGCCATGGGGGACCACATCACTTCTCATAATTCCTTAGGGAGTCCATCCATCCCCAGGGTTTTATCTTCCTCCATCTGTAGAAGGGCATTCCAAATTTCGTCCTTACGAAGCGGTTTTTCCAATAACTCCCGTTGCTAGTCAGACAATCGTTGGGAGAGGGGGTGTAGAAAATCTGCAATTTTAGCTTCCCTTATCTATTCTGACTCCACGGCTAGGACAGGGGAAAAAAGTTCTTTATAAAAGTCTCTGGCCACTTTCAGGCCATGAGCGGAGTACGAGGAGACTTCTCGAGTTTTGATCGGGTCATATAGACCCTCTATGGTGGATCTTCTGGCCCTTAGTTCTGAATCTTAATTGGGGAATACGGCCTTGTAAGATTTACTTGGAGAGCCGTATGCAATGAGCGACGTGCTTGGTTTCGCGGTCCAAGTCCGTCGATTTAGGCTCCTTCCCCTCTGCCGGTAGGTGCGAAGTGTGGTAGGTACTACGAGCCCTCTGCCCCATTCGAAAAGAGATTGGGCTAGCGCAAAAAAGGATGCGTCCATTTGTCCCTTTTTGGTGTGCCTGGATAGCTTGCCTATGATGATGGAGCCCTGCCATCTTTGCTGGGCAAATTCTAAGAGCTGGTTTTTAAGCGTTTGTATTTCAATGGATTTTGATCGGGGGTGGGGGCACAGCGACTCACTGCTTTCCTGTTCAAGGTTGCGAATTTCCTCCTGGATGTAAATTTCCTGTGCATATTTTTCTTTGGCCCGTATTTTCGAAAATTCGTTGCATTTCCTGGCCATAAAGGCCAGCCCGTGTGGTCCTGAGTGGTACGTCAGTACCCCCATACGTCCTTGAGAAAAGAACGGAAGTGGTGTAGCTTCAGGGTAGATGTGTTAAGCTTGTAAAAGTCGGGGCCCTCGTCCGACTTTTTGCAGAATCAAAGTAATACAACACACATCTTGTGGTCCCCTCCCGGCCAGGGGCTTAGTGGGAAGATGGCGGCTGCTTGCAGCGCCCTGTTCAGATCCTCTGCCATGAGAATGAGGTCTATTCTTGACCTGGATTGCATTGGCATATTGCTATTACGTATACACGAGTATAGTCTCCTTTGCGGGCGCAATCGCCTAAAGGAATCATATAGGTGTTCCTCTTCGCAAAGCTTGCGAATGATTTCTTCGTCCTCTTCTACATAAGCAGGGCATGGGGAGGGAACCCTCCACTTGTCTAGGCTACGATCCGGCGCCGCGTTAAAATCCCCTGCAATTATTGTCGATATGCATTGTGGCAACTAGGAACGTACGTGGTAAAAAAAGCTATTGCGTTGTTCCACCTCATTGGCACCATAGATACAGACCACACATACTACTTCTATCTCCAGCATGAGGAGAGCGGCCACCCATCTCCCTTCCCTTGCATCCACTGCAAAGTGGACGACTTCTGCCCGGGAGTCAGGAGGGATCCAAATAGCTACCCCTGCCGACTCTGACCTCGATGCATGTGCTACAATTTTTTGGAAGGGCCAGGTCAGTTTATGTGCCCTGGAATGTTCTGGAGAGTTTGTGAGGTGAGTTTCCTGAATGCAGATAAGATCTGGCCAGCGCCTCCCCCCCCCCCAAATTTGTTCTATTATCGCTTTCCGTTTCTGCGGGTTTGCTGAAGCCAGCCCATTAACATTGAGAGAGCGTAGGTCCAAGTCCGCCACCTGAGCCGCCCTGGACCAGGTCTTATCCTTACCGTAGAGGACCTGCAGCTCATTTGTCCCTTGGGCAGGTTGCCAATCCCTAGAGCGCTGGTTCTGATTACTGAATTCAGATCGGTTAATGGCTATCTAAAACCACCCAGTCTGCATTATCAAGAGTGTGACGGGGTCGTGAAGGATGTTGTGCCTGAGGAGAGCATATAAGAAGTGTACCACCTCCTGGGCAATCCAACATGTGTTGTCCCTAACCCTCGTCTGGTGGACTTCCAAGAGCTCGGCGTGGGAGAGCCAAATCAGGCTGGCTTCCTTTGAGTCATGTGCGCTGAACCTTCCCTTGCCACCCACTTCGCTTCCGCATCTAGCTTGTATTGTGATTCCACAAATCTGTCCAGGTCCAGCTGGAGCACCTCCTCCCCCTCGATGTCATAGTTTTGGAAGGACGACCATCCTTCCAGCGTTGCGCCTCCCTTCCTTGGACAGAGGCCCACCTCCCAAGAACCTTTTCCCTTCCTTGGACAGAGGCCCACCTCCCAAGAACCTTTCGTCTTTCTCACCGGGATTAGGAGAATTCCTAATGTGGGTAATTTTCGGGCTCCCTCTCCCTGCTCTAGACATTGTCTCAGACGCCGCCTCTTTGCAAGCTCGTTTTCCTGCAGTGGCTTTGCCTCCGGGCTAGGATTCTTGGGGGGATTATTCCTCGATGTCTATTGTCGGAGATATTCCTTGCTCACCCCGCTGCTTGGGCAATCATCCCCTTGTCGTGGTCCAACGGTCTTTTGTACTTGGTCAACGTTTTTTCCCCCCTCGGGTTCGTACCCAGTGTTCTCTTCCGGCCCTGTAGGGTTGTTCCTCTCCTCCTTCTGGGGTGGGGAAGGCAACAACTCCACCACAGTGTGCAGCACCCGAGAACTCACCTCGGGCCATAACAGCCTTGGGGGAAGACCCTCCATCAACACCTTGAGGTTGGGGCTACTATCTAAAATAGAAAAGATGTTCAAGTACGCCGTGTCCCAAAACTCGTTCGTTGCCGGGCCAAATTTATCTTTCAGGCTGCTGAGGAGCCAGTCCGCCAGCTGGATGAGTTTTTGTTCCACAGAAATTTGTTGTTCCTGGTAGGCCTCCTTGGCGTCTGGCTCCTGGACCTCCTCCATGATTATGTCCGGGGGGGGTGTGGAGGGAAGGGGAGATGGTCCTACCTCCATCGGGGTGAGGCCAAAGGCATCTCTAAAAGGGTCGATATCATTCGAGACCTCCTCCGCTCCCTCTTTCTCCTTCCGGGTCTGTAGCTGTTCCCCGTTGCCGGACACAACAGAAGAAGGAAAGTCTTTTCTAGCTAATTGCCCCCCCCCCCGCCCACTTTCCCCTTCTCCATGGTCCCCCTGAATGTTCCTTGGCCCTCTTCCTCCTCTGCTGATTGCCCCCTCCCAATGTCCTGCAAGTAGTCTTGTGCAATGGTCCTGATAGGGAGGAGCCACTTGTTTGGCCTAGCAGCTCCTGTGGCAATTTGGCTCTCCATTCCTGGTGGGCTTGATGGATGTGGCCCGGTCCGTTCCCAACTTCCTTTGCTTCCATGTGGCATCCCTTTTTGGAGGGGGTTGTTGCCCTTATTGTGATGGTTCTGCGTGGTCCCCCCAGTTTTTCCCAGCTATCTACTGATGGGATTTGGGCCCTTCTATCTCAGAGGGCCGCAAGGGTACTTGCTTGTCGGTATGAGTGTGTGTGTGACCCGCAAGGGTACTTGCTTGTTTGGCAGGCCCGTAGGGCCGGTACTTACCTGTGGCTGTGGCATTGAG
>BFEA01000016.1:2710561-2725868 GCA_003427395.1 Chara braunii | reverse complement strand
TCTCTCTCTCTCTCTCTCTCTCTCTCTCTCTCTCTCTCTCTCTTTTGTAGTCCGCAGATACTGAGAAGTCAGGTAGCGAGAGGGTGAAGAAGAGATGGTGGACTTAGAAGAGGAAGAAGAAGAACTCTCTCTCTCTCTCTGTCCGGTACTAACCTGTGAAGGTGGCGCCTTGTTGCAGGTACATCGAAGACGAAGCTGGAACTATGGCGCTACAGGTAAGTCCCCCTGGCCTCCGCCAACCATCTCTCTCTCTCTCTCTCTCTCCAATGCTACTCTAGCTCCTACTAGCGCCCAGCGCTGAAGACTACTACTCCTGCAGCGCTCCTCCAGAGTGCTGCTGCTGAATCCTGAAGACTACCTCCTGCCTCCTGAACTGCACGTGAAGTGCCTGGCCACTCCCTATGAACTACCTACCTGCCTGTAGGGCGGGCCAGTCTTATATAGTGCTGGCCCGTCCAGGAGGCTGCTCTTGCCAATGCCCAAACGTGCTAGACCCTGAGGAAGCTTCCGGGAGGCTGCTCTTGCCAATGCCAGAACGTGCTAGCCCCCGAGGAAGCTTCAGGGTAGTTTCCAGGTAGCTTCTGGCTAAAGACCGAGGGCCTATAGGCCCTTGTTTTCAGGCTGTCAAGCTGAACCGACCCAGGGCCTGTAGGCCCTAGTTTTCAGGCTGTCAGTCTGACACGACACAGGGCCTGTAAGCCCTCGTTTTCAGGCTTTTAGGCTGAAAGCGACACAGGGCCTGTAGGCCTTTCAGGCTTTTAGGCTGAGAACGCTCGTCGGGCCCTGCAGGCCCGTGTGGCTGCGCAGTACGCCACTTAGCAGCCTCACAGGTCGTATCACCCTTACTGCAGTCCCATGACCAGCCCAAAAATCCAACACCGCCAGCTCCTGCTAATCCTTCTGTTTTTCAAGTACTTAGTTTTGCCCTTCAATGAATCTACTCCTTTTTTTTTTCTTCTTTTTTTGGAAAGCCCTGTCACAAGTCCACTATTATGGTGGTGGTAAGAGAACCACCGGGATTGAGGTCTTGGCTATCGGCCTGCTCCATCTATTGGTGGGGAGCAGCACCTGCTGGAAACCGGGTCCAGTGTCCCTTGGAAACCACTTTGCAGCACCTTATGTGTGGGCTATAGTCATTTGATTTTCTGCCTTGGAGCAACTATTTTTTTTTGTCTTTTACCTTTTAGATTCGTTTTTCCTTTTTTGTCTTTCCCTGCGAGCGTGGGAGATCCAGTGGAGGGCCGTGTAGATTCATTGGTTTGTTGTAGATTCTTTCTTCTTTTTTGGGGTCTTTTCTGATGGCATCCCACAGCAAGCAGGCCTCNTTGGTTTGTTGTAGATTCTTTCTTCTTTTTTGGGGTCTTTTCTGATGGCATCCCACAGCAAGCAGGCCTCTCCCCTGCTCAAAAGACACAAAATTTTCGCTCCACTACTCAAGCTGCAGAAAAGACAAAATATGGCCGTGCATCTGCCCATGTTCTACCAAAAGATTCATTCTAATTTTCCCCCATTTGGTGAGTAGTGGACCGAGCCCCGACCTCACAGTTGTACTCTTAGGGCCACTCTCCCCTGCTCACAGGTGTACTCTAGGGCCTCGCTCCACTACTCACTACTTGCACTGGCCACGTATCTATCCATGTTCTAGCAGAAGATTCATTCTTGTTTTGCACATTTTGTGAGTAGTGAGCGAGGCCCTCAGTCGTTTGTTTTTCATATGCAGTGTATGAGAATGAGTTTTCTTCTAGAACATGGACAGATACATGCATGTGGTGAGTTGTGGAGCCCATTGTCAGAGAGCACGACCGCCATCTGAAAGCGCCGCCATCACTATCAATGGACCGTTGTGTGCTATTCAACCCTGTGGCCCCGTCATCTGAAAGTGCAGCTTTTTTTTTTTTTTTTTTTTTTTTCTTAACTGTCAGTGTTTGTTTTCTTGCCCCTCTTGGCCCCCGCCGCATCTGTGGCGGGCATCCTCCTGTTTCTCTAAAGATCTAACTCCTATTGTACCCGCTCTGCCCCTATAGTGCCTTGGGCAGAATCTTTTTTTTTTTTTTTTTTTCCCGGCCCCTTCTATTATGGGGGGAATCAGTCCGGTTGCTTATCACCGGCAAGCACGAGTACAAAGTAAAAGAAGTCGGAAGAACAGTGTTGAAGAAGAGTCAGCCCAACCCTTGCGGTACGAGTCGCCCACTCAAGGGGGGGGCTGGTATGATCCGACCCCCCCCCCAAACCGTTGCTTTCCTAGTGGGCTTCTGCTGGCCGGGAAGCTTACTGGCAGCACCCAGTCACGCAGCAGGACTCTAGGAGAGGCATGGTGCGGGGAGGGTTGTTCTAGCAGCCTCACAGGTCATATCACCCTTACTGCAGTCCCATGACCAGCCCAAAAAACTCCTGCTAATCCTTCTGTTTTTCAAGTACTTAGTTGTGCCCTTCAATGAATCTACTCCTCTTATTTTTTCTTTTTTTGGAAAGCCCTGTCACAAGTCCGCTATTATGGTGGTGGTAAGAGAACCGCCGGGAATGAGGTCTTGGCTATCGGCCTGCTCCATCTATTGGTGAGGAGCGGCACCTGCTGGAAACCAGGTCCAGTGTCCCTTGGAAACCACTTTGCAGCACCTTATGTGTGGGCTATAGTCATTTGATTTTCTGCCTTGGAGCAACTATTTCCCTTTTGGCTGTAAGCGGTGCCCTTCCCTCCTCAGTTCTGACCTAGCCCTGTTCCTGGAACTGACTACCCTTTGTTCTAAATCCTATATGACCATTTTCCCGTTAGTTTCGCAGCTTTCGCTGTGTTCCAGGAGTCTGCAGCCCTTTCCCATAAAAACTGTTTTACAGAGTTTTTTTTTTTTAAGCCCAGGGTGTTGTACAGAGTTCTACGGAGTTCGTTTGATGCTTATGGGGAAAATGCCTCTACATCCCAAGATTAGGTCGCCACAAGTGATCGGGTAGTCATCAGCATTTTCCTTATTTAGCTGCCAGAGCACCGGTCTCGGGCCAGACCCCTCTGACAATGTGGACGCAGCCTGTGCACCCAGGGTGCTGTTGCCGCTGTCTGTTCCCGCCTGTTTGCTTGGGCCTTGTGATTCCTCTCCTCCGCTGTTGTTATGACTTCTCCTGGCGTCAATTCCGGTCAGCTGCTGGTCTCTGTACCGGTCTATCTGGGGTCACCTCTTGCCATTTGTCTTCAGTCCCTGCTGGCCTCTTGTTGACGGTTCTGCCGAGTTTTCAGTATTGTCACCGACACCCATGACTGGTGGGGTGGAGGGTGGGAGGGGAAGGGGGGGAGGTGAGGAGGGGGAGAAGGCAGGGGAGCAGGTGAAAGTGGAGGGGATGGGACAGGGTGCGTGGGGTGGGKGGGTGGGAGGGGGGACCGTCTATGACCAGTATAAAATTGGTTTGGAGGTAGGGAACTTCGAATTCACTGAAGGACCTGCGTTGCCAGGTGGGTTATGTGGCCCTCCATGGCTTCCAATGGATGTCGAGCACAGATGTGATGACCCGTCCAAACATGGACTGAAACACAAAGCTGATTTCTGAGTTTTCCCCATGGACTGAATGCCCTGCTGAGTTTCCCGCTTGCTACTACTAAGTCTGTGTGTGCACGCTTGCTGGACTGCATGCCTGTCTGAGTGCCGGTTGGCTTGAGTGTGTGTGTGGCCTTGCCTGTCTGAGTGCTGGTTGGCTTGAGTGTGTGTGTGGCCCGCAAGGGCACTCGCTCGTTCATTGGGCCCTCAGGGCCGGTACTTACCTGTGGCCGTGACATTGAGGGATTGCAGCAGGAAAAACACTCAAGTAGCGGGTAGGCCGGTACCGCACCCTGAAGGGGTAGATGTGCTGGTACTGGAGGCCGAGCAGAAGAAGACAAAAGTGGCATTTTCAGGCCCAGTAGTTGTAGGTTAGGTCTAGGTGGATACCAGTCCAACCAGTCTGGGTCTAGGGCCTGTACGGGCAATATCAGAGTCTGCAATGATGTTTCCCTCCGAAAGGGAGGAGGTACCGGTTGCTTGGAAGGCTGAGCGGCCTGGAAGTCACCGCCCAAGAGGCAAAGCAGGCCGCTATATCTTCCGGCTGGGCGGAGAGTCCGGCCTCTTTTTCGGTGTGCAAGTTTGGCGACACACTGGTGGAGCGCTGGTGGGAGCAGCACTATGCTGGAGCAGCGCTGCTGGGGAGGAAGGAGAAGGACACGAGGGAGGAAGAAGGAAGGAAGGGGGAGGAGCGCCAGGGGTACTTACCTGGCTATGGTGGCAGCCATCTTCATCACCTTGGTGGGCGCTGCAGCAGGGAGTCCCCAACTGGGGAGAGCCACACCAAGAAGCTTCAAGGCAGGGTTGGGCATGGCGGCCTGAGCGAGAGCAGCCATAGCTGCTTTGGGTTGTCCTTTGGGCATCTGGGCAAGGCCTAGTAGTCCACCATAGCCTCGGCCTAGGAGAGTGAAGAGTGGGGGAGGTGGCCATGGCTATGGTGGACCTCAAGTGATACCTGCAGTAGAAGAGGGACTCGGACATTGATTCTGGATCAGCCATTCAACATTGTATTATTATTTCTTGTATGAATAAGAGAAGGGGGAGATAAGGGGAGGAGATTGTTGGGTGAAGAAGAAGAGCCTTGTCATTTGCCTATGCTGGTGTACATCATCTTCTTCTTTTTTCTTACTTCTTCTTCTTCTCCTAATCCTCTCTCTCCTCTCAAGTTCATTCATTTCTTTCTGCAATTGGACGACATTGTACTATCTGATGGATGTGTATCTCGAAATTGGTCAGGATCATAACATCGGTATCAGAGCGGATTCTGCTTGCTGGTGAGAGTTGACTCTGCTGCCCTAACCCTAACGTAAGTGGTTGAGGGCACCACATAGGGTTAGGGTTGGTTTGTGAAGGGAAGAGGGGCAGCATGGTTGAGGGAAGCTGCCCCACCTGGTTAGGTCACGGAGGGTCGACGTTGAACCTAACCAGGTTGCTTGAGAGTGAGATTACGGTGGCGAGACATTTCGAGGAGGCTTCATGTGGCAATTTGAGAGAGGCGACAGTGAGAGGCACTGGCACCTGGAATCTGATTCAAGGGAGACACTTAACTTAAGGGCTGCCCTCAAGTAGGCGAGCTTGAGGGTCAGCGGCCACTCAGCATCTACACGATTCTACGGACTGCAAGTTGCTACTTCGTTCTTCAGCATCGACGGGGGATCCGACGTTGCACTTGGGTGTTGGAGTCAGACCCTCCTATGAGATAGGACACTAGTGTAGGGGTAGCGTTAGAGGGGTCAGGAGGATCACATGAGAGGGGGGTGAGTCCTATTCATCCCGAAGCTCAAGGCCACTCAGGTAAGTGTCGTGCACCTACGGGATGCCCATGAATGTGTGCATGGTATTGATTGTCCTGTTGGGGTACTCTGGGTTTCTTTTCCTACTCCTCTATGGTCTTGATTGTGTGACTGAATGCATGTGATCTACCTACTCACCTGATGGATGGAAAATGAAGTATCTTGTCTTGATCGAAATGCCGAGTCTTTCTACAGTGCTTTCTATTTTCATCTCTGAACGGTTGTAGTCTGTAGGTTCTGCCGGAAGTTGAAACTTCGTTTTTCGGTACAGTAGAAACTGAACTAAGTCCAGGAGGGACTTCTCTTGGTTGGGACCTGTTCGCGACCTACGTGGGACCTCTGGAACCCAATGGGACCGGGCCCAAACAAGAAAAGCCCTTTTGGGCCCAAATCAGTTAGGCATTAACCCATTGTCTTCTGACTGTGTTACGAAGTTCTTTATTCATGGTTAGGACACCCATTGCCGAGGGGATCTTGGTTGAGACGTTTCACATGTCTTTTGGTTGCACTGTCCGAGGCTTGACTCGCACCCTGTACACCACTCAATTCTCCATTGTTGCATTTAGTCACTCGTTGTCTGATTTGCTGTACGATCACAGAGCTGGTCAGACTGGACTCGAGAGGACCTCGTATGCAGTCTGATCAGACTGGGTCGCTGGATCAGACCTCTCGTTTGAACTTGTTTGTTCTTCTTTGGTTTGCTGCTCCTTACGTCCAAATGAAATGCAACTCCGGCTAGGACTTCTACCTTCTCTTCTCTGAGCTTCAAGTCTGTTTTTTTCTGAGTTCATTTCCGATGCCCGTGGAGACCCGCCGCCGGAAAGAAGAGAGAGAGAGTGGGGAGAGAGAGAAAGGAGAGGAGGAAAGTGACCGTCTGGAGTGGGCAAGAACTGGGAAAAGGAGTGTTCGTCCAAGTGAGAAGGGGAGCCTCTTGAGAGTCTCATTGATTCTTTTGCTGATTGGCGACTCTCTGACCCACCTGTCAATACTAAGGGTCCAAATATGGCTCAGCTAACTTCAGTGCAATGGTAGGCCTTGTTAGATGCAGCCAGTGATGCGGAAAAACCGTATCTACAAGCACTCTTAGATAGTGCAACCAAAAGGGAACAGGAGGCAGAGAAGGAGAGGAAGGAGTCATTGCTGAAAAGTCAGGTGGCCGTCCTAGAGATTGTTCCCTCACTTACTGAGGAGCAGTGTGGGAAACAGTTGCAGTCTATACTCACCGCAATTGTTCAAGTCAGGAATCTTGAAGATCATACCACTCAGATCGCTGAAGTCTTCGCAAAGTTGCGAACACTTCAAGAGGATCTGACTGAAATGGCCCGCAAGTACCACAGATTGACAAAGGAGGTGGCTGAGCTGCAACAAGCCCAAGTGGCCAACCCTCTTCCTCTACCCCCTGGATCTGAAACTGCAATTGAAACTACCTTTGCCTCTCTTACTGTATCTTCTTCCTTGAATGTGATGGCAACCCCCTCGGGACCTGCAACAAACACAAATTTCGTTGTTGCTGTGACAAGCAACGAGGCTAGAAATTCTGCAACTGCCGCAACCCCAAGATTGGAACCAGCAGGTGCTGGTCCCAGCTACGCCGGTCCCTATGTGGACCGAAAGGCATTTCAAATACCGTCTAAGTACGACGGCAAAGAAGACATCGATCCTGGATCAGCTCCATGAGGGCATACTTCGAGGTTCTGGGGACTCAACCTGAAACCCAGTCCGTGATCATGGGAATGAATGTTGAGCCGGCCGTGCGGGGCTTCTTAGAGTTCCAAGCTACACGAGCTGGGATTCCCAAAATAGAACTAACAAGGTGGCTTAAGACCACCCCAGTTGCCTCCCTCGAGGAACTCCTCATTTCGCAATACTTGGATCCACATCCTGCAGCAAGGGCAAGAATCCAGCTTGACAAAATCAAGCGAAGCAAGTGGACCGACTCCATGAAAAGCCTGCAAACTTATCTTAGCAAGATGTTGGCTACACCCGGATTGGAACTGACTTCTCAATCTTGCTTGGATGTGGTCAAAGGCGCGGTTCCCACCAACTTTACTAATCGCCTAGGCAAGGACTAAATTGGGTACACTGACTGGTTCACTCTAATGAAGGACATAGTCAGTCTTGAGGCTGTAGACCTCGTCACCACAGCAGGCAGCAAAAAGCCCATGGGCGACAGGCGGTGCAAAGGCAGCAACCGTTTTGCTATGCATGACCTGCTGGAGGCCGAAGAAGAAGCCGATGCAGATGACCCCACTCTTGGTGACGACCAAGAACAGGACTCTGATACAACTCGTTCTTCAGCCCATGAGACTGATGCGAACAAAGAAGAAGAAAAATTTACTGCCTTTAAAAAGATTACCAATGCAAAGGGACCGAATCGGAGTGCAAGGAAGAACTATGTCCAACTTCCCAAGGGAGTCAAGATCCCACCAAAACCGGAGGATGCGACCACTAAACCTTGGGTCGACCTCCGGATTACTGAAAATGACTAGCGGGGTAGACTCAAGAAGGGGGTATGTGTAAGTTACCCAGTACTCCGCATTGCAGATCCCAAACTGACATTCGTAGTTACTACGGATGCGAGCCAGTATGGAATCGGCGCAGTGCTGCAGCAAGACGACGGCGATGGCTTGCGGCCGCTTGAGTACTACAACAAACGCATGCCCAGCGTAAAGGTAGCCACTTCCACCTACATGCGCGAGCTCTATACTTTGTGTATGGCGCTGGACCACAGGAAACACTATCTTTTGGGACGCCACTTCAAAGTCTTCTCAGATCATGAGACTCTGAAGTGGATCAAACAACAAACTACCTTGTCCCCTACCTTGCTTCGCTGGTTCCATGAAATTGACATTTTTGATTTCAAGTTAAGACACAAAAAGGGTTGTTAGAACCGAGTAGCTGATGATTTGTCTCGCCACCTAGAGTACATGACTTGCCCTGTCAAATCCTACGACCTCCAGAAGAAACTGAAGGAGGAGCTCGTAGAGCACACAACCCAGGATCCGGGGCTTAGCCCCATTCTTGAGCGGCTACGGGCTGACCCTAGCAGTCAGCCTGATTTTCACGAGTATGGAGGACTGATTTTTCGTTGCTACGGGAACCACGACCGTTTGTGTGTGTCCAACCATGAGCCTCTCCACACGCACTTTCTGGATTTGGCTCATGGCCGGAGCGGATACTTCGGCATGGCAAAGACGTATGCAAATTTGTTGCGACAGTTTGATTGGCCTGGCATGAAAGGGACTGCTGAAAAGTTTGTGGCTGAGTGTCAAGTCTGTCAACGGATCAAACCATGCAGACAAAAGCCCATGGGGCTACTCGCACCCCTTCCCATTCCCGATGGTCCCGGGGAGTCCGTCTCCGTTGATTTCACCGACATGGGAAAGGTAAGTAAGAACGACTACTCACAAGTCATGGTGATTGTTGACCGATTCTCTAAGCTTCTCAATTTGATCCCTTTGCCGCCGCACGCCCCAACAGAATTAGTGATTCGTGAGTTCCAACAGAAGTACATTCTGCAGTTCAGGACCCCGAAGACTCTCGTAAGCGATCGGGACCCGCGCTTCATTAGTACTGAATGGAAGGACTTCACGTCTCATCTGGGGATCAGGCTGTGTATGACATCTGGCCGACACCCTGAAGCCAACGGTGTGGCTGAAGAAATCAACCAGACTGTGTTCCAACTTCTCCGCGCTTTGATTATCCCGGATCAGGAAACATGGGATGAAGAGTTGTATTCCGTTAGGGGGTTGTACAACAACTCCATCCATTCTACCATCGGCATGGCACCTAACAGGCTGCATCTCGGTTGGCAGATCCGTAATCCGCTCTCCTACCTTTTCCCTGAGCAGCCAGCTGGCTTAACACCCGGCAGGCCTGGTTTCAGGGCCAAGTATGATCGCTTGCTTAAGGTTGCCATTGCAGCCATGACCAAGCGACAACATGCCATGATCCATCACGCGAACAAGGGGCGCCGACCGTCGGACATTCAGGTAGGAAGCTATGTCTGGGTCAAGATGTCTAAATTCTCAGAAGAAGAAGAGGTCTCTCGCAAACTTCTCCCACTCTATTACGGACCGTGGGAAGTTATGGATGTGATTGGCGAAGACCACTTTGGCTCTTCGTACGTAGTTGATGTGCCAGCCCATCTGCTCACATACCCAGTGTTCCATGCATCGAAACCGTACCTCCACCGTGATGCTAAGACGTTCGACTATCGCGAAGACATGATGCCTCGTGCGATCAAAGGCGGGCATGAGATAGACAAAATTAAACAGCACGTAGGGAAAGGATGCAACAGACAGTACTAAGTTCACTTCATGTATCACCCATTAGACGATCAGTACTGGATCTCCAAACAGGAACTGCTACGCAGCGCACCGCATGTTGTCAAAGCCTACGAGCGACAAATCGCCACTAACGCTATACCTAAGATCTTTGCAAGACTCATTGCAACAGAGTACTCTAGGAACCTCTTTGCCTTGCTTGCTTACGATGCGTTTGTCGAGAACTCAAAATGAGTTACTCGCTCGAAGGGACCTCGCTCTTGAGGGGGGAGTAGTGTGATGACCCGTCCAAACATGGACTGAAACACACGGTTGATTTATGAGTTTTGCCCATAGACTGAATGCCCTGCTGAGTTTCCCGCTTGCTACCTAGTCTGTGTGTGCACGCTTGCTGGACTGCATGCCTGTCTGAGTGCTGGTTGGCTTGAGTGTGTGTGTGGCCTTGCCTGTCTGAGTGCTGGTTGGCTTGAGTGCGCGTGTGGCCCTCAAGGGCACTTGCTCGTTCATTGTGCCCTCAGGGCCGGTACTTACCTGTGGCCGTGACATTGAGGGATGCAGCAGGAAAAACACTCAAGTAGCGGGTAGGCCGGTGCGGCACCCTAAAGGGAGTAGATGTGAGGGTACTGGAGGCCGAGCAGAAGAAGACAAAAGTGGCATTTTTAGAGGCCCAGTAGTTGTAGGTTAGGTCTAGGTGGATACCAGTCCAACCAGTCTGGGTCTAGGGCCTGTACGGGCAATATCAGAGTTTACAATGATGTTTCCCTCTGAAAGGGAGGAGGTACCGGTTGCTTGGAAGGCCGAGCGGCCTGGAAGTCACCGCCCAAGAGGCAAAGCAGGCCACTATATCTTCCAGCTGGGCGGAGAGTCCGGCCTTTTTTTCGGTGTGCAAGTTTGGCGACACACTGGTGGAGCGCTGGTTGGAGCAGCGCTATGCTGGAGCAGCGCTGCTGGGGAGGAAGGAGAAGGACACGAGGGAGGAAGAAGGAAGGAAGGGGAAGGAGCGCCAGGGGTACTTACCTGGCTATGGTGGCAGCCATCTTCATCACCTTGGTGGGCGCTGCAGCAGGGAGTCCCCAACTGGGGAGAGCCACACCAAGAAGCTTCAAGGTAGGGTTGGGCATGGCGGCCTGAGCTAGAGCAGCCATAGCTGCTTTGGGTTGTCCTTTGGGCATCTGGGCAAGGCCTGGTAGTCCGCCATAGCCTCGGCCTATGAGAGTGAAGAGTGGGGGAGGCGGCCATGGCTATGGTGGACCTCAAGTGATACCTGCAGTAGAAGAGGGACTCGAACATTGATTATGGATCAGTCATTCAACATTGTATTATTATTTCTTGTATGAATAAGAGAAGGGGGAGATAAGGAGGAGGAGATTGTTGGGCGAAGAAGAAGAGCCTTGTCATTTGCCCTGGTGTTCATCATTTTCTTCTTCTTTCTTACTTCTTTTTCTCCTCCTAATCCTCTCTCTCCTCTCAAGTTCATTCATTTCTTTCTGCAATTGGACAACATTGTACTATCTGATGGATGTGAAATTGGCCAGGATCATAACATAGAGGCCAATTCTGAGTAAATCTTATTTAGGTCCTGCCATAGCTGGCAATAATTGTCAATCATAGTTTGTCTGAGTCCGTGGTCTTTCTGTTCTCGGAATGTTTAAGGGATTTCCAGGCTTCTTGTGTGTGGGACCTGATGACGTCTTCGACCGCCTGTTGTGCTTGCTGCAGTCCAAATCTATGGTGTTTTCTTTCAAAAGAGCACATGGCTCTCCAGGGGAACATAAGGACTGCAGTCTCATGTAAGAGAAGACGTTAGTTGCAAAAGGGAACCATTGGGCCAATAGTCTTGCCCAGCAACACGCCCCATGGGATATGTGTGTCTGTGAGAGAGTGGAAGGCTGCATCCCACCACTGCCACAGCAACATATTCCCATGGGATATGTGTGTCTGTGAGAGAGTGGAAGGCTACATCCCACCACTGGCACAATTGCTTAACCATCGGGCATGCTAACAGGCAATGTTCGATTGTTGCCCTGGCTCAGGTGGGCAGTGACACTCTTCCACAATATGTGCAAATGGGAGACAGTAGCCCCTTTTGCTCCAAGTCCGTTCTTGACACGAGCCAATCCGGGGTGGGGAGAACGGTGCAGAATCTGCCACTGCAGGGATCTGAGATTGGTAGGCATGATCTTAGAATATGTGGCCCATGGTAGGTGATCCAGTAGCTTCAGATCCATCGACGAGTCCCGTGCCCATCTTTCTGATATCGCTTGATTGATTGGCAGATCTCTTGAGGCTCTGTAGAGTGGAATGCTGCATCCCACCACTGCCACAGTTTCTTAACCATCGGGCATGCCAGCAGGCAATGTTCCATTGTTGCTCTAGTGGGCAGTGACGCTCTTCCACAATATGCTCAAATGGGAGACAATATCCCCTTTTGCTCCAAGTCCGTTCTTGACACGAGCCAATCCGGGGTGTGGAGGCAACAGTGCAGAATCTGCCACTGCAGGGATCTGAGATTGGTAGGCGTGATCTTAGAATATTTGGCCCATGGTAGGTGATCCAGTAGCTTCAGGTCCATCGACGAGTCCCGTGCCCATCTTTGTGATACCGCTTGATTGATTGGCAGATCCAAGCTTGAGGCTCTGTAGGCCCCTTTCACCGTGTACTCCCACACTCGCATGGGCTTTGTGCCAGGCCATTCCCACTCGGCCGGATCAAACAGCAGCTTGGCAATCGGGGTTGCGGGCTCGTACACGAAGAAGCCGTTGTCTGCGTGTCCTACCACTCTAATGACCATTAGCCCTCCCCACATTTCAGTTGGATCCAGGTCATCGTTCCTTGTCAGTTTCGAGAACCTGACCCCCGACACCTGAGGTTTGTGGGCATCTAGAGTACAACACCCTTCGTCATATTGTCTCCCCTTATGTACGATGCGCGGGAGGGGAAGATCTGCATATCTTGTTACCCAGTCATCCGGCAGAACTGTAGGACCCTTTGCGAGGACCAGCTTCCAGGCCAAGGGGAGTGCTTCCTCAGTTGGAGCATTTTGTTTTCCACGTTCTTGGTGTGTTTCAAATTTTGGAGCAGCGGGTTCGCCGTGCCCCAGTCGGCTCTTGTCGGGTCCCACAGGTCCCCTACCGTGAAGACTCTTCTCTTGGCCCATGTGAGCCATGGTGAAATTGCTGTTAACTTGAAGAGGGTGCCTGCCTCGTCGAGGATGTAAGGGTTTAAGAAAAGAGGCTGGCGCCATACATCATGCCACCTGTTGGGAGGTTGTTTTGGCTTTGGTCCGCACCGCCTCCAGAGGTTGATCATATTGGGCCACAAAGGGTCGTTGTTAATGTCGATTGTGGTTACTTGGGCTGGGGTGTATCCTTGTCTATGTTGTGGGGGGGAGGGGAAAGTCCAGTATTTATTAGTTAACCATTGGATCTTGTCGGGTCATTGGGTGCATATACACAGACCAATAAACCCATCCTCTTCATATGCCACCTTAAGACTAAACCACCTTTGTTGCTGCCTATCGTGGTCAACAGTCGGCGGTTTGAGTTTGAAGGAGGTAGGGAGCCAGATTGCTACGCCTGCTGATGCCCTCTCCTTTGCAGGTGCGACGCAGCTTACGTACGGCCAGATGAATTTTGCTTGTGCTGTGTGTTAGGGTGTCTTGCAGGTGTCTCTTGAACACACACTTTTTTTTTTTTTTTTTTTTTTTCCGGGAACAAGGCTCCAATCTATTCGTGGGGAGCAGCACGTGTTGGGAACCGGGGCCCAGCGTCCCATATGAAAGTTGACATAGAATTTTGAAAGAATTTCGAAAGTTTAGGATCCCGGGGCTAAGAAGAATTTGATGTACTGAGAAAATCACTACAGAAGCTTCAAAATAGGCAAAATTCAGAAAACAACTCAGAGACCCCCCCCATCATATTCTCTTAACCTTACTCCGGCAAGACCTACTGCAGCAGAGCCACCATCTCCACTGCTGCTGTACCCTATTTCCATCCTAGAAGCTAGCCCCCTCACTAGTAGGACGCTTGATATCCAACCATCTATTCATCCCACTCAACCTTTTTTTTGGAAAAATAGCCCCGCAAAACAATCCTGCCTCCATCATCGAAGGGAAGAAACGCAGACTGATCTGGGTGAAGTTAGCGGCCAGTGGCCGGTACCTGCCGAAATTTCAGCACCAATTACATCCACTACCAGCTTCGTCCTTCCCAATCACCTTCGTCCTTCCCAGCTCCGTCGTCGTGAAGAACTTCAGAGAGCCTCTTCTCCGCGGGGGCCGAGCACCACCATCACCCTGACATTCTTTGCCCCCGCAAGAATCCCAGTCTCCGTCGTCGAGGTGGTGAACTAGCACTACCCAACGCCAATCGCGCCAGAGTTCACTCTCATCAGCCGGTACCCATCAGCCAGTTTAAACCACCAGTACCTCGGCCTGCTATTTTTTTGGGCAGCCGTATACGCGCCGCGACTTCCGGTGGTCGGTGGGTGGGGGACCGGTAAGGGGGAAAAAAAAAAAAAAACAAAAAAAAAAAAACTAGAAGGAACAAAAAGAAAGGAAAAAAATGAAAGTCACGAGTTCCAAGTCGCTGCGCGTTGCGGTCTGGGGGACACAGAGAGAAAGAGAGAGAGAGCCGGCGCGTTGCACGGCCTGACGCATGCAACGCGCCGACTCCCTCTCTCTCCTTCCTTGGCCTTGCCAACTATTACCGCCCGTTCATTCGCAACTTTTCCGAGATCTCTTACCCTCCCCACGAACTCACCCGCAAGGACGAGCCTTTCCATTGGAACGATCGCCGCCAACAAGCTTTCGACTTACTCAAGCAAACCATCACCACGGCCCCTGTCCTCAAGATCGCCGACCCCACTCGCCATTTCTATGTCACCACTGACGCCTACGACTTCGCCATCGGAGCCGTACTGTCCCAACATTTCCCCCGTGACACCGTCTAGACCCCCTCCATCAAGGACTTGCCCACTCACCCCGAGGCTCCACCTGGCGAATACCCCATCGCCTTCGCAAGCAAGAAGCTCCTTCCCGCGGAGATGAATTACCCCTCCAACGAGAAGGAACTCCTCGCCGTGATTCACGCCCTCACAGTCTGGCGCCCGTACCTCGACGGGCAATACTTCACCATCCGCACTGACAACACCATCGTCTCCTCCATCCTCTCCAAGAAAGATATCACTCCACGCCAAGCCCGCTGGCTGGACTTCCTTGCCCAGTTCACCATTTGCCATACCCCCGGCAAAAGCAACCGCGTTGCCGATGCCCTCTCGCGACGACCGACCACAAGCCCCCCGAGAAAGTCTACGCCGCCATGACTCATATTCAACTCCTTCCATCACTTCATCATCAATACACCCAAGGCTATCTCTCCTGCTCAGACTTCGCCACCATTTACAACAAACTCCGCGATCTTGACTCAGTTCCCGACTACTCCCTCCACAACAATCTCCTCTACATCGATACCAAAGGCACTCGCCGACTTTGCATCCCCGACGCACGAGGCCTCCGTACTCAGCTCTTGGCCGAGCACCACGACGCCAAGACCGCAGGACATCTCGGTTTCCAGAAAACCTTCGACACCATYTCCCGCTACTTCTACTGACCTTCCTTACTCGCCGACGTTAAGGCATACATTCGTTCGTGCCCCACGTGCCAAGCTGTCAACCCCTCGAACCGGGCCAAACCCGGCAAGCTCCA
>BFEA01000016.1:2651102-2664234 GCA_003427395.1 Chara braunii | reverse complement strand
GTTCATTTCACTTCAGATCTTCAGCTTATACAGTCTTTGTGTCCGTCCTTCATCTTCATACTTTCGTTCATTTCATTTCTGATCTTCATATCGTCTATTCTCTTAATGATGCTCATTCGTATGTGGGAGGGTGGAGGGTAAGGGATAGACGGCCGAGTTCTCTAGGAGTATGGGGCAGGGGAGATAGGGGCACAGGGAAGGAAAGAAATATGTGGAGGGCAGGATAGAGTATGACATGCACAGAGCAGGGGAAAGGTGAATGACGGGTTTCACAGATTTCTGAAAAAAAAAAAAAAAAACCCACTAACCATGGCGAGTGGCCACCCCTACAAGACCGGACAGGACCGGTTCGGGTGTGGGCTATGGAAGCACCGCATTCAATTTTCGCAGTCACAGTTGCTGCATCTAATGGCACGGCACAGACAGATGTCACAGGCTACGTAGCTCGTACATGCTAGGAACACAGAGGCACGTCAACCGCAATTATCGAGGCATTGCCGTTCCAGCCCCTGTCTACAAATTGGACATGACATGTCGGGGTGCTGTACATGAGTACAGTACTGACTGTCATCGTACGCATGGAAGCAAAAACTCGCATGGACTATACCTTCATAACCCTCACGGCACAAGGCATGTGAACCACATGCTAGTTGAATCTCCGGCGGGTCATCACAAAATGGCATGGAGCATCTTTCTTGGGCTTCCTCAGTATGTATTCCTTCTCTATGGGCAGACGACGACAGGGAGGATCGGTCCAACGCAAGGGCATTAAGCTGCTGCAGGATATGATCCACAACAGCTCGCCCTGGTGGTGATAAACTATGAGCACATCACTCTGCCGGTGGTTCATATAGAAGTCTATTTTCCTCCTCGGTTCATATAGAGTTTTCTATTTTCCTCCTCAGACTGCTGTGTTCGTCGTTCGTCTGGCAAGAAAGAGGGAGATCCGTCAGCAGTTGCCGTAGGTGTATGACCAATACCGCATGTGGGACATGCTAGGAGAGGATGTGGAGGGTGATGGCACTGGGGATAGTCCACGCAGTAAGGACACATACTTTCTATGACAGCTTCCTGGAAGCATTGACGACACATGGCATGTCGCTGACATGTCATTAATATGGAAGGCTGACGTGCACAGTTATTTAAGCATAGCAGATCAAGGCGACAACGGCATGTTGGGCAAGTAATCAGGGGGTGGGGGGATGAGCACAGGACTGGGAATCACAATTTTTTCGTGTGAGAGGCAAGCAGCGGCCATTCCTTCATAGTGTTCGGAGCAGAGGCTATGTCGTGTACATGCCAACCGAACTGTACCTGTGTGACGACACAACGGGAGGGCACAGCCATCATCCTGTGGAGAGGTCCTTTCACTGTTTGTGGTAGAATCAGCCGGGTTGCACTCCGGGGGGTGCAGTGCTTGCAAATGCTCATCGGCATACTGTTTCTGATGGATGAGCCAGACTGAGTGACCCTCCAGCATTTGGTGATAGAAAGAGTTAATATTTCCCACTGTGTGCACCCTACCACCATTGTCCCATAGGGTCCATGAATTATCTGCAAACATAAGAGCACTGAAGTGACCTGGACGATATAAGATATATGCCCGAATATTCAGATGTGTGCCTGGCTCGTGGTTTTGCGGAGCAGACTGGAATTGCAGTTGCCTACCCATAAACGCCATGGCCAGGACTTCTATGGTCACCCCAGGCGCAGCGCTGTCGTCGTCTGGGAAGACGGCACGGTGCTCTTCTTCTATCCAGCGAACAACATCTGTGAAATCAGCAACAGTATAAGGATTACAATTGTAAGCAAGAAGACATACATTAATGGCATAGTACGCACAGCACCCTCTCTGTAGCGCTATGACATTGTCTGATTCCGCAGGTTGCGTGGGGGATCCGNAAGCAAGAAGACATACATTAATGGCATAGTACGCACAGCACCCTCTCTGTAGCGCTATGACATTGTCTGATTCCGCAGGTTGCGTGGGGGATCCGTTTACGGCAGGGGGATCCTCGTTCGATTCTGCAGGTTGCCCAGGTGGCGGAGACTCGTTGTGGTCTTGACCAATTGACTCCGGTATGTGCTCCGGAGAGAGATGATCTTCAACCGGGGGCTCCGTCAGGTAATCAGGAGACGGGCCATTGTCATTTGGGGCAGGGAAGCGAGTGGGGCTAGGTGGATGACAAAGGGGCAGGTCAGGTGGGTGAGAACTGGGTGGACCAGATGCGGGAATCGGAAGCTGATCAGCCTCACTTGTGCTCAGGGGGGCTGCTAGTCGTGCAAAAGCAGCACAAGTAGCTGCACCTCATGTCTGGCGCACTCGTAAGCCTGCAGCACTGAAGAAATCATCGCCACATGGCGGGCATCGGACTCGATGTGCGCTATTCCTCGCTAGTGTATACTGAAAGCGACGATGTTGTTCCGTACGGTTGCGAGCATGTCGTCGGAGCAGATCTCTAACCCCTGCTGCCATTCAACGACAAACGAGGCCGCTGTCTTGGAGGCTGTGGTGGAGACGGGGAACGTCTCCGCCGAAGAGGCATCTGTAACGATCGATCTAACAACGGATACCTCGGCCGACAGGGCCTTTGTGACGGCCGATCTGACCACGAGTGCGTTGATGATGAGGTCGATGATGAGGAAGTAGAGGAAGAAGTAGGGGAAGAAGAAGAAGAAGATGATGCAGATGACTGAGAGGATGCTGCAACAGAGGAGGTCAGTGGGGGTGGTGGTGATGGTGGTGCTGATAATGATGGCAGTGATGGCGGTGGTGGTGGTGGTGGTGGAGGTGGCGGTGGCAGCAGTCGGTGGTGTGTGTGTGCGTGTGTCTGTGTGTGTGTGTGTGTGTGTGTGTGTGTCTCTTACGCTCTTCCCCTCTCTTTCCCCCCTTCCCTTTCACTGTGTGTGTGCATCATCGGACTTGCTCGAGCGCACTGCTCCAAAAGGATGCCCCGGGCAGTAGTACTGTATTCTTGATCTGCTACACCCCACACGCATGAATGAATATGTAGCATATATTGTCATATGAATTAACACTCATATGTATATGTATACTTGATATAATAGACATTAAATATAATCGACATCATGGTAGCCGGCGTTCGGCCAGGGCTGAACGGCCGAACCCGAACGTCCGAACGTTCAGGCCCCCCGTAGACATGTTCGGCCATTTCAGCCGAACGCGGAACCAAAAAAAAAAAAAAAAAAAAAAAAAAAATCTGAGATTCTGAACACAATATATGTTATGCTAAACTGAACAACATTGCCACAGCGTTACATCCAAACTCTTTACCAAATTTGAAATAAAAATAAAAATACGTAAAACAAATAGTAATAAGAAAAATACGAAAAAACGAAGAGAGGTTTAAAATCAGTGCATGGGCGGGCATGTTTTAAACACCGCCATCTTTGGCAATTTTTTATTTTGTTTTGGCTTACTCCAATGCCCGAAGTTGCAAAATCATGAAGTAGTCCAGATAGTCATGTACCAAGCAGAAAGCACAATGCACCAGGGTTCCATCCACATAAGAGCAATACAAAGAACTCAAGTGCCAATGCTGACACTCCTGGTCACATCAACACTGTATCCAATGTTGCTCCTACTGTCTGGCGCTCAGCGCCCAGCCTACTCTACTCAGCCTATCTAGTCTATCTACGTTCAAGCGACCGGGTCACACCGAAGTCGAAGGCCAATGTACGTGACGTCAACACCAATGCCGACCACCAGCATACACCAGGTACGTTCTCTCTCCTCCCCCCATCACCCCTTGATCACCTCATCATGCGCCTCCTCTACACGAAGACCACCATTGCCATCACCTGCCTGCGCCCCTGAAGCCCGGCTATGGCTGCTATGCGCCCGTTGCCTCAGCAGCTCCCCTCACCTCAGCGCCTGTGCGCGCGTCCGGCCAGCAGGCGAATGCAGACACTAGCGCAGCATTGCAGCAGCGTGTCCGCATTGCCCTCCCAGGCCAGAATGCCTCTCCCAGGGTCTCACACTTTCCTTTATGGAAAGTGTGCCGCTGGTGGCTGTCCTGGCCAGGTGTGTGGGGGGCCCAGTAACCTCAGTTGGGCCCCAGGTGTCTGTGCCAGGCCCAGTTTCCGAAACTCGACTGGGCCTCGTGCAGTTAGGCATGTCCAGGCAGCCTCCCAGCCTCCAAGTATTTGCAGCCTTCTCATTGGCTCGCGGCACATATGTGGCGACAATGCTGCTTCCTTATTGGCCAGTAGCCAGTCCGTGATGTGTCGGCCTCACACAGCATGTGCCCAGAGCGCAACCACCTGAGCCCTGGGCTCAACTGTCCTCTGGAAAGAGCCTGGAGGCTCACGTTGCTCTGTAACCAACAGGCGTGCTGCAACTGTCTGAGTACCCACATATGGAAAATTTGTCAACAACAGGCCGCATGTGGATATTTAGGCCCACCGTCACTTAGGGCGGGCACGAGGCTTGCTGGGGGCCACAGCCCAGAACACGTATGTCTGATAAGGGCTCCGCGAGGTTCATTCCTCGCATAAAAAAGACTTCTTAAAATAATAAAATTGTTTAGTCCCCAAAATGAAGTGAAAACAGAAATTGAAAAGAGAAAAAAAAAAAAAATAGTGAGTGCACGATCACGTTTTGACACCGCCATCTTTTGCGATTTTTCAATTTGTTTGGGCTTAGCAAAATGCCTTCAAAATTTATAGGCATGTACCTCACATCATAAAGAATTCACCAAAAAAAAAAAAAAAAAAAAAAAAAAAGGTTAGGGCCCGAAATATTTTTTGGCGGGGGCCAAACCCATTCAGGTTCAGACCCCGAACGCCCAAACGTTCAGGGATCAGCCCGGGGGGGCCCGAACAATGGGCCTGGTAACCTTGATCGACATTATATTTTTACTATCGTTTGTGAGGCCCGGTACTTCACAAGTACAATGTTTTTCCACAGTGACAGAATAAGCATGTTCCTGTGCCATCATAGAAACATAGTGTAATTGTCTTCCCTGGGTGATTTCTCTGGTGCCATGACTGTGTAACTTGGTAGTAACTTGGAACAGATTTGCACACGAGGGAGAGCATGAAAAACTGTACCTGCTACTCTGGTTGGATTCATGAGCTCAGTTCTATATTCTAGAATGGTGCTTGAGCACAGAATCATGCCCTGTATGACGCTATGACAACTGCAGTATTTTTTGGGGTCCCTTCGAAATGCCCGGAATCCCACTTGACTCATCCCAGGTTCATCTGACTTTTTGCTTTCCAAGCGCACAGTGTGCCGAGGAGAAATAAAAGAAGAGGTCACAAATAGCCCTGTCTGAAAACATCACCAATCGCCTGGCCTTGAAAACTGCTACACCGTACATGTCAGCACGTTTTGGGCTTGTTCCGACCTTTCCATCACCTCGGTTGGGGCTAGCTCTGACCTTACGGTTTTCAAAGGCTTTATGTGCTGCCACAGGGGACTGACAAATATTCTTTTCTGATTTAGATGGGGGCTCTGTTTCCTTATCCTCCTTTAAAGTTTAAAGCTTCTTCCTTCTACCTGGACAAAATAAGGGCTCTCTTTTCATGCGTTATTGATTCTATAACAAGTCTGCAACAAACATGCAAGTACGTGAGGATATCATGGGGCTGGGGGGTCGATTTTATGCAATTAATGATGGCCGATTCTGACTCAGACTCGTGCATTCATCTGTTTGTGCTCCAGAGAAATGCTCTGCTGTAGCACAATCACTTTTACAAGTTTTCCCGGAAATGAACAAATCAATCAGTATTATGCACATCTCACTTGCTTTCGTGATGCTCTGACGACCCTTTGTCTGTGTTTGACTGGAGGAAAGGATTCATTTCGCTTGTCCCTTTTTTTCTTCTTTTTTTCTTTCATAATGCAACCTTATGGGCACAGGTACATTCTATTCTGCTGAGCAGCGGGTCGGTTCCTCGTTCACCGGCAAGTCATGCAACAGTAAAACTACAGATCTAGTAGTTGTGCAAGCAGCATTGATTGCTTCACTAGTTGGGAAGGATTGACTGTTGGCCCAGGGATAAACCAGTGCAAGGCTTAAGCCTCGATAAGCCCCTTTGGGCCTGTTCAGCAAGAAAGGCGGGCCTGATAAATCACGTGAGGCCTATTTCTGTGTTTTTCGCACCTGGGGAAAATCAGACAGTTACACAGCGTCAGTTTGTTGAATGAGCCCAGGCCGTGCATAACAACATCTATTTCGGGCCTCTACGCCCTTCCTGAAAGAATCGGGGACAGGCCCTGGGCCAGACATGACGCACAAACTGTACACAGCACGCCCTGGCACTTGGACACGCATAACTGCCAGAGGCCCTGCATAATATTCGCTAGAGGCTCAGCAACTTGGGGCCTACAGGAAACTTCTGGGGGAGGCCCAGGCCAGCAAGGCAGCTCACGACCGGCAGCGACTTTCCATAAAGGAAAGGGCCTGGCCACTGGCCAGGCATTCGGGCACTCACTGCTTCAAGCATAAGCGCTGCTGCGCTAGCTGCTGATGCGAGTGGCCTACGCGCTCACGGGCGAGCAGGGTTGAGCGCAGCCAGCCATAGCTGGGCTTGCCTGCACATTGCTGGATGACACACATGGTGGTCTTCGGGTGCATGTGGCATCTGTGTGGGGGATCGAGGTTCTGAGTGTGGCGAGGACATACCTGGTGCTTGATGCGGATGGCATTGGCCGAGATCTGCTCGTACTTCGGAAAGCTGTTGACGTCACCGGCGGCATTTGTAGATAGGCTAGATAGGATCTGCCAGTTGTAGTCTGGGCGCCGAGCGCCACAAAGGGAACAGCATTGGTTCATTGATGACGATGACGAGTCTATTCCAACATTGTCATTTGTGAGCTCTGCTGTGCTCTTATTTGGTGTATTTCGAGTTGCAATTCTGCTTTTGGTTTGAGGTCGGGATTATCTGGTTTCATATGTATGATGCGAACTTAAATCAGGTCCTTATGGTCCTGGCTCCATATCCATTCTGGGGAGCGTCAGTCCGGTTCCTTTCCACCGGCAAGTCGAGAATAAAAACATGGTGAACACCCACACGCTTCCTTCCGTCTGGCCGAAGGAACCCTGACCAGCATTGATTGCTCCCTATCAGGAGGATTGACTGTCAGCTTTCCCTACCTCATTTCCTCTCAGAGTCTACATTGTCTCTGCCAGATAGTACTTGTAAAACAAGAAATAGGGAGAGTTGTCTAGACTGTTGAGATTGTAATCTCAGTTTGCTCCTTCTTGGATCCCTGTTCATGTGCTGTGCCACTTCTTCCACACCATTCTGTTGTCCATCACAGTAGCGATCTTTCCTTGTAGAAGCCAGTCTCTTGTAAATTTACGTTTCTTGGTGGCTGTTCTTTCTGGCCTGCCTTTCGTCTTCATGGTCACTTCTCGCCATCTGGATCGAATCTCTATTTCTGCCATTCTCAGCAGTAGAGCCCACATTTCCTCTCTTGGCACCTCAGTTCCTTCGATCGTCTTGGAGCACCTCCTTTTCCAGATTACCCATAAAGCCAGCTTTCTGAGTAGGTGGAACCACACTTCCTTGCCGCCTCTGAGATTGTTAKTGTCGTTAGATAGGAGCAGGATGTTCAGGGGGGTTGTGGCYRRGGGGGKTGAAGAGAAGAGAGAGGTCCATAGGACGCGCACTTTGTTCCAGATCCACGTTGCTTCCGTGCAGTATAAGAGGCAGTGGAGTGTGTCCTCCAYAGCGTTGTCTGTGCACAGTCTGCATATCTCAGTGCTGTCGGGGTCTGTGTGTTTTCTTCTCTTGTGGAGCCACTGATTGGTTGGHAGAGAGGCGTGTGCTAAGAGCCATTGCATGCTTYGAATCCTAGCCGGTCTAATGGTTAGGAATTTAGTCCATGGGATGGTTATGGGGGTCRAGGGATCCAWACACAGTATATCCCTCCACTTGCTTCTGAGTCTGGGGTCTGGGTCTGTGGTTTGTAGGCCTAGATCATARCYGAATTTGACATCGTATTCTGTTATAGTTCTCGTTCTCCCTGAGTTTCCCTGTTTCCATACCCATTCTTTCGGGTCGAATTCTAGCTCTGAGATRCAGAGATCCGGTCAGAAGATTTTCCAGGGTTTGGACTTTGATACCCTCACTTTTCTCAGTCGAAAAGTCTCCAGCCTCTCGCTCTGGGGGTCGTTGTTCTGAACTTCCATTTCATTTGTGCTGTGTTTAACTACCGGGTAGGCATAGAACTTGGATAGGTAGCCGGGTGAGTCTGTTCTGGCRACGAATCTGTATGCCCTGGTAGGCWGGGCTTGGGAGACTAGTATGCCCCAGTCCCCGGATTTCCACGAGAATTCCTCTCTTAGGAGGGGGAGCCATTGTGTTGGAATGCTATTTTGGATCACTGTTAAGTTATCGAAGAGGGCGTGGCAGCCTTGTAGTGTGGTTCGTAGCTCCTGCTCCGTAGCACACCGTCCTTGGTCTTCTACCCAGATGTGCTTGACCTGCCATACTCCTTTTTCTACCCATGATAACCATCTGCGGTCCCGAGAGCGTAGGGTCCAGGCTGTACCACTGGGGTCAGTGATCCAAGGATTGCAGAAAAGCGGTTGTCTCAGGACTTCTTCTCTGTTTCCTGGTGCCCCGTGCTTGCTCGGCATCATTTTGCGCCAGGCCTTAATGGTAGGGCTCCAATATTTACTGACTGCATGAGTTGGGTGTGTGTTGAGCTGTGCAAGATTGTGCTGTGCGGGGTTTCTTCTGCGTGGTTTGCCGGACTTGATTGTCCAGTCCTTTGCCATCAGCCAGAATAGGCCGTTCATGTTTCGAGGGGAGATGATGGGAGCTAGGTTTCTGATGCTGTCCAACGCCATTTGGGTCCACGGGAGAAACTGTCTGGTGAGAATCTTGATTATCCATTTCATCTGCAGTGCTATGGATTCCTGTTTTGGGTCAATTATCCCGAGGCCCCCTTCCTGTGGCTTCCTAGTGATGTGGTTCCATGCGACCCTGTTGATGCAGGTGGTCCTGTTGGGGTCACCTGTCCACAGGTAGCACCTTACCCTGTTCTTGAGCTCCTCGAGGTCGTCGTCGGGGGGGGACCATATTGATGCCATATACCACAGTGTGGAGAAGATCGCTGTGTTGATCAGTGGTGCCCGTCCGATTAGTGAGGCATGGGCGTTTTTGCACTGGGCCAGGCGAGTGATTGCTCTTGCTATTAGGTTCTGACCCATTCCCGGCCACACTCCTTTGTCGATCATGATGCCCAGGAAACGTAGTGCTTGCTCTCCTATGGTCCAGATCATGGGTGTGGTTGTGTCCGGGGGTTGGGGAGGGGTGTCGTCTGCTAACCACCATCCTTCGGTTTTATTCCAATTGACTCTCATTTCTGATGCGAGTCTAAATGCTTCCATTGCCCTTACCAGTGATTGAAAGGAGCTGTTGTTTGCTCTAATGAGTACCGTAAGGTCGTCAGCGAACATGAGTGCAGTGGGTAGGGCGAAGTCGTGTAACGGGTTGAAGTTACGTTCTGTGAGGCGGTCAATGGATGGGTCTTTGCGAAGAAATGAGGCTATGGCTTCCATTATGAAGAGAAAGATGGGGGGGGCCAGTGGGTCACCTTGTCCGACTGATCGTGAGATTAGGTAGGTTTCTGATAGGATTCTATTGACCTGGACTCTTCCTGTCACGTCTGCGTACAGGATTCTTACCCAACTTCTGAAGTTCGGGCGTACTCCCATTTTTTCCATGCATGCGTGGAGAAAATCCCAGTTCACTTGGTCGTAGGCCTTCTCGAAGTCGAAGAATAGGATTGCTACCTTCATTCGTCTCTCCGTGATCTTTTTTGCTGCCTCATTCAGAGTCATCACGTTGTCCAATATGTAACGACCTGGGATGAAGCCTGCTTGATCGATGTGAAAGCAACTGTTCGTTAGTTTTGTAGATTTTGTACGCCTTGACTAGGATTTTGTACGGCGTGAAAGCAGTTGTTCGTTAGTTTTGATGCGGCTTGGTTTTTGTATTTCGCTATCACTCATTTTCGTTGCATTTTGGTATTGGAGCTGTTGTAGGTATGCGCTCATCTGGCGCTTGTCTTCTGCTTACGCAGTGCATGCACGCGGTTAGCTGGGGGAGCGACCGTGGAAAGTATGCAGTGAGGAGGGCGAAGGTAAGCAGGCGACCCAGGAGATGAGGGGTATCGCCAGAAAGGCTAATGTGGTGATATTGGGTGTTTTGCGGTGTGATGAGAACTTTCTGACGCACGATTAGAGCTGAGGTGGAATGGCGGTATAATGCTGGTTGTGCCAAGGCATGATTGGTCATCGCAATCGACATCAGGTCATCTGGTGAGAATATTTGTGGTTGGGGCCAGCTATTTTGAGGTACATTGCTCTTGAACTTATCTACCCTCTTCAACACTTCTCACCATGAGGATGTGTTCTGTCTTGAGAGTCTCTCATGTGAGGAGTGGAGTGTGCTCAACCTTGAGAGTCGGCATTGTTCACGTGGAGCATCTGGAAGGAGAGGGCGTTGCCATCTGAACGGCCCTGGACGAAGCACTGGGTCACGGTCACCATTCCTACCCGCTCGGAGTAGAGCACGCTGCTTTTGTCCTTCGTCTGCCTGCCGCGCTTAGTAGAGGTTGTGGGGGACTGGCCAGTCCTATGAGGGAGACAAGTACCGGACCGTCTGAAAAGAACCTCCGGCGGGGAAACCGACTCACATCGTGTGCGAGGATAAAGAAAGCACGAACGGGACTGGCCATAGCTCATGACTTGGGGCACAGGGGTGGGTCGTGCACACCTTCAGACACTAGCGCTATCTGGATTGCTCAGGAAAGCTGACGTCAAGTGACTTCAAGAAGAATTGCGGCAGGGGTGGATTTCAAGTGATAGTTCGTTGTCAATTCCATTTTGTAAACATCCATGCAAACAATTCCATTTTTATCTTTGATTAGTTAGATGTGACTGCCATTAACACATCTGACAGACAGCAAGTAGAACAATCCGTTTTTTCGCATTTGCGTTCTGTTTGAGAACAAGTCAGATTAAATGGAGTTGTTTGTAGGAATCTGGACTTACCTCTTGAACCCAATTGTGTATCTTCTGATATTGCCACTGATTATTTCATTATCTTAAATCGGTTTGACCACTAAGCTGCGGTAGGCAACAAAGAATGTCGTAGTGCAGACTGTGTACAGTGCTGTAGCATATGAGCGACAGAGAGTACATTGACCCAGATGGTCGGATCTTGCGTTCATCAAGCTCAAGACTCCCATTGGTTCACATAGCTTTAGGAGCTGAGGGTGATCGTCTTCTGTTCCAGGAGGCTAGAGAAAGGGAGCGTCAGCAGAGGATTGCAAGGGATGCAGAGGCAAGAAGAGGCTTCGCCAGAGAGGCAGCTGCCTCAGCGGCCGCAATGGCCACTTCTGCGCCGCAGAGTTCCCAGGCCAGTGGTGCAGGGACTAGTGAGGCCACGGGCGCACAAACCTAGAGTCAGTCCGCTGGCGTAATGGTTAACCAACGAGTTAAGAGGAGACGGATCTGACTAATATGGATTCGGATGAAAGGATCGTCAGGACGACCCTGCTAGATGTAGTGGAGATGCAGGACTACCATACGGGCCTCTTGCAGGACATTCAGAGAAGTCTGGCCGTGCTGGTTGAACGAGTTCAGGTTTCACCTTCACCATCTCTGCCAGGTGCCTGGCCTGTGGTACAACCTCCTCCTTCTGTCCCACCGGTAGTTGGGGTAGTCCCATCTACACTACCTTCAGTTTCAGGACAAGCTGCTCCCATCTTGGCATGCCTCCGATAGGCGGGTTTACAGCAGGTCCGAGTGTAGAGGTTCCAGTCCAGCCAGTCTCTTCTCAACCTTCGTTGCAGACGCAGGGCAGTCTGCAATTCCGCAGCCAGCGCTGACTGGGCAGGTACAGCAAACACAGCTGCAGGGCACGCAGCCCCATCAGCACCAGGTTCAGCGACCTGCCCCACAGCTTCCACAGCCTGGACTCGTGCAGGCTCTGGGACACGGTCAGTGGGTACCGAAGAGTGCCATTGCAGCACCAAAGCTCGTCTCAGGTGATAAGAAGGGTGAAGAGCATTGAGGACCTCAACACATGGTTGAGGACGGTGCCAGTCTAAATGAAGTGTAAGTTGACCTTGCCTTATGAGGAAGTGCTTGTGGCTGCCTCCTATCTTCACGGGAGTGCAGCTGCAAGGATACAATCATGACTTCCGAGCTTGGGCAGTCACCCAGAGATTGGATGACTTCCTAAAGCTTGTAGAAGACAGGTGGCAGGATCCGCAAGAGGCCCAAAAGGCCACCAACAGGTTGCTGAATCTGGGCTCAAAGAAGTTCAGGTCAGTAAGGGATCCCATAGACGCAGTAGAGCGTCTGATTTGTGTTCCTGGTGTGCGATATGACCCCCAAGTCTTACTTACCACTTTTCTAAGGTGTCTCCCTACAGAGATCAGGAAGCAAATGGCAAGTGAGGTCATGATCGCAGTACACAACTTTCCTTCGTTTAGCAAGAAGGACCAAGATCTAGAGGCAAAGATCAGGCACAGTCAACAACCCACTGCAGACGGAAGGAAGAAGAAACTGCCTCCCAACTGGAAGGCCAACGACGTTTCCTTATGAGACTCCCTCCGAACCTTCCTCTCTCATTATTTCTCCCTGGCACAACCCTACTCCCACAATCCTACCTCAGTGTTTACCACTCAGGACTATCACCCTTCTACCATCTCAGCGAGGATCATCTGAGCGGAGAGCCTAGGAAACCGTTTCAGCGTGTGCTCACCCCCCCCACCCCCCCCTGCCCCCAACCCCACCCACAGCGCTCAAACTCGCTTAAAGCCGTTTCCGGCGCATGCGCCTGCCTCGGATGCACGCATGCAGCGGCTGCTGTGGCGGAGGTTGCGCAGAGAAAAAAAATAGGGGGCTGGGGGTGTTTTTTTTGGGTGCAAAGTTTGAGAGCAGCCTTTGGGGTATGGGGTAAAAGGGCGGGGGCTGGGGGTGAAGGCGTTAGGGTCGAAGTCGGGGTGAGGGGGTTGGGAAAGCGGGGTTGCAGGGATGGGAATGTGTGTGTGTGTGTGTGTGTGTGTGTGTGTGTGTGTGTGTGTGTGCGTGTGTGTGTGTGTGTGTGTGTGTGTGTGTGTGTGTGTGTGTGTGTG
>BFEA01000016.1:2613900-2628833 GCA_003427395.1 Chara braunii | reverse complement strand
CCAATCCTTGCATACCGCAAATGAGGAAGAGCTCACCGCTCTTCCTGAAGATATAGCGGCCTACCGGCCTCCTGGGCGGTGACTTCCTAGCGGTCAACCCAATCTTTCTGGTCCGGACGGATGAGCGTACAAAGCATCATTTGAGCCGTTTGATGTGCCCGCTCCGTCTGCCCGTCTGTTTGAGGATGTCGAGCCGAACTTGGTTTCATTGTTGTGTCTGACTCCTGCATGAGAGCAGTCCAAAACGCCGACATGAAACGAGTGTCGCGGTCGCTGACAATGTCTTCTGGTACACCGTGGCCACAAATCCAACCAGTGTGCAGGAGGCGTGCCAGCTCGGGAGCCGTGGAGTAGTACTTGCAAGGGAGAAAACGCGCGTACTTACTCAATCAGCGACACTTCATCCGAGCATATCAGTCTGATCCGGACTTCGGCACGCTCTATGCGCAGCTATCTTCGGATCACCCACCAGCCAGCCATTATCGCATTGCCGACGGGTACTTGCTCCTCCACTCGAGAGGCAAGGACTTACTATGTGTCCCACGCGACCGTCGTCTTCGGACTCGCCTCCTCGGCGAGTATCATGATTCACGACTCGCTGGTCATTTCGGAGTCAACCGCAGTATTGCACGACTTCGACAGCGATTCCGATGGCCCGACCTCATTACCGATGTCACTCGGTATTGCGACTCTTGCGAAGTTTGTCGACGCAGCAAGCCCCGCAACCGCAATCCCTACGGCGACACCCGATGCCTATCCCACGGGAACCCGGTCTCTCCATTGCCATGGACGTCACCGGTCTGTTTCCTCGCGACCGGCTCGGGCACGACGGCATCCTCACGGTTGACTCTGTTATTGTCCGCACAGGCCCTAGACCCGGGCTACTTGGACTGGTACCGGCCTACCTCTAACCTACCGCTCCTGGGCCTCTAAAAATGCCAACTTTTTGTCTTCTTCTGCTCGGCCTACCTGCTACTTGAGTGTTTTTCCCCAGCTGCTCTAAGTGCCGTGGGCCTACTCCCCGCTACCGGCATGTTTACCCCCCTGCAACCCTCCAAAGTCACGGCCACAGGTAAGTACCGGCCCGGTGGGCCTTGCAACCAACAAGTACCCGGGCGGGTTACACACATACCCAACCAGCAAGCACTCAGACAGGCATGCAACCCAGCAGGCACGCACACACACACATCCGACAAGCACTCAGACAGGCATGCAAACCAGCAGGCACGCACACACACAGACTTGGGACCACAGCAGAATGCGGGAATCACAGCAAGGCATTCATTCTATTGGCAAATCCCAGAAATCAGCAGTGTTCTCAGTCTGTGTATTGGGCGGGTCATTACACTAAGTCCAACTTGCGTCACTAATGAGTGATCAATAGATCGCAAGCTGGCTACTTGATTGAGCGGGTCCTCTGAATGAGAGGTCCGCTCCGATACCAAACTGTTGCATACTGTAACGTGCAGACCAGAACAAGAACCGACCTTTCAATACAAAGTATAAGATAGCACAACGGAAGACTTAGATACCAGTGATCCGAACAATCAATGTTGAAATGCAGCCCTGAACACACATCATCATCATCGTTACATGGTGTGAAATGGGCCTGGCGCTTYACACAGGAAGACTGCGCCAGCCCATACCATACACAGACRAAGAGGAAGGGGRTAGACGAAGAGGAGGKGGAAGATGGGAATGTCGTCAACACCAAGTCTTCGGCACAAGCCCAAATAGTCCCTCGTCGAAATGTCTGAATCCCAAATGTCAAGTCYGGATCCAATGTCGTCAASTCTCAAGTCACAACTCTGTCTCTCTCTGTCTTTGTCTGAGAAGTCAGGTGGCGAGAGGGTGAGAAGAGAAGGTGGACTTAGAAGAGGAAGAAGAAGAACTCTCTCTCTCTGTGTCCAATACTAACCTGTGAAGTTGGCGCCTTGATGCAGGTACCACGAAGATGGAGCTGGAGCGATGGCGCCACAGGTAAGTAACACTGGCCTCCGCCAGTCTCTCTCCCACTCTGCGATCTACCACCTACCAGCGCCCAACGCTGAAGACTCTGCTACAGCTATGGCGCCCAGCGCCGAAGACTACAGCTAGCGCTACTACTACTAGCGCTGAAGACTACTGCAGCGCTCCTCCTGAGTGCTGCGGCCGAATCCTGAAGTGCATGGGAACTTCCTATGTACTACCGGGTGTGCCTCCTGAGCCTGCCGAAGGGAGGCAGGGGCTGCAGCTGCAGCTCCTGCTCGAACTCGTGAGGAACAGGCTATTTCTGGCCTGTTCCACATCCCTGTTTACGTGCCTGAGTCTTAGGGGCAGGTCGAAACAATGAGGGCCTGAAAATGGCCCTCCGTTTCAGGCTGAAAACTCTGGGTCTGAAAAGACCCAGAAATAGGCTGAAACGGGGTAGGGCCTGCAGGCCCTCGTTTTTCAGCTTTCAGGCTGAAACGAACGGGGCCTGTAAGCCCTAAGTTTTAGGCTTTTAGGCTGAATGTCCGGGACGGGCCCTGCAGGGCCCGTGTGGCTACGCAGTATGCCACACTCAAGCAGTGATGCCGCCAGCCAGGAAGTGCCTGAATGCCTCACCAGGCAGCAAGGAAAGAGCCTGCCTCTCTCGGCCGCCTGTCTGGCCTGGGCCTCTGCCCAGAAGCTTCCGGTAGGCCCCAGGAGGCTGTGCCTCCGATGCTGCTGCTGGGCCTCTGTTCGGTTGGGCTTCCCAACTGCCTGTGTATGAGGCTGCGATTCTCACCCAGGGCCTGCATTTTGGAAAGGCCTGGAAGGTCGTGAAATGTCTGGCTGCTCGGCCTGTGTTTCCCTCAACCAACTGGCGCGACGAAACTGCCTGGACCCCAAATACGAAATTGACAGCTTAGGGCCTCTCGTGATTTGTTAGGCCCGCCTTCACTTAGGGAGGCCACATCTGTAGCAGGGGCCCCTCAGGCCTGCCGAGGACCCAGATCCTCGCATTCCCTCCTCCTTTACTTCGACAGTCCCCTGAGAAGTCTTCTATTGTGCAGGCATCTTCCCCTTGAGTTCTCTTTCATAGCCTGCAATAACTTGAGGTGCAGTTCTCACGAGTTCTTCTCTAGTGAACCACCGATCTTCGCTGGGATCCAGATGATGTCTGAATCTGACACGGTATTGCATTCTCGGTAGGAGGGCGGTCTCTGCCCGGTGGTCGGGGTACTGGCATCACTCGATGCTCCACGATCTGGTCGATGTCCACTTCACCATCCATGGTTGGGGGCAGCATTGACCGTCTGGAACGAAACTGTGCAGACTCTGCGAAAGGTGCCAGCTTTGATGCGTGAAAAACTGGGTGTGTACATAAATTAGGTGGGACGTGAATCACATAAGGTGGGATGTCTACCTGATCCCCCACTATGTCTAGGACCTCCCGGGGACCGAAGCATTGAGGCATTAGTTTTCTAAATATCCCCAGTTCCTGTCCCAGTTCAGATTACTTTACCCAGACCCTATCCCCTACCTGAAAGTTAGAAGGCCGTCGGTGTTTGTTCTCAGATGCAATCATAGCATCTTGAGATTTCCTCATGTGCTCAACGGCCTGCTGCAGCATCTGTTCGTACTTGACAACAAATTCTACGCTGCCGGGTGCTGCAGTGGCCTGTTTCTCAGGGAGTAGGAAATCAAGGGTGGAACGGGGCTTACAACCAAGATGCAGTTGGTTGGGAGTCATGCCAGTAGCGCTGTGTACAGTGTTGTTGTACAGGCTAGCGACAAGAGGTAGTTTCTTGTCCCAATCATCCTGGCTTGGCTTAATGTAGTCCCTAAGCAAGTGTTGCACTACCCTGTTCATTTGTTCCGCCTGTCCATTTGACTCAGGGTGATTCCCTGATGTCATCTGCAGTCTGGTGCCCATCTGTTGGGCTGTGCTTTTCCATAGTTTGCTTGTGAAACGTACATCCCGGTCACTAACGATAGACTTGGGTCAACCGAAGTCTCTCACCCAGTAATCCATAAACAGTCTGATGACGTAGTCAGTTTTGGCAGTCTCAGGCATAGCGATTAGTCTTGCATACTAAGAAAGGCGGTCTACTATAACAAAGATGTGCCTTTTCCCAAACCTGTTGGTCACAAGAGTATCCATGAAGTCCATGGACACACTCTGACCAGGACCTTCAAGAATCGACAAGGGCTTGATGAGCCCAAGCGAAGCCTGAGTCCTAGGTTTGTCCCGTTCACAGACCTGGCAGGTTTCGACATACTTCTTGGTATCTTCCATCATAGAAGGCCACCAAAATTTCTGCACGAAGTTAGCTGACGTTTTTCTATAGCCGAAATGGCCAGTTGCATCATGACACTCGCCTAAAAATAAACTACTCAAAAACTCTCTATTAGGAACACGCAGTCTTTTATTCCCTGCCTTCTCAAGAAACAGCAAGCTGTTTACCATCGTAAATTCATCCGAAGTCACTTTATCCTTTGCTTGAAATTTACGGATGATCTCAGACATAACTGGATCTTGCTGATAGGCTTCCACCAATAATCGAGTTAGATCGTTAGGTATACCAAACTCAGTCCCTAGTGCGCCCAGGTAATCTGCCCTTCGCGATAATGCATCAGCCACTTTGTTGTACTCTCCCTTGATTGGATCAAGTTGATAGTCATACATGTCTATCACTTGAATCCACCGTTTAACTGTGTCACAGAGCACAGGTTGTGTCTTGATCCAGCGCAAGGTGTCATGGTCAGATCTCAAGTAGAAGAATCTGCCTAGGAGGTAGTGTCTCCAATGGACCAGCGCTTTGTAGAGGGCATAGAGCTCACGCTCATATGTGGACTTCGCTAGCCTTTGAGACGACACCTTCTCACTCATATACTCGATAGGTCTCAACTTTGGCCCCTCCTTTTGCGCAAGGGCCGCACCTGTGGTCACGACAAATGGCTTATCATGATCCGAAAGTTTGGGGACTTCGTAGTGTGTTAGAGCATACTTCAATTTCTTGAAGCTTGCTTCACACTCTTCAGTCCACTCCCAAGGGGTGTCAAGTCGAGTTAAATTTGTTAATGGGGAGGCTATAGTACTGTAGTTCTTAACAAACGGACGATAGTAGTCCATCATCCCCAAAAACGATCGGACCTTAGTAACAGTTTCAGGTCTGGGCCAATCACGTACGCTCGCCACTTGGCATCGTCCGACCTCAACCCATCCACAGAGATTTTCTGACCCAAGTACAAGATCTTGGTGCGACCGAACTCACATTTGTCCAAGTTTACCTTGTACTGGTGTTGTCTTAGGAGACCTAGCACTATTTTCACGTGCTTAGCATGCTCCTCTACAGGCTTACTAAAGATAAGGATATCGTCGAGGTACAAGACGATAAATTTGTCGAAGCACTCATGAAATATCATATTCATGGCGTGCTGGAATGTCCCAAGGGCATTGCATAGGCCAAAGGGCATCACCACAAACTCGTACAAACCGTAGCTGGTCTAAAAAACGGTTTTGTGCTGGTCCTCAGGTCTAATGGCAATTTGATGGTATCTGGACTTTAATCTATCTTAGTAAAGTACTTGCATCCTTGCACTCTATCCAATAGGTCGTCGATGCGGGGTAGGGGCTCTGTGTTCTTAACAGTGATGGCATTGAGGCCCCTATAGTCAATACACATCCTTAAGGTACCTCCCTTCTTAGGGACAAATAAGACGGACGCACCGTAAGGGGAGGTACTAGGCCAAATCCATCCCTTTTCTGTGAGCTCCTTGAACTCGCGGTGGAGCTCATACAACTCTGCAAGAAACATCCTATAAATTCATCCTCTAGGTACCTTACTACCTGGGACAACCTCTATCGCATGGACCACCTCCCTTTCCACCACGCCTGTGGGCTCCTAAAAAGGTCGGAATATTGTGCGACGACTGATTCTATCTCTAGGGATGATTTTACGGCCTCTGCTTTTTCAAAGACAAAGACTAGATACATGCCTTCCTCGCGATTCTGCTTATAGTAGTTATAGAAGGATGTGGCGCACATGCACCCGTAGTTTTCCACTAGACTACTTGCTTTAAACTTCTGCAATCTAACAATTCTGCCGGTGGGCAGCTTGTGGATCAACACCTTTCTATCCCAATCGAACTGAGGTTGAGCGACCTCGAGGTAGTACATACCTAGCAACATGTCAAATGACCGTTCGTCGCTAACAAGGAATAAGATTTTGTGTCTTACTTCCCCTCCTCCATAAGAGAAGGAACAAACTACGTCCTTGACATAGTCTTTAACTACCATTTGATGCTTGTTGGCTAGCGTAGAAGCTACAGTTCTGCTAAGCCGCTGCACTTGGTCCCCTATGCCCAGTTTGTCCACACAAGCACGATTGATGAATTCCGAAGGGACCCACTTTGTGGCCACCTTCATCAACCTTTACCACGAAATGTTCAAGCACGATTGATGAAATTCCGTGTAGAGCCTATGTCTGCGAAGGGACCCACTTTGTGGCCACATTCATCAACCTTTACCACGAAATGTTCACCCCTTGGACCTCTACTGATCATCTCACCCAAGAGTCTCTAGGGTCCTTCCCTGACCACTCAGACTGTAACTCCTCTAGGGACTCAGACACATCTCTAAGAACAGAGTGTCGATGGGTCTGAATGTGTCTGTGGGGCGATGTATGGGTCACTAGCCTTGACCAACGCCTGAAGTGGGGAAGCCAACTTTACCACTTCAGCGCGAGTAAGAGCGGCAAACACTCCTCCTGGCCCACGTTGTTTCCCTTCGAAGTGCTCGCAGAAGTACCGCCAAGGTTCGAGGATAAGCCCACTACCGTTGGAGCAGCTACCCAAATCGTGACCTTTTTGCCTCGGCAAGTTCTCGACGTGTGGCCATAGTTGCCACAATTCATGCATGTGCCCTTAGCAACTCGGTCCCTCCACACAAGTTTTACCCATGCGGGTGTTCCTTGGTCGCCCTAACCCGTAGACCGGCCTACCTTCTGCTTCCCAGTCCCCCTAGCCTTTTCTTTGACAGGCGCCACAACTCCCCCATCCGAAGTCCCATTGGCCCCATCCTACTTTGTCACGTCCCCATAGTCTGGAAAGTCATCAATTTCAGTCGCCTGACCATCATGGTCGACGAACATAAGTTGACCTCTCTTTTTCCAGTCCTCGGGAAGTCTCTTCTTCTACCATCTGCTTGGCCCTGATGAGCAGATCCCAGCTTAGCCTCTATGTCTAAGGCTTTCTTCCTGAAAGTAGCGAAGCTATGTTGGTCTATGTAGGCCTCATCCACCAGTTTAGTCTCAACTTCTAAGGGCAAACATCTCAAGTAGTCTGTGAGGAGTACTTGCGGGTCAAAACGCACACCAGGTACTACGATCAGACGATCTACGATGTCTGTGACTTCGAGTACATTCTTTAACCTTTTGGCACAAAGATTGTTAATCGCGTCGGAGGCCTTATGAGCCCCTTGGGGGTCATGCCACCTGTTGTACACAGTCCACACGAACTCTTCCAGTGTCTGGGCCTAAGCTCAAACATCGAAGTTCTGACCATGACCTTGCTGCTGCACTAACCCGTTTAACCAACGTGCCGCCGATCCCTCTAAAAAGGAGGCAGCAACTATGACTTCCTGCTCTGGCCTGGTGAGCTTGTGCCTCACATAAGTGGGCACAGTCCTCACCCAGGTGTCCAGGTCCTCGTTCTTCTTCCTGTTGCCAGAGAAGGGCTGAGGACTCGACAAGGGCATCTTGGGCATCCATTGCATAGGCTGGATTGGCCCAGGTGACTGTTGTAGTGGTTGCATAGCCACTGACACAGGTTGCTGCGCACTAACCTGAGTCTGTCTTGACGATGGCATTGTAGCTGCCACCGTCCTTGATGGTATTGAAGACGAGATAAGAACTAGACCACTAACTATTGTTTGACTACTTGAAAGAGGAATGCCATACATAGGTGAGAAAGAGGGTCGTGCAGGCGACGGCGTCACCGAGGGACCCACAACCGAAGGGGGAGCAACAGCATATTGAGGCTGTCTCATCATAGGACGAGGAGCCTGCAGTGCAGCCATAATTTGTCTCTGGCCTACCACTAATTCAGCCAGCACTTCCTGCTGAACAACTTGCGTTTCTGCTACGCAAAGCAGCGAGTTACGCAATGCTTGCATAGCAAGATCAAGTGTTAACTCATCTAATGCTTCTAATTTGCTTAGCTCCAGTCTCCTTCTCCCTAGTCTAGCTTTTGTAAGTATAGCTCTTTGCCTTCTCTCTGCTGCCTCTCTCGGTTGCCTCTGCAACTCATCATGCAGTTCTTCTGCCCGGAGAATCTCATAATCCTCTAGTGAGAGTGGAGGTTGTTGGCTGCCTTGCAAGCCAACAGATTGACTAACCATACCTTGGGTACCCTGACTCATTCCTGACGAAGAGGCCTGGGACACGGCCTGGGACACTATGAGAAGTAACCATAGTTGTGCCTGTGCTGACCTCGGTCTTAGCCCTAGCACTAGTTGCAGCTGCTCTCTCTCCACAATATCTCCCTTGCCCTGGCTTCCCTTCGCAGTCTCCTTTCGTCTCCCGGACCTAACTCCTGGAAGGTGAGTGGACGATTGAGAGCGGTTCTACGAGTTACCCTGTGGTCTTCTATTAGTTCTTCCTCCTCCTCACTATTGACAGCTTCACTCATGAACCTACAGTGTGTGTAAGCTAAACAAGAACCCACGCTGGATCCTACCTCAACATCACACACAACCAATTAATGTCCGACTCTAAATTCGATAAGCTTAAGGAGAAGTAGTCACGTAGTAACCAACAATCAATGCCAGGTCCTACAGGTAACACTTGCTCTATTTTTAGATTAGTCTAATACAGAGTGCCATGCAGCAAGGTAGATACTATCCTATCTGCAGCTGTCTGTCAGTTGTCATCAAGTCTGTACAACTGAATAATAAATAAAACAGTTTACCTGTGGAGATGTGCAGTTTATCTAATTAATGTAACAGCGAACAGTTACCGGAATCCCCCTTGTCTCCCTGCATCCTTCTTGAGTTGTCACTTCGTGTCAACCCCCTGAGCATCTGGTTGAGCGGCGTGTCTAAAGGTATGCAATCCGGCCCACCCATGTGGCCCAAGTCTATGCCGAACCTGCCAGCCCCTGCACTTTATTTACCCTCGCATGCAATGAGCCTTACACCCGGTTGATCTGGCTGATCAAGAGGCAGTTTAAGGACAACCCCCAAGGTTGACATGAGTTATTTAACGTCGCAGACAGGACGACGATCACAGCCAGAGTCAACACCGAGTCCCACCAGAAATATTTACAGACGGTCTGGTGAGCGTCTGTTCAAAGGGCTGGCACCCCCTGCATGACCTCTATTACGCAGCAGCAGAACCAAGGACTCGCGGCAAAGCATGCGTGTACTAGTCCCATCGGGTTGGCATGGTGACTGTGACCCGAGTGCTTCGTCCAGGGCCCTTCAGAGGCTTCGTAGACGGTCTGGTGAGCGTCTGTTCAAAGGGCTGGCACCCCCTGCGTGACCTCTATTGCGCAGAAGCAGAACCAAGGACTCGCGGCAAAGCATGCGTGTACTAGTCCCAGTGGGTTGGCGTGGTGACCGTGACCCGAGTGCTTCGTCCAGGGCCCTTCAAAGGCTTCGCCCGTCTCCCACCAGCTTGCTACCCAGGAAGAATGTCGACTCTCAAGGTTGAGCGCTCGCAACAGCTCACATTGAGAGGACTCTCAAGACAGAACTCACTTTCTCACGGTAAGAAGTAATGAAGAGGGTAGATAAGGAATAGAGCAACGTACCTCACAATGCTGCCCCCAACCACAGATTTCTCACCGGCAACCTGATGTGCATTTATGATGACCAGTGATTGCCTCAGCACAACCAACAGCAAAATGCAGTTCCATCTCGGCTTAAATGCCACAACCGCGAGCTCTCATCATCCAGCATACACCCCTAATGTCACCACATAGCTTCCTGGTGCGCCCACACGACCCTGGGCCGCCTATCACTCAACGCCCAAGCCTTATTACTGCCCTACCCCTCATCCGAAGCACCAAACAGCTATTGCGAAGAGTCAATGAAGCGCAGTTCGAACCAGCTCCGGTACCAAATTACAAGGAAAATGAGCAATAGCGAGATGACAATATCCAGAATGCACAATCACATTGAAGGCCAGATAGTATCAGTGTCCAGAAAGCAGAAATGTACCAATATAAAACCAATGAAGAATCGTAACACTGAAAACCAATGTCAATGAGAGCTCGCTCTCGCCACCACCAACATGAGTGTCCACGCCCTATCTCCCTAGTCGGCGCTCGGCACCCAGCCTACTTCCTACGCAGCTACAGTCTGCCTACTAATTGACAATGCGACTGTTGACCTCAGCAGCTCACGAGGTACTTGAAGATGTCGCCCAATGCAGAACATCGCCAATACGAGGTATGTGCCCTCACATCATCATCATCATCATCCTTCTCTCTCCCCTGACTTGCTCCCACGTCTTCCCTCTGTACACCCGAAGACCACCCCTGCGCCTCACTGTACAACTACGCCCTCAGCCAGCTATGGAGGCTGGACTATGGCGCTGCCCTCAGCAGCGCCCTGCTTCCACACACGACCGCATGTGCGCAGCACCTCGCTCCAGCGCTAGCAGCCAGCACGCGAGCAGAAGCTCCAGCAGCGCTGCCACCAGCCAGCAAGTGCCTGAATGCCTCGCCAGGCAGCGAGCTCTTTCCTATATGGAAAGAGCCTGCCTCTCTCGGCGGCCTGGCTGGCCTGGGCCTCTGCCCAGAAGCTTCCGGTAGGCCCCAGGAGGCTGTGCCTCCGATGCTGCTGCTAGGCCTCCGTTTGGTTGGGCTTCCCAACTACCTGTGTATGAGGCTGCGATTCTCGCCCAGGGCCTGCATTTTGGAAAGGCCTGGAAGGCCGGTTAATATCTCGGTGCTCGACCTGTGTTTCCCTCAACCAACTGGCGCGACGAAACTGCCTGGACCCCAAATACGAAATTGACAGCTTAGGGCTCTCGTGATTTGTTAGGCCCACCTTCACTTAGGGCGGGCACATCTGTAGCAGGGGTTCCTCAGGCCTGCCGAGGACCCGGATCCTCGCATGAACTTGAAATTTTTTTTTTTTAAATGGGGTTTATTAAACTTTTTTTTTTTTTTTTAATTGTTTATTTTTTGCCCAAAAAAAAAATCTCTGTGAAAAAAAAGAAAAACCCACCCATTTCATCTTCCGTTTTTTTGTTTTTTCTTTCTTTTTATGTTTTTGATTTTCTAAAAATATAGCGAAACTCCAGAAAAAAATTAAAAAAATGGGGTTCTAGATATCAAAAAGTCTGAAAAAGATCTATAACCCTATAGTTTTTTTTTTTTTTTTTTTGCGTATCTTTTACCCGTGAAAAAAACATTCCCGCACCCGCTCAAACCCCGCTCAAGGCGCTCTGAGCGTGGGAGTGTTTGAGTGCCAACCGCACAGCGGAGAGAGGTTGTAAGCACCAGGGCTAAGCAGGACCCCCCCTAATCAGCCCTTCCTCCAACTGGGAGTGGATGCAGCAGCGAGTTTTGAGGGTTGGCCCACCGGAGAAAAATGGCTAGCGCTGCCAGCCAAAAGAAGACCCGTGCCGCTTCGTTTTGTTTTTGCCTATGCCTTTGGTCCCCGAGCATGCCATCACATAACAAACTCAAGCACGATGAACCGACGTATCCCATCATATGAAAAGCTAAGGCATGAGGAAGAAGGTAAATTAGTCCTCACCAGACCAGGACTGCTGAGCTCAAACACAATGCTCAGTTTTTCCAGCATCAGGGCAATCCTCGCTGAAATAAGCTTCATCAAAGTGGGGTATATCCACCATAGCAGCTTTTTGCGCAGCTTTGCACCTGGCAAAACGCATGACGAGTTGGCAACAGGATCTAACATGTGAGCGAACTTGCACATTCAATTTGAAGAGTCTGTCCTCCGACCAGATTAGCTATAGCAGGCTTGATATGGAGTCCGATAAACAAAACAAACAAAAGCGATGGAACCCCAGAGGAACCACACAAAGATCATTAATCTGCATTCCAGGTAGATCATTATCCAACAATGACCAAGAAGCACTGCACCTATTCCATGTGGCTGAGTGGCACACACACGTAACTGTCAATAAGCAGATCACAACTACGAACCCTGATGGAATCAGATGCATATAATAACCTTAGGGCCACTTCAGAGAAAAAAAGGAAACATTTCAGAACTTCAGTCGTGCCAGATGGGCAAATGTCACACAACATGTCACTGTTGATAGCCACGCAATGAGTTCCAAGTTCAAACTTTGACGGATACAAATATACAAAAATGGTAGGGGCTAGGGCTCTTTTCCTGTAAAAAAAGAGAGAAAACAAAAGGTTTTGGAACTCCATGCTTGCCAGTGGCAAAGGAAGCCATTGACGCTTCCCCAGAATGGGAGGAGTCATGGCATGGAGGGTGAGGGGAGGGAAGGTCTCATTCAAGACCTCAGGTAAGATCTGTGTCTCTGGATGCTCCCCAGTGATATGCAACCTAAATAAGCAATGCTTAGGACCAGCTTCTCACACACAATAATTGCACCCAAGGTCCCAAGCGCAGTGGCAAGCAGCTATGACTATTGAAGTACAAGATCTGTCTCTCTGGATGCTCCCCAGTGATATGCCAGCTAAATAATCGGTGCTGATGACCACCTTCTCACAGGCAGCTTTGCACCCAAGTCCAATGGCAAACAGCCATGACTACTGCAAAAGTACATAATAGGGATCACAACACTGAAATCGAACCTTCTTGCTGGTAACCAGAGAGCAGTGCTAGGATGCTGCACATTTTATAATGCAAAACTTTATTCTGCGACAATGCCATTCATCACAAGTCAAAAAGGAAGAAGAACGAGTCAAGGAGAGAAGATGGATGGAGGAAAGAAGAAGATGAAGAAGAAGAACACAAGTTGGAACCAAAGTCATCTCCCTCAATATATGGCCACTATCATCTCTCCCTCGTCATCAGCCCCAACACCTTATTAATAATAAATAACAACAACAAAGAATACATGAACAGAAATCAATGTCCGATTCATCCCCCCTTATTGCCAGCCTAGAAAGAGCTCTTCTTTCACTCATTTCCCCTCTCCTCTCTACTTGGTATGGCTACTAGCTATGGTGGCACATCTGGAGCTACCTCCCAAGTTCAAAGGGTAATGCAACTAGTCTCATGCCCTCCCCTCTCCTCTAGCGCCATGCCTATCCACCAGACGAAGTCCATGTCCAGGGGGTACCCCTTCAGGGACCTGATGCAGCACAACCAAGATGATAATGTTAGTCCACCGTAGCCAAAAGCAAACTTGTCAGTTCCCTCCTCCTTCCTCGTCCTGCAACCCCTCTTTATTACCATAGCCCGGCTAGTGGTCCTTCTCCCTCTACCACCATAGCCTAGAGCCTCTCCTATCTCTCCCTACTACGACTCCATAGCCATGGAGGCCGCCTTCTTCATCTCCAGCTCCAACTTCCACCTCCAGGAATTCCGCCAACCTCTCCCTCTGGGCGGAGCACTAGCATGACTGTCGGGTGAATGAGCGAAATGCCCATTGCTCCAAATGATACATTTTTGCCTACCCAGCCTCCAGCACCTCTTGGCCGGGCAGGCACTTCCTAGACTTTTACTGGCCTACATTAAGGCCCTGGACCGTTATTATCTACTTGACAGCTACAGGACCCTTCCAGGCCAAATCAACTTGCTGGACAATCCCTACGGGCTTCAAGAAAGTTCTACATATGTGCCTGGCCGCTACACTACCCCCAATTCGTCCCTACCACTAACTTCCCATCCTGTCCCTGGCCATAACACTATTACTAGTTGGTCCCTGTCCTAGGCACAGCCTCACAAAACCAGTGTGTCACATTGTACACGATGTACGCTAGTACATTGTACAACACCCGGATGGCTTGACGAATGTGAAAGCAAGTGAAACATTTTTCATTGTTCTCTTGGTGCAGCATGAAAGTTGCATCAAACCGGTGAGCCAATTACTTTCAGCTGCGGAAACGGAATAAGCACTTAGTGCAGGCACAACTGAAACGTACTATTTTGCACAGTGTGAATCAAACAAAAGACTCTGCAGAGTGTGAATCAAACAAAAGACAAGTTTTGGAATCAGGGGATGCCTAATGAATGCTCACTGAAAGGTGGTCTAGGGAGGGAGTTATCTGTCTCCCAGAGAATTCCATCCACAGCCTCTAGCAGCATTCGCCTTCTCGCACACTTCCTCTCCCATAATCGCTGATCCAGAACATTCCTTGAGATATTCTGCAAACCACACGAGCACACGCATTAGATGTAAGGGCAGGGTGGTGCTTTCAAAGAGTGTCAAATGCATCCTGGACACTCTTAGGGACAGACTGTGGGTGTTCAACCTCCTGATGAGTCAGTGAAAGTCTGACGAAACTGTCCATCACATCCATGCTATTCTGTTGTAGGTTTCGTTCCGCGCACATGATCAGACAGATATCAAGCCATTCATCATCAAGTTACCCACATTCTCATCAATCAGGTGCTGCAGTTCAAGCCTGCTAAATGCATATATGATGTATCTTTTTCCCTCTAACCGGAGGTAAAAATATTTTATCCATACATCAAGCAGGATAATGCCAGTTTTTGAACTTTTGATTAAGAGTCAGATGCCCTCACCATTCAGTCATCGGGCAACTCTGACTTCCCTGTTATGACCTGTCATCACACGGACTGAAACAGACAGCCGATTTCTGAGTCTTGCCGTGGAATGCATGCCATACTAAGTTCCCCCGCCTGCTAAGTCTGCTTGWGTGTGTGTGTGCTGGACTGCATGTCTGTCTGAATGCTGGCTGACCTGTGTGAGTGTGCTGCGTGCCTGTCTAAGTGACTTGAGTGTGTGTGTGGCCCCGTCGGGGTCGTGGATGTGGGGGCAGGACCGGTAGGGCCGGTACTTACC
>BFEA01000016.1:2557472-2579351 GCA_003427395.1 Chara braunii | reverse complement strand
TTTTTGGTCCGCGTTCGGCCCGAACGGCCGAACGCCTTCCGAAGGGGTCCCGTACGTTCGGGCGTTCGGGTTCGGGCGTTCGGCCCGTCCCGAACGCCGGTAACCCTGTATATATATATATATATCATATTCTTTGTATATATATATTGTCACAAAACTATTGACTAAGAGCGTAAGCACGTAAAGTAGAAAAAGAAATAAGATGAGCGAAGAAAAGAAAAATGAAAGGACAGACAGGCAAAGAGACAGACAAACCAGAATGATACAAAACAGTGTCCTCTTATTCTTTGTTTCACTGTATTCTTATTTCTTTCAGGTGTTTACAAAAACAATTACACTGAACAAGGGATAGAAATAAAAAACAAAGACACATTGAAATCATTCAGTTTCTCAGTCTTCTTAACGCCTCCTCCGCTGTGCCTCTAAGTACAAGGCTCGACACATTGATGAAGTTGAGCGCGAGCTGACCCCATCCCCGTATGCCATAACAGCCCACTTGCACGCTATGGGAAAGAGGCAGAGTGAAGGAAGAGGTGTTAAACACAAGGAAGGGAGGAGAACAAATGGAAAACTGATAGGCAGAGGGAGAAAAAAAAAAAGAAGAAAAAATAAAAAAAATTGACACAAATATCTTCTTTCTTTTACTGCATTCTTCTTTCTTTCACAGTTTTGCAGTTTTGGTGAAGAGTCTCCCACGTTCGGTTTTCAACGCACTTGCACTTCTTCATTTTTCATTCTCATTTTCACCCATAACAACCCACTTGCACGCTACGGGAAAGAGGCAGAGTGAAGGAAGAGGTGTTAAACACAAGGAAGAGAGGAGCAGAAAAGGGAAAGTGATAGGTAGAGGGAGAAAAAATAAGAATAATAACAAAAAAAAATGATACAAATATCTTCTTTCTTTTACTGCATTCTTCTTTCTTTCACAGTTTTGCAGTTTTTGTGAAGAGTCTACCACGTTCGGTTTTCAGCGTACACAAAATATGATATATATATATATGAACTGATAGGCAGAGGGAGAAAAAATAAGAATAATAATATAAAAATTGACACAAATATCTTCTTTCTTTTACTGCATATTTCTTTTTTTTACAGTTTTGCAGTTTTGGTGAAGAGTCTACTACGTTCGATATATCATCAAGCAGAACTTCCCAGTAAACCGTAGGCGGAGAGGGAGAAGAGGACAACAAACGAGGGGCTGTGACAAACTGTTTCGTCGGAGTTTCACCGACTCATCAGGAGGCTGAACCCTCGACAGTGCAAGGAATATAAGCGAGAGCAATAGACAAAAATCCAAATTACAAAATCACACTGCAGTCCAAATAGTCATGTACCAAGCAAAGAGCTCAATGCTCTGAGATACCATCCAAATAAGAGCAATACAATGAACCAAAACGTCAATGTCGATGCTCTCTAGACTTACCAACATAGTATCCAAAGTCGCTCACCCAGATTGGCACTCAGCGCCCACCCTACACTACTCAGCCTATCTATCCTACACTACGTTCATGCAACAATATTCACTACAATGTTGAAGACCAGATGTACATGACATCTTCGCCAATGCAGACTGCCAACACACACTGGGTATGTGTCTCTCTCCTCCCCTCATCACCCACTGTCTCCCCACAGCATACACCTACCCGAAGACCACCATCGCCATCACCCGCACTGCGCCCCAGCACCCCAGGCTTTGGCCGCTGTGCGCCCGCTGCCACCGCAGCGCCCCTCTCACCTCGCAGCGCCCGTGCGTGCGTCTGGCCTATGCTACTCCAGCTCGGTTTCGCAGTGCAGGACTATGGCCACATTGCCTACCCAGGTCAGAATTCTCTTTGGCTGGGCAGGGAACTTTCCTGTATGGAAAGTGCAGCCTTGCATTGGCTGCCTTGGCCTGGCACGTGAGTGCCCAGTAGGTTCACGTTGGGCCAAAGTGTCTGCGCCCAGGCCCCTTTCAGACAGTTGCCTCGGCCCGCAACTTCGAGATGTGCCCAACCACCCCACGCAGCCTATGACATGTTTCCTGATTTCTTCTAGGCGGCGAGGTCATCCTCCACATCCAAGACCAAGCGAACCCGGAAGGTTCCTTGAAGATTCCGATTCTCGCGAGCAGGGCCTTTGTAACCAATTGACAGTTGGTAACTATCTACCGCCCGAAAATGCAGATTTGGCAAAATGGGGGCCCCATGCTGAAGTCAGCCCTGCCTTCACCATACTTGTTGGGAGCCCCGTAGGCAGCAGCAGGCCGTGGCCGAGCAGCCTTTGTGAGGATCCATTCCTCACATTCCATCCGTTGAGATGCTTCTACACAGGTGTTTTCCCCTTCAATTTTCATTCATATGCTGCAACAACCTGAGGCGTTGTCTTGACCAGCTCCTCTTTTGTGAACCAATAGTCTTTTCCTTTGGATCTGTATGACGCCTGAATCTGACCTGGTACTCCCTTTCAGATTTGGGCGGTCTTCCCCTGCCCACAGCCTTGGGAATAGGCAGATCCTTGTGTTCCAAGATGTCATCGATGTCCATTGGCCATCCATGGTTAGGAGCAACATTGATCTCCTTTATGGGAACTTGTTCGTCTCAGTAAAAGGTGCAAGTTTGGAAGCACAAAACACAGGGTAAGGGCTTGCGTACTCAGGCATTAGCTTTCTAGAAATGCCGAACTCCTATCCTAATTAACTAGCCTTTACCCAGACATGTTCCCCTACCTGAAATGTGGACTGCCATTTGCGCTTGTTCTCAGAGGCAATCATTGCCTCCTGAGATTTCTTGATGTGTGCTGCATCAACTTTCAATACTAGACACCAAATTCCATGGTCCTAGGAGTTGCAGCTGGTGGATTTTCAGGAAGGAGGATGTTTAGTGCAGATCTAGGCTTCCACGCCAAATGCAGCTCATTCGGACTAACGCCCGTGGTGTCGTGAACAACATTGTTGTACAGGCTGGCGATGAGAGGCAACTTCTCATCCAAGCCATCCTGGTTGGGCTTGATGTAGTGCCTCAACAAATGTTGCACCACGAGGTTCGTCTCTTCTGCTTGGCCTTTGGCTTCAAGGTGATACCCCGAGGTCATTTGGAGTTGGCTTCCCATCTGTTCAGCAGCCTTTCTCCACATCTCGCTGGTGAACAGAACATCTCTATCGCTTACTATCGCCTTGGGCAGTCCAAAATCACGCAACCAGCTATCCATGAATAACTTGATGACGTGCTCAGTCTTTGCAGTTTGAGGCATGACAATTAGTCTCGCGTACTAAGTGAACCGATCAACTATGACAAAAACGTGCCTCTTGCCACTCTTGCTCGTCATAAGGGTGTTCATGAAATCCATGGAAACACTTTGTCCCGGTCCAACAGAAATGGGTAAGGGCTTAGGCAACCCAAGCAGTGCTTGAGTTTGCGGCTTGTCCCGCTGGCAGACTTGACAAGTCTGGACGTAACTTTTCGCATCATCAAGCATAGTCAGCCACCAAAAACATTGTTCTAAGTTAGCACTAATCTTTTTGTATCCGAAATGCCCTATCGCATCGTGACATTCTCCTAAAAATAAACTACGCAAAGACTCTTTAGACGACACATACAATCTTTTGAACCATGCCTTTTCAAGAAAGAGCAATCCGTCCACCATCACAAACTCATCTGATGTGTCCTTATCCCATGCCTCGAGCTCGTGAATGATGCCCGTCACAAGGGGGTCTTTCTCGTAGCCTTCCGCCAATGATGGAATCAACTCGTCAGATAAACAAAACTCAGTAATTAGTACACCGAGGTAGTCCGCCCTCCACGAGAGTGCATCGGCAACCTTATAGTACCCTCCTTTCATATAGTCTGTGTTCGGGTTCGGTGACCGAACCCGAACGTTCGGGACCCAAGGCGAACGAGCGCCGAAACTTTCCGAACGCGAACATAAAAATATTTATAAAAAAAAAAAAGTACTCCAAAAAATCTAAAAAACATGTATGTTATGTAAAATAATAATATAAACAACTTTTGCCATGGAGATATGCTCGAAGTCGAAACCAAACACAAGTTAAAAATAAAAAACCAATTTTTATTTATTTATTTATTTATTTTAATATGTTCGGCCGAACACGTTCGGTGGCCTTCGGCCGAACACCCGAACATGTTCGGATGTTCGGAAAAGCTCCAAACATGTTCGGTGAGCTACACAACATATCGTCTAGCTTGAAGTCATACTGATTTATGAGTTCAATCCAACATTTGAGTGCCTTGGAAAGGATTGTGTTTTGAACCATTTGAGCATCTGATGGTCTGTCCTGAAATAGAACCACCGTCCCAAAAGATAATGCCTCCAGTGGATTAGAGCTTTATACAACGCATAGAGCTCCCCCTCGTAGGCGGACTTCGCTAACTTCTGAGAATGCATTTTCTTGCGTATGTACTTAATTACCTCCATTTTTTCCCCTCATGTTCAGCCAGCACTGCGCCAATGCCATATTGGTTTGCATCGGTGGTTATAATAAATGGCTTCTCGGGATTAGGGAGCATGAGTTTTGTTTGACAATATATATATATCGTCAAATAGAACTGCGCGGTAAACCGTAGGCAGAGAGGGAGAAGAGGACAACAAACGAGGGGCTGTGACAAACTGTTTCGTCGGAGTTTCACCGACTCATCAGGAGGCTGAACCCTCAACAGTCTGTACAATCCCCTCACTGATTACACTATAAGTGATAATCCACCTTAACCAAAATCAAAGTAGACTATCACTCATCCACACCAGATGGAAAACTCTACAGACTGTCGGTTCACACCCCATCACAAGCCAGCAAAACACCCATGAAACAAAGAAAGGTCTGTCACAGCCAAAAAATACACTCCAGACACGCCGCTGGCACTAGAGGCACAGCATGGCCGCGTAGTGACGGCCCCGACCACTGCCGCTCGAGCTGACCGGAGAAAACCGTAGCAGGAAGCTAGCGAAGTCGTAGTATATATCGTCAAATAGAACTGCCCGGTAATATATATATATATATGATGAGTCTGTGAAACTCCGACGAAACAGTTGTCACAGCCCCTGGCGAAGAGATCTGGACCTTTTGTATGGTGGAGAGAGGAAACCATTGAGTTGGACCAGACCGTGGGCTTGATTGTACAACACTCATTTAAGCCATTTCTCAATTTATGCCTGTCATCTTTTTCTTTCAGAGGAAAAGGGCAATAGCCTTGAGATATTATCATCACACCAACCAGGCCAGGTAAATTCAATATCCAATCTGATAGGTGGCCTTCCCAACCCGAGGTGGCCTTATTGCCATCAGGGAACCCTGAGCATCCATATACTCTCAAATGAGACCATATGAGGCTGCACCCGGCCCCACACAAACTACCTGGACAACACCAGGTAGGGATCGTCCGGTAGCAAGGGGATCGACCACCACCCGGGTGGACAATCACTGTGCCTGCTCGATTACCCCTCCCCCTATGAACATTGATAGTGATTGCAATCGATAGCGGGGACCAATGGGCTTATCTCTATGTGGCGGTTGTCGAGTATGCCCAGGAGGTACGTGAGGCCATTGGGGAATGAACCCATGACCACCTGAATGCCACTCGCGTGCATTACCAATTGAGATAAGTTTCTGGATATGCATGTCGCCCTTGTGCAAAGGTCATGCTTATCTTCTCTGTATTAATCCAACTTTAACAGATGCTCCGAACGACATTATGAAGTTTTTATCCTTTCGGTTTTTCAAACTTTTCTTTTTCTTACCACTCAACGAATCCAAAAAGACAACTAGCAGTAGATACAATATTTGCCAACCTTTTTTTTTTTTTTTTTTTTTTTTTTGGGACCCTATTGTTTATTGCCCATGTCTTTCTAAACCACAAATTTCCTTTGTTCTGCCATTCAATGTGGATCGTCCTTCTTATCTGGATTTTGACCTCAGCCCGAGTTTGTGATAACGTCCAATGTTCTTTTTTGAACAATGCAACGTTTCTCGTCTGCCAAAGAACCCCCATAATTATTCCTCTACAGGTTTGGGCCACGTACTCCCAGCCTGTACTATAAGAGTTTCTCCCACCAGTTTACCTGTTACCCATCAGTTTTACCTGTTAAAACCCAAGAATCTGACCATTCTAGGGATCTAGCCGAAGAGTTCGCAATAAACCTTCTCCAATGTCGCAACCACCACTGCCAGAGCCTAACAGAGACTGGATAGTGAATCCAAAGATGGGCCTGGGTTTCCCATGCCCACCTGCATCTGGGACAATCCATTGAAATTTTCATGCCTCGAGATTGCAGCAAGTCGTCGACGTTACCACTTGTAACATCTGGAGCCATAGCAGCACCGCTGTCCTCTTATTCGTCATTCGCTTCAATTGTTGCCAAAAAATCCTTATATCACCAGAAGACATAATATTTGGACAATACTCGTTCCATCTTTTCTGTGCCCCCACTGTAGGAGAGTTCCTAATCTTCGATCTACACCAGTCCCTTCCTACCTTTGGCGAGTAATATGCTAAAGGAACTAGTTGCTTCTTTTGATCTTCCAGCTTCCAGCTATACACGAAAGGTTCCACCTTGCAATTGGAGGCCAGGAACCCGCCTTGGCAGTACTCCTTACCCCTTTGATCTCTCGATATTCAGTCCCTTACTTCCTCCAAACGCAGGATTCCCGTTTCTGATCTCCCTTCCACCAATTTAAGCAGTCTCTATAGAATCGCTGATGTCCTGTTGCCATTTGCCGGTTTCCATTCTTGGATCTTCATTCCTTGTTGTAGATCTGGACCCAAAACTCTCCAATAGTACTCCTCTGTTGTAGGAGCTCTATACCACGTATCCTTAGTCGGGCACTGATTCACTCTGCAATAATGATTTCCAGTACTGTGGAATGGCTGCTTGTAATGTCTTATAACAAGCTCACACATTATGCAGTCTTGGGAGGTAGGTCCGGAGTATAGGCATTGACACCTAGTCCTGTTTTGATTCCTCCCAAATATCTCCGACTGCAAAAATTCCTCTTGCGATCCAGCTTCCTCCAAAAGAGCCCGGCCCTACTGCTGGAAACACTGAGCCATCTGATTGGTGGATTCTAGGATTGTCAAATAGGGATTCCTTCAGTACTTGCCCTTTAGAAGATTGGGCACTATGATCCTCAAGCAGAATCTTGCGTCGGGTTGTCAAAATTCCTCTCCAGAAGTGGGATATTGGAATCTTATTAGCAAAGGATGGGGGGAGAAGGCATCTCCAAACATCCTGATGATTCTTGAACTTCCATTCCGTTCCTAAAATATATTCTGCTAATTTTTTTCATACTTTCTCCTCCAATTAAAGCATCGCCTTTATCGACCAATTGGCCAACAAGGCTGTGTTTTGATGTTTTGGATCTATCACACCTAAACCTCCTTCCACTCTTGGGTGGGCTATTGTATCCCAAGCCACCTTGGTAAGAAATCCTTCCCCTTCCTTTGAAGAGGGTTTCCAAATATATCATGTCGCCGCCCTCTTAATATTCCTATATGCATGATTACTCAACAAATGTACTGCTAGCGAGATCCAAAGTATGGAAAGTGTTGATGCTGATATCACAAGAGCCCTTCCTATCAGTGAAAGTCGATGTCCTCTTTCCCAATTTGCAATTCTCGATCTCACCTTGGTTCCCAATGCTGTATTTTGAGTTGCTGTTGTGTTTCCCAATAAGACTTGAACCCCCAATAACCTCTCTGAATCACTTTCCCTTACTCTTCTCATCCCGCAGTCCACTGCAATCCTCATACGTTCGTGCAAAATATAAGTAGATTTGCTCCAATTTATCGAGGCCTCTGATAATATAGAATACTCATCCACCACCTTTTTTAACTCGTTCATTGATGCCACAGTGTTCTTACAAAGGATCGTAAGGTCATCAGCCAAGACGTTCCCTTTCCAATGGAAGGTAGGAGAAAGTCTCAAACCCGTGATTTTTGTGTTCCATTTGATATTGTCCAGTAAAACTTCCAGTTGAACCACGAATAGCAAGGGAGCTAAAGGGCAACCCTGACGAGCGAGCGCGTCAACTTAATTTCTTCCGATAGACACCCACCACTCACATTGACTACCGCTGTCCCTTTTGAATACATGACTTTACAATTTTCACAAAATTTGACCCATAATTAATTTTCCTCAAAGTGGTGGTCACAAAGGCCCACCCCACCTTATTGTACGGCTTGTCCATATCCACTAACAAAACAGCCACGTCTATATCCTCTTTACCAATAATCCTCCAGTGCCTTGACGGTAGCTATAATATTCTCATGTATAAACCAGCCTCTTACGAAGGGCCCTTGATCCGGACCAATCAACTCTGGCAAATATCTACCTAGCCGATGAGCATCGTTTTAGCCAGAATTTTGTAGGCTACATTCAGGAGGGAGATCGGACGGTAGTTTCTTACCTCCTCCTTCCCCACTTTCTTGTACATTAATGAAATGATCCCTTTAGTTAGCCCTCTAGGTAGCCCTCTGCCTGTCAACAAATTGTTACATATTTCCGATAAAAATGACCCCATCGTGTCCCGGGTCTCTTTGTAAAATTCTACAGGTAGCCCGTTCGCTCCAGGACATTTGCCCGTCCCTAGTTTTGACACCGCTTCTCCTAATTCAGCTTCGGCGAAAGGTCGATCCATATCTAATCTTCCTTGCTGAGAAAGAATGACATTTGTCCTGACCCAATCACTAAAATTCCCAGCTAAGTTCGTGCCGAAATTTGAATGTGGCAATCTCGTAGTAAAGATATCCATGAAATACTCTCTGCCATAATCATTCATTTGTTGTGTTGTCTCGGCCAGAGGGGCTTCGGGTAACAACGGGTGTTTCCACTGTCTGAGCAGGGTTTAGTTTGTTGGAGGATCAGCGATCTAAAGGTAAGTTTGGTCATCCTATCGTATCCAATCACTCCTTTAGTCCTTAACCATTCCAACCAGAGCTCCTGTCACTGAAGTTCCAAGGTTTCCAATCTCATCAATAGATCTTTCCGTTTGCTGGACCAATAGTAATCTGTGTATCTATCCTTGGCAATCTGTTTTTCAGCTTCAGCTATTGCCATCTTTTTCTCTCTTTCCTTCCTATTTTTGTTCCCTGCTTTAATCCAAGAAAAAACATTTAGGAAGTTGGAAATTATAGCCAACCTTGTGTCCACCCAATCCTCAACTGCTCGAAAAAGCAGTCTTGCTTTTTTCCAGTCTTCCATATGTCTCTTCACCAAGTTTTTCAATCCCTCGTCTTTCAGGTTACTGATATTTAACCTGAAAGTTCCCTTCGTTCACGCTATGGTTTCTTCTGAGAGAATATCCATGGGTGATGATCCGAAAGGGAATTTACTTTTGACCATACACAGCGGTCCCAAAATGCCCCTCTAGCTAAAAGAAAAGCCAACCTCCTACCCGAGGCCAGCGCACTAAACAAGGTATGGTCATTTGAATTTGGGTTCAATATTATGAAAATGTCTGTCAACCTCCTACCTGAGGCCAGCGCACTAAACCAGGTATAGCCATCTAAATTTGGGTTCAATATTATGAAAACGTTTGTCAAACTTTGCCCACTCATAAACTCTTAACAATATTTTCAAGTCTTCTTGAAGAGGGTCGAGTCGGGGAGTATCCAGTCCTGGGGACAGGATAGTTCCGGTCTGCTGCCAGCAATAGGTGTCCCGTATCCGGGATAAACATAGGAAGATTCGTAAAATACTCCTTTCTTTCTTGATAGTCGACCAGGGAGTAAATGGACATCACAGCCCAATCCTCCTCCACCGCAAACTTCACCCAGACAAACCTGCCTGCCAAATCTGAAAAATAGTCTATTATACTCACCTCCAGATCTTTGTGAAAGAGTACTATAGTTCCGCCCCTAGTGCCATATGTCGGGGCCCAGAATTGTGGACCTTTCCACCAATTCCTAGCCTCCCCTATTTTTTTATTGTTCAACTTGGTCTCTTGTACGCAATGTATATGGATTGCAAGCTTATGGCACCATGAGGCTAACCTACTCTTCTTATGGCGGTTCGTGGTATTGCCCAACCCTTGTGCATTCCATGTCCCAATTCTTATTTTATTTGATACTACCATGGGGCAAAGCCCTGGAACTGCCCTTCATTTGGATATTGCCAATGGCAGGCTCTTACGTACCAAGCTTTTCCAAGTACCAAGGGTACTGCAGAGCGTCTGCGAACCTTGTCGACTGGATTACTTCTAGCATATCAGAGTTCTACAAGCAGTTCGGGATCTCACAGTCCGACAGACCATCCCCAAGACGAACGTTGCCTGAGTTGGAAAAGTTTTCCAGTTGGATCCATTGTGGGAACAGTCTTCAGTTTTTGTTGTGTGTCATCTTCGAAGTGTAAATTAAGGAAAGCTAAGAAAAGGTAGACTCTTGTATCCTCTCCCAGTTCCACCACACGCCTTCCCATTCGTGGTTCCGGTAAAAACCCCACCGGGCATACATCGTTTACTACCTGTTTTGTCGCTTCCACAAATTGTAACTCTAACATGGGCCCTTCAACTACAAAACCTGGAAGCTCCGCCTCTCTCCCTGGGTTTTGTTTGATTAGCAGTAGTGGACCTTGATTGGACGAAGAGCAGATCAGTGGCACGAGAAGGTCCACCACTTTTCTTTTGTCGTCACGGAGAGTCATCTTCGTTGGCATGGCCTTTGCCAAAGCCTGGCGCATCTCTGATCCCTTTGCCTTAGCCTTAGCCCCTCTTCGCCCCACTCCTTCAGACGAGTAGGGTGTCGATTTAACTGAAACCTTCCTCAGTTTCTTCTTTGGGGTACCTATTACCTCTCCTTCTTTCGTTCCGTCCAGGGAGTTGCCCACTGAAACCACTAACAGAGGGTCCCTCATCTGAACATCTTCATTTTCAGACATAATCGGGCACTCATCCGATAGCAGTTGTATTTCCTCTGAAGGTACCATTTCAATTTCCCCATCCTCGTCTTCCTCTGGTGGGATTCCGTTTTAATCAACTCCGGAAGGAATTTCCTTCTCTGCTGACTGTTCCCCGAGAAACATAGCATTTTCGTACCTAAAGAATTCAGAATGGGATATCGAGAGTGTAACTTGACCTGTGCGGGAGATTGGGGCCAGGGCACCTGTTGAGCCAAGTGCCAATGTCTGCTAAAAGTCCGCCGGCTGGATACCGGCTGCTAACCCTTGAATCCCACCCGTCGGGAAACAACTAGACGGGGATAGGGGAACGAGGTGGTCTCTCTCTTTCCTTCTGATATTCTCCGGTCGCTTTCTCCCTCTCTCTCGCTCTGCCTTCTTCTGTTCCCCTTTCCCTTTCTCTTTCCCTTTCCATCTCTCCCTCTCTTTCCTTTGCCCTTTCAATTTCCAATTCTTTTTCTCTCTCTCTCAACAGTTTTGCCTCTTTCTCCCTCTCTTTCAACAGTTCTGCCTCTCTCTCCCTTTCTTTCTCTCTTTCCCTCTCTCGTTCCATTATTCTCGCTCTCTCCCTTGCTTCCTCCTCTTTTCTCTCTCTTTACAGTTCCAATTCCCACTCCCGTTCCTTTTCTCTTTCCTTCTCCTTTGCCTCTTCTCTTTCTCTCTCATTTTTTTTTATGCCCCCTTTCTCTTCTATGCTCTTCTTCCTTCTTTCTTTCTTTCACCCACTCTTCTTTGTCACCCGGGACTGCTTTCTCCCATTCAACCCCATGGGATTTCTGCTTCCTCCTTCTCCCAGGGCAATCCGGATCGTCTTCCGTATCGAAGTACTGTCTACAAGTCGCACACCAATCCGTGGTCACATTTGCGACTTCGAATGTCACCAAGGTGTCTTTCCCATCCAAAATTCCAATCATTAAATAGGGAGTATAGCAGTCTGCTGCTGCTAATTCGAGGTCAAAACAGATGTTATGCAACTCGGGTTCCCCTGGTTTTGCCGACATCGGGTGAGTTTTAATCACCCTTTCGAAGGCCTTTTCGAACCCTCTTGGATGACTGGCAAAGCCGCCAACGGGATTTGAAGGCATCTAGGCCAAAAGAAAGCATACCTATTCGTCTCGCGCCAGTGCTGAAGCTCCGACTCTGTCATCCATGGTCGAAAGGTCAACTTCAAGTTATGCACTTTCCCATCCAACTCAACCAAATCTTCGTTTTTCAACAGTAAATACTCCGCCACCTCTTTCGTACTAGTACTGTACGAGATCAGGTTCCGGCCTTCATTTTTGAAAAGACCCCTGCGAGGATTAGGGCCCAGCATGGTTTGGCCTATCCAACTGTTCTTATAAGCCCTGATAATCTTCTTCTTTAAACCCACCGAGAAGGAGAAGGATTCCGACTCTTGTCCAAAGAAGATTGCAACCCCATGATTGGACAGCCACTCTTTTTTGTGCTGTGTATGCTTCAGGTGACATATTCACCTTAACAAAATCCCTGTTCCACCTGATCAGCATGCTCGCATATTAATCCCCTTGGGAGAATCCCTTCCCGAAAAACTTTCAGAAATCAAACAGTCAAGAAACCGTTGCTGGTAGCTTCAAGACGGCTGGAGAGGGCCAAGAATGGGCTGATGCACCAGCCAGATTGGCGAGCCTTTCGGAGGATACTTACCTGGCTCCTGTCGCAGAAAGATGCGAGCTTGTTGTGGCTACAGTCCTTCCTGGTGGTATGAACTGCAATATGGCTGAACCAGAAAGGAATGGATATCAGTCTGACATATAGCAGATGTGATTGGGGTTGGGAAAGCAACACTCACCTTTGGCTATACTGCCCGTTAGCTGATGGGTTGGGAAAGCAACACTCACCTTTGGCTATACTGCCCATTAGCTGATGAACTGTGGATGTGGTGGACTGATACATGGAAAAAGATTACCGGCTACTCCTGGCCTTGGACTGACGATTTCGGATATTGCCCAACCAGGACAGAGGCCATCACAGTGGATGGGGGTATGTAGTTTATCCAGCAGGGGAATCATATTCCAAGAAATATGAAGTGCGAGAAACTCTCAAGTCTTCAAGAGGAAAAAGATTGTGATTCAAGAGCAACAGCATCAGATCACGGAGAAGGGGAACATTTGTCGAACTATCCTGGCGGACTGGCAGGGCTGCCCCAGAAGCAAGAGGAAAGGCTTCCTGTGGTTCATGCGTACCTGGGCCAAAGGAAGCAACCTAGTCTGAGTCTCGTCTGACTGTAAGCTGTCTTTTGCACACTGGTTAAAACCGCCTTGAAGGATTACTAGGTCAAAGAGACAGTTGCGAGGTATCTGTAACAGGTGACGAGACGAGCTTTGCTATTGGGGTTGGTCCTATGGAATGGTTGTGGTAGTTTCCTGCTGAAGAATTGTAAAGACCCTTTGCTCCCCCTTTCATGTGCTCCCCTTTTCATGTGGAGGAACAGTAAACAGTTGGTACTTCTACTGATAAAAGATAGATCTTGGGACACTGGACCCAGTTTCCAGCATAAGCCGAAACTGGGTAATGGCCCCAGAGTTACTATTGCGAGTTGTTTGTGAGGTTTTCCCGGCCTCATGTTCCAACTTGGCAATAAAATTGTGACTCCCAAAGCCAAAAAACAAAAAAAAACGTCGATCCTCCCCTACGACTGCTGTGTACATTTGACGACCGGTCGGCCCCCAACGACCGGTCGGCCCCCAACGACCGGGCGTGACTACGACGATGAAGGACAAATTGTAACACGGGTGTCGCCGCACGGCACACGAAACGAAAAACGAAAACAGTCTATCTTCCGAAAGAAAACGAACAGGTTCATCCGTTTGCTATAAATAGTGCCGAATGTATTTTGTCAACCTTTAGTGGGCAGATGCACTCGTTTCGTTTTCGTTTCCTTTCCTGTGCCCTGTGGCGAGGCCGCCACACGCAGCCTTACGGGCTGCGCACTGCGAACTCGCCAAACTTTGCGGAGGCCCTGCGTGAGCTCCGAACTAAGTTCCGGTTAGTACGGACATGCAATGCACCTCCGGTCGGACGAAGCCGCCATCGCGAAGACTCTTGGTGTCTCAACGCCGGTGACATCCCGCTGCAGGCATTGCTGCTCACGCGTTGCCACCATACCAGAGTAGTCGATGGTAGCAGCGATGTCCAGATCTACGGCACGTAAGCTTCGAGAGGGGGATGAGCCGAAGAATTCGACGTTGCATACCTGGTCCAACGTTCTAGCTTTGCATGGTGTATATGATGCCACAGGTTTCCATACAAAACCACCGGATTCAACGACCGTCTTTAGAGTCAAACAAAGGCTCATTTCCCTTCTTTCTTTATCGGTTTATTTTGTTTTCCTACGGAATCAATCATCACGTACCGATCGCAGTCTGTTATCACTCCGTTTCGGTAATTGGGTAGAGGATCTAGGATTACAAAGCAGTTGCTGAGAGTGGACTGTGACCACCTGCACACCGATGGCAGCCACCAAAGCATCCCCCATTAGGGCTCTTCCATTTTTAACAAACTATCTGCTAATCACACCCTTTGGATACGATGAGCGACTTCTTTCCCATTCATCCTTCCACTCACACCCTTTGGATACGATGAGCGACTTCTTTCCCATTCATCCTTCCACCGCATCCTCACACCCAAACCGTATCGATGCACTTTGCCAGATTCGGTCTGGGAAGTCCTGATTTGAGAACGACCTCGATCTCGTTTGACGATACTCATCAAAGCGCGCGTCGAAACGCAGATTCCCAATGAATCAGTGAACGCTTCCCGATAGGGTCTGTGAGATTGTGAGATACCTCAGATAAGATAGCTCTGCATGGCCGACGGTCACACGTCGAGGACGTCTTCGACTGATTTGTGGACGTAGGTGCTGGCAGATACATCTACGCCGGGATTGCGGTCAGATGCATCTAGGAACGTCCTTGTGAGTGTGAGAAGGCTCTAACAGCAGATTCAGAGCGCCAGATGCATGCACACGAATTTCCTAATCGCCTCCCAACTCCTACGTTTTCACATCGATGGAACGTCGTCCTGTTCTAGTTTTCTTACAACGCCGATGGAATTCCGGACGATCTGTTGGGAGAAGGCATGGAAAGGAGAAGATGATAAATCAGGAAGGGGTTGGGGAAGTAGACAGCCGGTCATACTGCCAAAAGAGCTCTATTACATAATTACATAGTTTCCCCTTGCGTTAGGACGCTCAGGTCTTCGCTACAATAGCATGAGCACAAGCCTGGGCATCTACGGAAAAGAACGAGGTGAACCCTAGGGCACACTCATACTGGTACTGATTTATCACAATGGTTGCTGAGTTTGCTGGGATGCAAACGCAGGGAAACGCGGGCCGGATGAGTCACAGTTGAGGCCCGTTTAGAATAGGGTCTAGGCGCTGTAATGGTCTCTTTCGCTCATTGACGACGGTGGTCGGTCACTCTCCGTAGTATGCTTCCCTAATTCCCGAGAACTGTTGGTTTTGGCCACTTTTCTCGTCATAAGCGCTCGCAGTTCGTTAAGGTTACGCACCAATTTTCTCCCGTTTTCGTCCCACAAAGTACAAGTCTTATGGGCGTCCCAGCACCTCCGAAGGTGCCCTCAATAATCGCAATTTAGGGCCTCGCCCCACTACTCACTAATGTGTGAAATGGCGGGTGTATCATCGGCTGGAAGGTGTCCTCGCTACAATAGCATCAGCACAAGCCTGGACATCTACGGAAAAGAACGAGGGGAATCATAGGGCACAGTCATACTGGTACTGATTTATCACAATGGTTGCTGAGTTTGCTGGGAGGCAAACGCAGGGAAACGCGGGGCGGCTGAGTCACAGTTGAGGCCCGTTTAGAATAGGATCTAGGCGCTGTGATGGTCTCTTTCGCTCATTGACGAGACGACGGTGGTCGGTCACTTTCCGTAGTATACTTCCCTAATTTCCGACGAGAACTGTTCGTTTTGGCCACTTTTCTCGTCATAAGCCCTCGCAGTTCGTTAAGGTTACGCACCAATTTTCTCACGTTTTCGTCCCACAAAGTACAAGTCTTATGGGCTTTCCCAGCACCTCCGAAGGTGCCCGCAATAATCGCAATTTAGGGCCTCGCCCCACTACTCCCTAATGTGTGAAATGGCGGGTAGCCAAATCTCCGCCATAGAGTTCAGTCTTATCGGAGGAAGCGTACGCGATGGCAGGCCTATATCACTTCGCGCCCTCACACGGTCAACGATCACCTCGCCGTTTCACTGACAGTAATTCAACCGCAAACGCAACCGCATTCGTCTCTCTTCTCGCGGCGAGAATGCATAACCCCATCGCCACGGTGACTCTCAGTCATAGATATCATCGCTTATCGGAAGAAGCGACCACGACGGCAGTCCCTATTATTCGGCCTTCACACGGTCAACCATCTCCTCGCTGTTTCTCTGACAGTAATCCAACCACTAGCTCATTCGCCTCTCTCCCCGTGGCGGGAGATGATGCACGATCCTCCCGGCTAAAAATAGAACCAATCCGCACTGTGAATCATCTGTACCCGTCTCGGCAAAGCGAGCTCCTTGTCACACAAACCTCATTCAGCGCAAGGCCAGAAGAGTGTTCCCCCAAGGTTACCGCAACGCAGGGTAAGGCCGAGCAGATCCCTTCCTACACGTTGAAAGGCATTCGCATTTGATGAGAATCTCTAAAATCCGACACTTGTACGCCCTGGTCGAGCATGCGCATGCTAGGACGTATCTGGATGAACCTGGTCGGTAATAACTAATGGCATACATTCACAAGGACTCACTCGAAGTATGGTCAGACTCGCGAGGAAAACTCCATGTCTGGTATGCGGTTAAACGCGAAATCACGTAAACACTTCTTCTCCAGCATAACTACGAACAGACACATCCAGAAAATTTCTAGTGTGAATATGCCCTAGTCACTAGCTCGATCGGGCCTTCCTCGAGACTCGGCGACTTCCGCTCCGCGTATACCGGGTAACCGGGGTTACATGCCCGAGCGGCGAGGCGATTCCTGGCTGCCATGCGCATCCGACTCAATACCTTTCGGACTGAATCTTGCCGTGAAGCTACGCACCTGTATCCAGGACAGTCCGCGAGTGAGTGTCCTGGTACGTTCTGGCCGGCGGGATCCCCCGATTCCCATCAGAACTCCTCGAGCCTGGCAAGGAGTTGATCGGGCGTCTCGCTCCAAAGTTGCTGGAGTTAAAGCCGAACAGCTCGGGCAAAAAAAAAAAAAAAAAAAAAAAGAACAGCTCGGGCAGTACTACGCATGGGCATTATTTGCGCTCCGGCATGCCCGATCGGCGCACTGCCAGGCATAGTTCCCGGACAGCCCACATTCCAACCCTTACAGACCCTGACCCGAGAACTACGCAGATGCAGAACCTCGATCAGACATTCGTCGTACCGAGCGATGGAGAGGAGACTCCCCGATCCTGACCCCTTACGTCCAAGAACTGAATGCCCCACAAGCGAGGGGCATCTTTCGTGGAGTCACTAAGTACGCACTCATACTAGGACCTTCGCGACTGTATCTGGCCGCAAATACAGGCAGATGACGTCTGGAACGTACTGATATGGACTACGCAGACGTACCCGAACAGGGCATATTGACACTAGGATTTCTTCGGAGGCATCTTGACACAGATACACCAAGATTCCATATACAATGCACCAAATTCAGTATGCCGGTGTAAGTAGGCAGTCGAACGAAATCGAGCAGTATTCAGGGATCTCGAGCCCTGTCCAAATTGCCGCCTTGCAGCACATAGGACGTGAACATAAAGCTGATGGTGTGAGCAATTGTCCTACACAACTCAAAGAACCATGCATGGACACTGTGCGGACGCCACTCCCCTTCCGGATGTTAGCAGCCGGTCTGCACGCAGAGTGGCCCGCACCGATCAGATGTCCAATCTTTGAAACGTTAATTGCCGCCGCCTCCCTTTCCAGTCAAGGATGCTTCATGATCGTTATACCAGACGAAAACGACGGACGTCCACACAGACAAGGAGGCAACCAGTAAGATAAGAAGAGAGAGAAGGATAGTAGACATAGACCCAAAAAAAGAAACAACAGGAAGTCGGAGAGAGACAAAGAATGAAAGGATGAAAGGATGAAAGGAAGGAAAGGCAGAGGGAAGGAGGGAAGGAGGGAAGGAAGGTGAACGGAATCGAAGCAAATGGGAAATCGGCACATGGGCACGACAAGGCAATCAAACACGGAAGAAAGAAAAAAAGCGAAGGGCGCGAGTCGCGAGCACGCACGCACGCACCACGCAGAGATGTGAGTAAAGTGGACCACCTTTCTCAAGGGTATCGTTAAGTCTAGGCCAGATGGTGGGTCCTCGTCCGTCACTCAAATGCATCTCTGGACAGACTGTTGCGGTGCAAGCTCCTGATAAGTCGGTGAACAGTCCGTCACAGTCACTGTCAGTCAGTCTTTGCTAAGGAACACAGTTCAACACACCCACACAATAAAAAGAGAGCGCGAACACATGCGCACCCACAGAGAGAGAGAGAGAGAGAGAGAGAGAGAGAGAGAGAGAGAGAGAGAGAGAGAGAGCTCACAAAGTTGCAGAGGCTGAAGAAATATCATGAAAAGGCAGCAGGAGGCTTGTAAGTGGGTGAAGAGAACGAAAGGACTTCCCCAAAGTGGAAGGGTGGTAGATGAGTGTACCTTTCCGAAGGTGCCAGGAGATGCGATCTCGGTCAATTGGCTGAATGTAGCGATGCAAGAGTCGAGAAATGAGGAACGCGGCAAGCCAGGTGCGAACAAGAAACACGGCGGCAAGCAGTATCGCAATGGAAATGGCGATCCAGGGGTAAAAAGCCAGGAGGAGCCATCTGAGCAGTCGACACGTGTCAAACGCTAGGTCAGGGAGAAGCAGCAACTTGGTCCACACTGTCCTAGTACCGCCGAGTAAACCGACCGCGGCGCCAACCATGCTCATTGGCGGCTGTTGCAATCGGTCCATCTCCGCGCTCCAGGCCGGCACACACGACCCCATCACCATCGACCGGTCTTCTATGGCAGCTGAAGCGGTTAGCACTCGTCCTTCAGCGAACGTGAACGTACCGCCCGGACATCGGCACCAAGACAAACACGCCTCCCTGTCTCCAACACCACGTCCCCTTCTCCTCGCAAGCCTAGCACTCCGATCCCGATAAGGACTACTACGGAACAGTCGGAGCTCGATCGGAGCTCCCGATCAAGCCGGGATCATCACCGACAACGGCTTAAGCCAGCCTAGCATACTGGTCGGTACCGCCGGAAAGCCTGTGTCTCCTCTCGCAATGGAATCCCATACACACACGCGCAGTCACACGGGCTCTCCTTCCCCCTTCACTCGACCGCGATCAGTCCCGGCCTCTTCCCTCCCCCACCACTGTCGTCCTCCTCACCCCTCACTCTCGCCTCCGCAGCTTGTCCGCTGCGCATCCGCTCAGTGGCACCCCCTCCTGAGCCAGTTCGGCAGTTTGTCGCCTATTTCCTATAGCTGCTCAGACCGGCTGCCAGACCACCACCCTCCTTGCTGTTTGTCTCCCTTCTTTCCATTCGATGGCCGGGCCATCGCCCCGACTTCATCGTGCTCTCATCAGGAACTGATCTGTTGAATCAGGCCCCCTATTGAGTGAACCCGATCGCTTCGATTGCCAGGCGACTTCTGGGCCTCAGGGCATACTCACACTAGGACCTTTTTACTTTTTTCTCGATGCAATTGTGGTCGGATACATCGATGTCCAGCCGTAACGATGGTCAGATACATTGAGGAGAGTGGTAGTGTGCATCTGGATCTCTGTCCGTGCGTGTTGTGGATCCGTCTCTGTGCATGTGTCACGTGTTTCAGCCTGCGTCTCTGGGCCTCGTTCCACGACTCTCAAAATGTGAAAAAGACAATAGGATGGCGTGCATATTTCGGCCTTATTGCCGAGGATACACATCTGTTGGGCAGTGAGGCCCTCTCCCCCTTCTGTCTGTCCGCCTCGGGGCGCTCTTCCAGGCTTCGGGTTGCACCCTGGGGCCAGACCCGCAAGCCCTTCGGTTGTAACCCCTGTGCGTCCGTCTAGCTGGGGTGGTGCGACTGCCAAATGCCTAATGATGCCTTGGTCCACTACCGACCAAACGCCTCGCTCCAGTACTCTCAGCATGCACAAAACGCAAAAACTATGGCGGTGTATCTTTCCATATTCTAGCGGAAGATTCGTTGTCATTTTGCACTTTTTCTTGTTGTTGTTTGCGAGCCCCCAATTGTGCAAAATGAGAATGAATTTCCGCCAAAACATCGAAACATACACCGCCATAACTTCGTGAATGCAGTGAGTAGTGGAGCGAAGGCAAATGCCGTCTCTTCTCCAGGGTGCCCTCCCTCCACCTCGGCCTCCACACTGACCGCTATATGCGTACATTCGCGTCGCCAGTGCGCGCCAGCCAGACAGCCATGTGTTCATTGTCTCTTTTTCAAATTTTCTTCCCGCCCTCCTCGAGTGCTATTCCATCGCGTTGCGGCATTTTTCTTTCCCGCCCTCTCGCCTGCCGCGCCATCTTTGTCTATGGGCCTCGCCACACCATTGTCAAAAACTATTTTTCCGGCATTTGCGCATCGCCACAGGTGTGGAGTCCTTTTTCCAAATCTTTTCGACATGTGTCAGGTATGAGTTTTTTGTTCTTTTTTCTTTTTTCTTTTGGAATTTATTACCAAGTTGGAGTAGAGGTTGGGGGCAAGGTCCCACTTGCGCAAATTAGGAGATTTCGGCCGTTGAACTTTCATATCTACGGTCAGTATCTCTTAATTCGTGCAACAAACAACCGAAGCCACTCTGGGAGAGCGGTTCTACTAGCAAAGGAGTAACATACAGATCCTGGGGGAAATGTCTGCGAATGCGATTGCAGAACGGATTTCGCAGTCAAACTTGACTGACATCTTGACCTCAGTGACCTTTGCCGAGTCCCTCGCAGTGAGTCCCTGTCTGGCTCAAACGCAAGAGGGGACAACTGGGGGATAAAGAAGGGCAAGGGCCACCAGAAGGACAACCAAGTTACATCCACCCGCATCCAAAACTTGCGCGGAAAGGACCTATTAGATGGTCCTTCCAGCAAGGATTAGATACGCAGCGTGGAACATTCGAGGTCTAGGTGATTCCAATGGGAAATGCAAGAAGGCACGTCTACGTGCCTGGATCCACAAAAATAATATTCAATTTATCTGTTACAGGAAACAAAATTAGACGAAGTAAAGTTGAAGGACATACGAGGATGGTGGGAGGGCCCACAGGTGTGGGCCCCAGCGGACTGAACAAAGGGTGGAGTAGCGATTTTGATAGATAAAAATATAGAATTAGAAGAATTGGATAGCTATGCTGAACCCAATGGGAGATCTGCCTGGATTAAAATTGCTATTGGTGATGAGGACTGGTCTATCATGACTGTTTATGCACCAGTCCATTACCAAGATAGAATTGACTTCCTAGCAGGCTTACCGGCTTACGTGCCAGATTCAGAGAATCTGATATTAGCCGGAGACTGGAACACAATTTTTAATCCTGGCCTGGACTCACTTACTGTTAAACCGCTGAGGAAGGACTCTCTGACTCTGACCCAGCTGACGGAAGCCCAAGTTTTATTTGATGTATTCAGGGTTTTTAATCCAGAAGCGAGTGGCTTCACCTGGTTTGGACCCAAACCCTCGAGAAACACCCCTGCCCCTCGGAAACGACTGGATTTTTTCTTGGCTCGCGGAAGCCTCTGGGACAGGGCGATGTGGTGCGAAGTAGGGACTGGGACACTATCAGATCACCAACCGGTTCTGATGGATGTACTGTCCAGGGAGACAGGGGAGCGACACCCCCCCCCCTTCAGACTTAAACCATCAGTACCTGGCCCAGCTATCGGGTCCGAGCCTCGGCCGACCGGTACGCCGATCCGTGCCGAGGCTCGGACTAACGGGCGCAGGCATCCCGAACGTCGGAGTGAAAGAACGAAAAAAACGGGAAAAAAAAA
>BFEA01000016.1:2521246-2556312 GCA_003427395.1 Chara braunii | reverse complement strand
CTCGCCGCCCCTCTCTCTCTCTCTCTCTCTCTCTCTCTCTCTCGCGCGCGCGCGCGCGCGCGCGCGTGACTTCAACTTTTTGTCCGTTCATTTTTTTTTTTAGTTTGTGTATTTGCTTTTTTTTTTTCCTTTTTTTTTTTTTTTTTTCCCCCCTCAAGTGTGTCGTTCCTAGGGAAGCGGAGCCCGGCCTTCGCGCAGCAACCGGGCCTTCCCTTGAACGACCCCCCTCGGGCTGCGGCGCGTATACGGGATTGCCCACGGCCCATAGCTGAGCGAGGTACTGGTGGTTTAATGTCCAAATCCTGAGAGACGAAGGGCTGATAAACTGGGTGAATTGCCAAATGCAGTCTTGGCAAGGTGCAAGAGACCTCTTCGATAATCCAAATGACTGGGCAGAAATAGGAATAACAATAGTCCGGTCTGCACTCATGGAATTCTCACGCATGAAAGCAGCAGCCAGGTCTTGGAAAGAAAAATCTTTAATTAAGACCATAAAAGAAGCAAAATCTAAAATGGCAACAAATCCGTTTGCAGACTTGTTCTGGTCGGACAAAAGAAGCGACCTGCTCTCCCAAGTGGAACAGCTAGAGATTCAGATCCAGTGTGAATGGCAGGAAAAACTGAGAATTAGAGGTATTGTAGGATATGATAAAATGACCAAGTTAACTTTTAGATCATTGATACAGCGACACTCTAAACCACTAGTCAGAGAGTTTCTGCACCCCTTTGCCATCGACGCCCCAGTTGCAACAGACACTGCGGATATATGTTCCTATGCCTTGGAGTATTTCAGGGACATTGTGTCCACAAGACGCCCCTTTGACCCCCCAACCCTGAATCTGTCTGAGTTCTCAGACTTCTGGGCCCCCCTGCAAAAAAGGATCTCTGTGTTTGCCAAAGAAGAGCTAGATGCGCTCATAACTCATAAGGAAATTGGTCAAGCAGCGAAACAAATGGCGATGGGTAAGTGCCCAGGCCCCGATGGACTCCCTATAGAACTATACCTGTCATGTTGGGCTTCTTTCGCCCCTTTCCTATGCGAGGTTTATAACAAAGCACTGGAGACGGGATCCCTCCCGCCAAATTTTACAAAAGTAATGATTTCGCTCCTCTATAAGAAGGGCGACAAGAGGCAAGTCCGGAATTGGAGACCAATTTCCCTATTAAACATGATCTATAAGCTACTAGCAAAAACAATGGCCAACCGTTTGGCGAAACTGCTACCTGAACTGATTAGGTGGGAACAAGGGGCCTTTGCGAAAGGAAGGTCTATCTTCGAAAATATAATGGTCACGGTGCAAGCCCTAGAGATTATAGGAAAGGAGAAGAGAGACATGGCAATACTCCTACTCGACATGGAAAAAGCATATGATAAGGTAGGATGGAGCTTCGTCTCCACAACCCTAAAAAAAATGGGCTTTGGGGACGCGTTTGGAAACGTGGTCCAAGCAAGCTACTTTCATGCACGATCAGTTGTTGCAATAAATGGCAGAGTGTCGACAGACTTCCCCCTTACTAGATCTCTACGCCAGGGGTGCCCGCTAGCCACCCTTCTGTTTGTCATACAGTTAGAGGTCCTACTTGAAAATATTAGAGCGAGTAATTTAATAACAGGTCTTAGGACGTCCCCGTATACACAATGGAAGGGCGGTGCGATACCAGATGACTGAACAATAGCCTGTGAAAACTCACCAGGAGCACTATCAGAACTTAGAGGGCTATTAGATAAATACTGCGAGTTGTCGGAGGCTTCAATAAATTGGGATAAATTGGTATTCTTTCTCCCCCCCCCAAGGGTGTTATGTGTAGACTGGGGACTGAGACAAATACCAATTAACTCGGCTGACCGTTTTCTGGGTGTGCAAGTATCTCTGTCAGACTGTGCGGTTATGCAGGATTCAATACTGGTAGAAAGGGTGCTTTCAAGAATTGCAGGATGGAACAAGAATCACAAACTCTTCCTTTATGGGAGAGCCTTGGTCCTGACCTCAGCAACCTTCTCCCTACTATGGTTCCCACTTTCGATCCATTTGTTGGGAGGAGAAGCTTACTCCAGTATCAGGAGAGCGGCGACGCGCTACCTGTGGAAACCAGCAGCAGCGGAAGATCAAGGATACCTGGTGAAAGCGGCTTGGGATTTAATAGCCGCCCCGAGAGATCAGGGAGGCTTAGGAATTCTTGACCCTGTATAACAGAACCTGGGATTACTAGGGAAATGGGTCATCTCTGCAGTATTTGGGAACCGGGACAAACAGTGGGTTAGGCTGGTAGAGTACATTCTGGGTAAAGAGTGAAATTTCTCCAACCCGGCACATGTTTGGACCTGTATGTTCATCCCCTCCTTTGCAAAAAGGAGACGAAAGTCAAAAGTTTGGAAGAACATACTTTCTGCATGGAATAAAGTCCAGCCTACAACAAAGAAGCTCCCCTCTACTGAACAGGAAATGCTAAATCAGATCCTGTTCGAAAACGGATTTTTGAAACAGGATAATGGGTTAGTCTTCCTAGCAGACGGGAGCAGAGGTTCGTTTGGAAAATCCTGGGCCGAGAAAGGAGTAATACAAGTTAGAGATATGTGGGACACCCAGAGGAAAGAGTGGCGGGGCCTGCAGGATATGCGACGAAAGTTGCCATATTTACAGAACTTAACAAAAAATATTAACAAAATACAACAGGCAGTGCATGAATACTGGTTCAACCTCCTGCACAACCCAGGCGGAAAACCCCCAGGCACCTGGTGAGAAGACCCGGATAATGCTCAAGGCGTTTTGAAGATTTTAGGTCCTGAGCTTGACCAGGGAACAAAAGTGGAGTCGTAGAGAGAACAGTGTGGCGATGGTATTTATAAGAAGCTGAAATGTTGTGGACAGAAAGTGTTACTGGTCATGGATGACTTGAAGGAAGTGAGGGTTTGGCACTGTGGCGCGGAGTCTACCGGAGCGCTACTAATCTCTCATACCCCAGAAAGACTTCAGGTAGAACCGCTACTCAGCGGTTGGCTAGATATGGAGTCTGCGGGGGCCTTTTCCCCGGCCCCGCTATACAAAACAAAATTCAGAGTTAGACTCCTGCAGTCTTCGAGGAAAGCCCAAGCGCTGACGGTAGCAGGGAAGAGACTGCGGAAGGAGCAGGGCTTTCAACTGCGGAACATGAATATGCATAAATTTTGGAAAGCTCTAAAAAACATTCCATCTCAAAAGCAAGCGAGCATAATATGGAGCCAATCAATGTTAATAACCGCGTCTGCTTCTTGGCTGAAGTCTAGAGGGATGGAGGTGGAAGAGAGGTGCTCCAGGTGCAACTGGGGCTGGGAGACAAGTAATCACCTGTGGCTGTATTGCCCGCTGTCAAGTCAACTGTGGAACTGGTGGATTAAGCACTGGAACGATTTATCAGGAGGGGCCTTCCAATGGACACATGAGTGGATAATTCATGGGTCCTGTTCTGAGGATCGGGATTTGGGAAGTGGTTGGGGCTATATAGCCTTAGTGTGCAGAGGAGTGGTTATGGAAGTTTTCTGGAATGCTGGAAACAGCACTCTGTTCAGAAAGGAGCCCCCTTCTTTCTCGGAACAAACTCACAAAGTTCTCACTATGCCGAGAATAACCATTCTTGTTGATTGGCAGCGTACCAAGCAGCACCCAACAAAGGGTGTTATCTGGTTCAGAAATACCTGGGCCAAAGAAGAGAGGCTGGCCTCATTCACCGCGGACGGCAAGCTCAAGCTAACCCCCTGGCTATTACACGATGGAAGTGGCTTACAATAGAACCGTATTAGGTTCGTCCACCTGTAGACGACTAGGATAGTTAGATTTTATAATTCTGACAGTTTGGATAAGTCGGAAGGATGGATGGTTGTACTGGGTACAAAGTTTGTTAGGTTTGGGAAAGATAGAAGATAGAGTACCTAAGATTGAGAACTTCGAGGGTATGATCAAGCTAAGTTGGAGCTATAGTCTTTGAGAGTGGAAAGGGAGGAAGTCGCTTGAGTTAAGAGCTCTTTCTTAGTTGTTGAAGGTATATGTGAAGTTGGTCAGTAGTGAATGGACTGTGGCAGGGTCCCGGGTCCCGAGAAGGGTCTCCTAAAAAGCGAAACTGGGTAAGGCTCCCAGATGTGACTTTCCTTTTCCGGATAGACTGTGAGGACCCCGGCCTCGGGCACCAATTTGCTAAATCTTGAGCCTTGGGCACAGGGCCCGATTTTGGGGAAAAAAAAAAAAAAAAAAAACTGTGTCCCACAAACACCTAGAGGACATCTGCGGGACATGGTCCGACCACTGATGCAGGAGAATCCTATGGCAAAGAAATTGCGATGGATTTATATTATGAAGTGGTGTTTTTTTTTTTTTTTTTTTTTTTGCTTTTTCTTTTCAGTTCCCAAGAATGGGAGGCGGGAAAAGCAAATAGTTCCGAGTAGAAAACGAAACTGCATGGGTGTCGGGGGGGCACTGGGGGGGCACTGGTTCGCGGCGCATGCAGCGCTCATGGCCGCCAGTTCGCACTGACCGGTGTAGCCGCCGTCGCCTAACCACCGTGGTTAGCACGGCGAAGGTTCACACGAACCACAAAGGAGTCAGCCATGTCTGACCTTGTAGCTTCGGTAGGCTAGCCCCATCCTCCCACCGAGAACATCGAGACCCGTCGGGACCATCGAGAGTACCGAGATTATTCAAGTTCATACCAGGACGAAAGTAAGTAGCCTTCGGGCCCAGATCCAGACTGTCGAAGCGGATAGAGGCACGCCTCCTTGGAGAGAATAGTGCCATAGCCAAAAGCTACTGCCACCATAGAAGTTGACGAAGATGCTGCTATCCCACAACCTCACGTGGGAGACGTCGGGATGGTAGGAGCGGACGACAAAGCATGTTCTCCGCCTGCAAAGATGGCAGAGGACGAAGGGGCGAAACCACAAAATCGCTCCCCCCCTCAAGCCCAGACAAATTACTGGGCCGAGGAAGAACGGGTGAGGGACATGTTACCGAAGTGCTTCGACATCGGCATTCTCCCGGCTGGATGGGACATTGACGAACTGGCAGAGGAAGGAACTAAAACTCATTTCACTTTGAATCCGTCTCTCGACGAGATCAAAGTCAAATGGCTCAAGGAGCGAACCGTGACGGTAATCTTCCAAGAAGGTTCTGAGAATTTATCTAAGAAAGTCAATGAAGAAGTGGTGCGAGCATACGAAGACAGTTGGATGGGGGAAGAACGTTTCGACCCGTCAATCACACGTGGTCGCGTCTGCGTAGAATCAAGCAACGTCCTCTCATACATCGCCAAGGACACAAGGGTGGTGGATGGATGATCCAAGAAGGAGAGATCAGAGTGGCGCTTCGTGGGAGGTGGTATAACATCGCCTTCAAACCGTGGCTGACTAAGAAGGAGATTTAGGACTTAAGGAAAGAAGCGGCCAATGATTACTTTTGGATCATAATCCTGGACGTCCCAATTGATGCCTATTGCTATTTGGAATCAGCAGCGGAGCTGTCAATCAGCAAGGTCATCAAGGTGTACCCATCAAAACGAGATGCAAAGACTTCGCAGCTTATCAATATACGCATCGACATAGCAATCGAAGCCTTACCAAGACTGAAGGAGGGTATCCTTCACGATATTTCAAGGGAAGCTAATCGAGTTGAAAGTGGCAAACGCTCAAACGCCATGATGCAGTCGGTGTAGGCGATACTACCATCTGGCGGACGACTGCCCAGTCAAAGGCGTAGACGAGACCCAAGCCCTACCCCAAGCCAAAACTCAAGCGGAACACCATCTCTCAATAGCGCTTATCCGTTGAGGTCATCTCCAAGGATTTCCCCAAGCAACCCCAACATTGAGCCGGAACCAAAGCCCGTCCAGATCAATAGGAAGAAGTCGACCAGTTGACTCCCATGGAAGCGGAAGCAGAAGGCACTCGGAGAACCAAGAACGCTCGAGGAACATCGTCAAGTTATCATCAAGTAACTTAAATAAAAGGGGGAGACCAACCAAACAACCAAGTTATTAAGGAAAGTTGGGCCCGCCTGGAGGCAGAGGCCGACAAGGCATTGCACCTCGTGACGGGATGGTGGCGAGGGACAATCCAATTTTCTCCCCGGCCCACCCAACTCGAGTAGAAGAAGGAACCCAGTTAAGAGCTCAAGGAGGAATCACAGATGAAGCAACATAGTCCAGATCAAGGGACCAGGGCGATACGAGAGCAAGCACATCGAAGTCACAAGCCCCATCAGGCTCGAAGGACGCACGCAGGCGGGAAATAACACCAACAAAGCAGAGAAGGAGGCTCAATGAAGATATGTGAGAGTATCGTATCGAAGAAGAGATGAAAGGGGAACACTCTTCAGCGTCGGTCGCAAGACAGGACCAGATAAAGCAGGCCCCAGGAAACATGAAGTGGAATTGAAGGCAGGCCACATCGAAAGGGGGCGAACGGGGGTGGGAGAAGCATTTGCTTTCACTATTGTTTATGGCTACAGTGGAAGGTACATTCACACTGGCATGGTCGACGAGTCAAGGGGTAACTCTCCTCCCCTCTCAACCAATTGCCTCACCTCCTATGCCGTTGGAAATTTTGAATATCACATGTAGACTATATGGCAGTGATGTGATGATTAGAAATGTACCCGATATCCCCACCCCCCAATTTTTCATGGAACGCCCAGAGGTTAAAGCAAAACTGTTCATCCCCATCTTAAATGTCAGGATTACCCAGGAAGCACTATCAAGATTAGTCAATCAGGGTTTGAGCCTATTTCCCATGGAATGACTCTCCTACCTGGACTACCCTGAGTTGTCAAAGGTGACCCTACTAGGTGATTGCGATGCTACATGTCTGGGGACATTGTCCCAGAAGATCCCGAAGGCGCGATCCTTGCACTCTCCCTTTTTTTCAATCATTTCTGACGCAACGTTGGGACATGGGATCCCAAGCCATGCAGGCATCACGTGGCTCTTCTATTCCGTCTCTCCGCATCGAAGCTCGGTCGGGATCTGGAAACGACCATGCTCCCAGTTAAAATCTCGACCTGGAACATCCGAGGACTCTGCGACTCTAGTGGACAAGGGAAAAGGTTAAGGATTAACACCTAGATGCGTGACAATCGAATCTCGATCCTATGTATGCAAAAGACAAAGTTGGACCAGGAAAAGATTACGATGCTAGGAGCGTGGTGGGATGAACCTTTGGTATGGGCACCGACTGTGGAATCACGGGGAGGTGTGACTATCTTATTACACCGTAACTTAGATGTCGAGATACTTGACCATGACTTCGACCAACAAGGTCGTTGGGCCTGGATCAAGCTTCGATCTGCTGACAGGGAGTGGGCAATGGCTACGATCTACGCCCCAACAAATAGAACGGAGCGAAGATAATTTTTTGAACTATTAATGGACAGCCTCCCTGATGTGGAAGATATTCTTATTTTCGGTGATTGGGATATGGCAATCGATAACTCCAATCCTGTCTTTGCAATCGGTAAAGCGAGGAAAGATTTCGATGCACTGTTGGATATAGTGATAGACCTGGATCTGTTGGATCCATACAGACTTACCGATAGTACAGACCCAGGCTATACGTGGTTTTCCTCCCAACTGCAAGCGGGCAGGAGGGTAAACCCACGTAGATTAGACTATTTCCTAACAAGTAAATCCATCTGGAGTGGAACCATAGATGTATCCACACAACCCCATCCGATCTCAAACCATAACCCAGTGGTCGTTCAGTTCCTGTGGGGAGAGAGACCCGTCAGAGGGAAAAGGATCTTCAGACTGATTACGGATACATTAAAGGAACCAGGGATAAGGAAATGGGTACATTCCCGACTGGAGAAATTGAGGCAGAGGAAACACCTCTTCCCCGATCTGAGTACCTGGTGGGACGCCTGCCTCAGATTCATTTCGAATATGCTTAACATTATCTCCAAGATCCTAGCCTTACGCAATAATAAAGAGGAGGCCCGAGCTAAGAAGGGAGTGGAAGACGCAGCGAGCAGGATAGTGAATCTGCTACATAGGTCGATCGATGCATATTGGTGGGGAGTGGTTAGAGCAGAAAGGATGGAGGTATGGGATGAGATTCAGGAAACTAAATCCGAACGATGGAAGGAGATACTGACAGTTAAGTGTATAGAGACAGGATATCGGATAACTAAGCACACGTTCCAGAAGATCCTCCCCCGCTTCGCACATAAAGAAATGAAAACATTATGATCCCACCCGTTCGATGAGAACGCTCCCATAACAGTTTCAACACGGGAAATGTGTAACTATGTCGAACTGTATTTCTGTGACATAGGCGCAATCCCAGTGAATTAGCTACGGGACAGCAAAGCCTGATGGACCTATGGGAAGTAGTGAACGTAAACCTGCCACACACTGCCCAGTTAGATCTGGATCGGCCTCTCATAGACACGAAAGTCAAAGCGGTAATTAAGGCAATGGCAAAAGAAAAGGCTCCGGGTTGTGATAGCCTTCCCTCGGAGTTCTTCGAAGAAGCCTGGCCGGACATAAAAAATTCTTTGTTGTAAATCTATAATAACGTCCTGATCGGAGGAAAACTCACGGATAACATGTGCTTCGAAGTGATCACACTGTTGTACAAGAAAGGGTCAAGGGAGGACATCAGAAATTGATGTACTATCTCGAGGTTAAACGTATCATACAAAATCTTAGCAAAAACCCAGAAGACTGTCGAGGTATCTCCCTGGGTTAGTAGGCAAAGACCAAGCAGCCTTCGTGCAGGGGCGTTTGATCTTTGAGAATATAGTAACAGCCATTCAGACTCTCGAGATCGTTGAAAGGGGAGACAGACCGCTCTCAGTTTTGCTATTAGATCTTGAAAAAGCGTATGACAGAGTGAATTGGAGCTTTGTGCTCACAACCCTGCGCAAGATGGGTTTCGGATATAATTTTTGCAGCTGGGTGGTAGCTCTGTATACCCACTCCACGACCTCAATACTGATTAACGGTCTCTTGTCCGACCCCTTCCCCTTATCTCGATCCCTTCGGCAGGGTTGCCCACTGGCCCCCTTGCTTTTCGTCATTCAACTCGAGGTCATTATGTGTAACATTCGAAGCAGGCCAGAAATAATAGGCCTAGCTCTGAAACAATCAACTTATAAGGCAAAGGCCCACGCAAACGACCTGTTTGCTATCTGTGAGAACTTCGTCAAGGCCCTTGAAGCTTTAAAAGTCCTGTTGGATGAATACTCGTTGTTCTCAGAAGCCGCAGTGAATTGGCGTAAATCTGTGTATTTTCTGCCGCACGAGCTTGAGCTAGAGGTGGACTAGGGGATGCGCCGCATCAGTGCAGGGGAAGTGGAGAGATTCCTGGGGGTAATGGTTGCGCTCGAAACCTGCCCAGATGTTCAGGAGGAAATCCTCCAAAACCGAATGGTGGCAAGGATCAAGGCTTGGGGGTCAACACCTTACCTATCAATCTTTGGTAGACCAATGGTGGTAAACACCTCCCTTCTCTCGCTATTAAATTATGTGGGCTATGTTCGTCTGCTCAACCCTTCTTTGGTAGCGCAGCCAAGAAGAATGGTGACCAGATTCATCTGGAAACCAAGAGGGGATGTGGATCAAGGCTTTATCTCGAAGGTAGTCCGGGAATTGATATCTCAACCAAGGGAGGAAGGAGGGCTGGGCATCAGCGACCCACAACGGAGGAACTGCATCCTGCTAGCAAACTGGATCATCAGGGCAGCAAACAGCGATGGTTCAGAGCACTGGGTACAGATGGCAGAGCACATTTTGGCCACTGAATGGGGGTTGGCCCGTGAGGAAGATGTATGGGTATGCCTCCAGCTGGAATCCTACCTGGGTAAGAAGTTCCGCTCTAGATTCTGGGTAGACATAATTAAGGCATGGAAAAAGGTCAAACCAACTGAGTGGTTAGCGCCTGTTACTAAGACGGAGGTCCTTAGTCAACCGCTGTTCGACAACCCGCACGTGGTAGATCATCAAGGTCAAAGCTTCAGAGCTAACAAAGAAGCGGGGGCGTTTGGTGAAAAATGGATTGGCAAAGGAGTCCTTCGAGTCGGCAACATTTGGGACACGATGACATCAGACTGGATATATAAAGAGGACCTGAGGCTCAAACTAGAAAATCTGCAAAATGTGGAGTATAAGTTGGAGGAACTCATCAGGGCGATCCCACACGCTTGGAAGGATCGGTTGTCCCCGGGAGCAGTGGATCCCCCAGGCACTTGGTACATCACCGAACCTCCGGATAGAGACACTACGTACTGGAAACTGATCTCCTACTCAGAAGACGGATCATGAGACTTTGAAAGGTGGGACAGACTCCCCTCATCGAGGCTCCTTTCCCGATATGAACCGACGGATGAAGACTCTGACTTAGAAGCAGAGATACAAATCTTCAGGGACCACCGACTGTTATCAAGTAGGCCGTCGCTCGGCTCTCACCTACAACAAATCAAGGTGAAGGAAATCGGATGAGGAAGACAAACATCAAGCCATATCTCTTTCAGATATTCCGTTAGCCAAAAGGAAGCTCGATTTGGAAGTATGGGGTTGGAGAGGACTGGGGAAGGAAGGTACCACATTGCCTCTATCACAGATGAAGAGCACTAAGGAACTGATGATCTCGGCACGCCGACCGATCTTGGTGACTGCTGAGAGATCAGAGACGTTGACTGCAGGAGCAGAGACACAAACACTGACACACATTGGTCACCTATGGAGGCAACTGCAGATCCTCCCTTCTCAAAGACATGCAACAATACTTTGGCATCTATCCTTGCTGGTCACACCTCCGACCCTTCTCCCCCTGGCCACGTCACCTCTCCCAGACTCCTCTCTCCTGCACCCCCCAGCCAATCCAATGCAAATTCTTGAATTAAGAGTTGAATGTCCTTTTTCCTTTGTAATTTATATAATTTAGAGCGCAGCTCATCCCAATAAGCTCTGATTTCTGTTTGTATAAATTGAACAATATATTCATAAATTTTAGTGTCCCCTAGTGCTACATTTTCCTTCTCAAGGACACATCGTTTATACCATAGGACCCAAACGATTGCTTTCCTACCAATTAAAAAAAAAAAAGATTAAAAAGCAATCAGTATGATATCTTGTAGAACCCAATGACCTACAAGAATGACCTTCCAGTCCCAAGGCCAGACCAAACCAGTAAGTTCCCTCCAAACATAATCCCATCTCCTCCATAATAAAACCAAACCAGGACATTGCATAAAAATGTGTTCAATAGTTTCCCGACATTTTTTGCTGGGAAAGTATGATACACATGATTTGCACCAAGGTAGGGCAAAACCCTTTTGTTCCAATGAAGAGTGGTCTATGAGCCAATCATTAGTAGGCAGACAACGATGATCAATTTGTCATTGGAGCGATGACAATTTAGCTGGTCGTTGTCTAATTTTGTTTAAAAAATATATATTTTTGATCGAGTTGAGGTCAAGATTAAAGTGCCTAGCCCATCTTTCCCAAACAATTGATGAAATGCCCACTCTTGGCCTCAGAAGATGATAGACCGCTTTTACCGATAGGGATTGTAATGATCTGGGTTTTCCTTTCTTGGTAGTCTGCCAAACCCACTCTGCGGGATCAAGAGGAAGCTCTGGGATGGGTATTTCCGCATGAAAAACTCTCCACCCCTTGATTAAGGAAATAAAGAGGACCCTGATTCGATAGAGATGGGACAATGAGAATAGACAAACTGGATCTGAAGGATAATGGATCAAGAAAAATTCTCTATTTGTTTTATACGTGTTCACTAGAGCTCCTGGCTGGGTCATATGAACCACCTGTCCTATTACCCTTTGTCCATTGGTCTTGACCCCTACCACCCAATCACCATCCTTAATCCTGGGCCTTTTCTTAAGGATTGATACCCAAGTCAGGGGTATAGAAAAAATTATCTGATCCAAACTTGTATTAAGATGATGAGTGTATCAAAGGGCTTGCCTCAACTGTTCCCCTGTTTCCCAGTCTTTCTTACTTGAATCCCATATGTCCTTGATACGCGTAACCCCTTTTTTTACCTACTGACACCATGGTGGGGAAAAACTGTTGAAAATACATCCGTTTAGATCTGTGATCCATCTATTACCAAAGAGTGGTTGCCGAAGAATTTCCTCGTATCTGGTTGTAAATGGTCTATTAGGTAATGGTAGGCGTCTTCATATTTTCAGCAGGGTTACCCACATAATATCTAAGACCATATCACTCCTCACTCCCTCCCTTTCTCCCCCTCTATTTCCCCCTACCTTTGCCTTGGGGATAGTCCAAAAGCGATCCTCAACCCATGAGAGCGGATGAATGTCCTCACTTGAGACCGGAGCTAGTCTACGAATCTGTTCGAGCGCCATGACCTGCCAAGGTTTATCAATAGATAAAATAAGTTTCTTTATCCGTTGTAAAGCAAGGGGTTGCTACTGAAGATAAGGATCAAGAATCCCTAGAACCCCCATAGCTTTGGGTTGAATCAAGTATCGCCAAACCACTCTAGGGATTACCTTATCCTGCTCATGATTTCCCCTCTATAAAAACGCTGTAACCTGTCTCTGTAGGGTTTTGGTGAGTGCATTACTCATGGCCCACTGAGCCGATTTATACCATATAGAAGCCAAAATAACATTATTGATGATGAGTGCTCTCCCAAATATGCAAGTATGTTTGTTCTTCAATTGGCGCACTTTGTCAATCGCCGGTTTAGACACCCATTCATCATGAGTCGTATGTTTCCCAACTGTCGTGAGGGAAATACCAAGGATGCGAATTGGGGCTTCTAGTGGCAACCATCTCACTCTAGGATGTTCAGGAGGACGATCCCCAGTGGAATGAATCCACCAACCTTGAGTTTTGTTACCCCAATTGACCACCATCTCCGAGACTTGCGAAAATTTATCCATCAAGGCTTGAATCTCTGCCATATTGTCCTTTGTTGCATCCACCATGACCGTGAGATCATCTGCAAACATGGAGCAAACTGGAATGACCTCCTCTGGAATACCAAAAATCCGCAGATGCTGTAAATTAAGGTTAGCCCTAAGGTTGGCTCCTTGTGCTTCCATAATAATTAAAAAAAAAGGAATGGAGCCAAGAGGTCCCCTTGCCTAACAGACCTTTGTAGCTTGATTTCTGGAGAGACAAGACCATGTATCTGGGTTCTAATCGTGACATTAGTATGAAGGTTACAAACCCATTTACGCAAATTGAGACCAAAATTCATTTTTACTAGGCAAACCTAAAAAAAAAAAACACAAACCTAAAAAAAAAAAATAATCTACGTGGTCATAAGCTTTTTCAAAATCAATAAAAATAAAGACTACATTTTGTTTAGATTGTCGACATAATTTAACAATTTCATTGATAAGCATAATGTTATCCTGAATATGCCTACCATTAATAAATCCAGTTTGCCAAGGGTGAATAATGTCAGCTATAACTGAAATCAAACGATTGGCCAGGGTCTTAGGTAACATTTTATATACAACAGAAAGCAAGGTAACTGACCTATAATTTCTTATATTTATTTTATCTCCCTTTTTATGTAAGAGAGTAAGAATACCTTGTCCCACCAATTATTCCATCAGACCTAAATCTTGTATTGAATCATAGAACTGCATCAGGTCTGATGTAAATAATGGCCACATGGTTTCCCAAAACTCTTTAGGAAGTTCGAATACACCTGGCGTTTCGTCCTCATCCATCTGTAAAAGCGCTATCCATATTTCATCCAGGATTAAGGGATGCTCAAGAAAATTGATCTGTTCCTAAGAAAGAGTCTGCGTCATAGGTTGCAGGAAATTTGTTATCGCAGTGTTATTTTTCCCTCTCATTTCCGGATTCTTAGAGGAGGAGAAAATATTTTTGTAAAAATCATAAGCGATTTTAAGACTACCTGGAGAGGAGGAGGACAAACAGGGATCAGATCCAACTGGGTTAATAAGTCCTTCGATAAAAGAACATTGTGAGCGTGATCGAGCTAATGCAAAAAATGAAACATTCATTTGACCCTCTGTCACAAACTTTGCTAGTTTGCTTCTAATTAAGTGTCATTGCCAACGATGTTGTGCAAAGGATAACAATTGATTATTAAGATCCTGAATATCGACTGGGTGAGGTAAAGTGTGAGATTGATTTGCCAATTCATAATTAAAAATTTGTTCTTGAATATTCATTTCCTGTAAATATTTGTTCTCAGCCTGAAGTTTCAAAAATTCATTGCACTTTTTAGCGATAAATGCAAGACCATTATTAAACCACTCCTCATACGAATCATGTCTATTTTTAGTGGTATGCCAAAATTCCCAAACATCGCTTATATATTGCTTAAACTGACATTGTGTTAGCAATGATGTATTTAATTTATAAAAATATTTCCCTTGATCCGGTTTCTTCCTAAGATTCAAAAGGGCTACACACATTTTGTGATCCGCGTCTAGCCACGGACTTTGGGGAAAGATAGCAGCCCATAGTAGGGCCCTATCTAAATCCTCAGACATAAGAATCAAATTTATTATAGAGCGAGATTGAAGTGGCAATCCGCTATTACGAATACATGTAAATAGACGTTTCTTCGGAAAGATTCTTCGGTATGTATCAAATAAATGTTCCCCTTCGCATAGTGAGTTTATTATTATTTCATTCACTTCGACATATGTTGGACAGGGAGATGGTATTTTCTAGCGATCCATCCACCTATCCGGGGCCGCATTAAAATCTTCCGCCATGATGACGGGAATTCCGTCCGGGATTTGAGTTCTGATTTTTTGAAAAAAACACACCCTCTCCTGGACGTCATTAGGGCTATATACGTTAATCACACAAATAACTTCTAATTCCAGCATAATCAATGTCGAAACCCACCTGCCTTGACTTTTATCTACTGTCCATTGAATGATTTCCGCCTTTGAATCCGGTGGAATCCAAATGGTCACCCCTCCCGACCCACTACACTGGCCGGAGAATAAAATTTAGTATGCGGCCAAACTAAATTGTGTGCTCTCGTATGAATGCGAGACTCCGTGAAGTGAGTTTCTTGGATGCAAATAAGATCCGGCCACGTACTTGGATGCAAATAAGATCCGGCCACGTACGTTCCCCTACTCCTTTTAACTGTTCTATCAGTGATGTCATTTTCTCCCCAGCTGCCGTGGCAAGCCCATTCACATTCAGGGACCTTATATCCAAATCCGCTATCTGAGTGACTCGGTGCCATGCGAGATTCTTCTCATAGAATGCTTGTAAAACCTCCATAGCCACCTGAAATAGAACTACTCACCCCACTTCTCCCTTTGATTTATAACCGGATCCGACTACCATTCTCAAAGTCTGAAGAGGAAAAAAAAAATCCTCTTCATAAGATTGAGCAACAAAAGGATACAACATCTACCACCGACCAGACTGAATTAGCCTTGATCTTGAGACACTGCAAGTGGGAAAACCATTTGAGGCCCGCCTCTTTCTGATCCTCGAAGCGGGCAAAAATGTCCCTTTTGGTCATTTGTGCCTTATCACCTACCTCCGTAAGGGTCGCTTGAGGTCCAGGATCATAATGTTTAGATAGAAAGTCATGTAAGTCTCTTTTGAAAGTCCGGTCATTTACACTCTGATACTCCACATATATTGTCCAACTTCTCAGAGTTATTCCCCCGTACTGATCTTGCCCTGTTGGGGATAGCCCTATTTCCCATTTCCCGCTCTGTTTTCGTACCGGGACAACCATGTTACCCTTCAGTGCTTGTGATTTGACTGTTTGACCTCGTTCTAAAACATTTCTCAGTTACTGTCTTTTGCCTGCTTCTTGTGAAACAGGCGTGGGAAAGGAGACTAAAGCACAGCGTAAGCAAATTCCACTGTATCAGCCCTTGTGGCAATTGATGTATTTGCTGATGATGTTCTTGTGACTGTGCCGGCTGTTGTTGTTGAACCACCATCAAATCCTGCTGGACTTCCCCACCTCCTTGTTGTAACAACCGTTGATCTTGTTGTTGTTGCTACTACTTAGCTGTGTGTTGCGCAGGTCTATACTGCGTTTGGAGTTGGTGTTGCTGCGCCTGTCGAGACTGCTGTTGTTTGATGCCTTGAGGGTTGAGATCCTCTGAGAGATCTTGCTGCTGCTTGGCTCTCTGCTGCGCATGCCTATTCTGCATCTGCTGTCGGAACTGTTGCGATAGTAGGGACTGCTGCTGCTCGATGTCCTGAGGCTACAACATACTTCCTATCTGCAACAACTGATATGGAACCACCTCCCGCCCCAAACTCTCATGATTGTGAAGGTTGAGATCCTCTTAGAGATCCACTTCTTTCTGATTATCCTCCCCCATGGTCATACTTTCTTTATCTAACTGTGCGGGAGGGGATTCCATTACCAACCCTTCTTCCGTAATTATCATGACTTCATTTATAGCATCCTCTTTTACTTCGGGGCCTGCATTTCGTACCCTCACCCTAGCATCATCGTTTCCTACCTGTCCTACCTGTCCCAATTCTTCATTGCTATAGTCTTTGATTACGTTCTGAGCGATTGCAGTATCCGACATCACCATTGCCAACTCTTCCTCTTCATTGGTGTGGGGAGTGACTGTGGAAGTACCCCCCTCTTGCTCTTGTGATTCCAACTGTTGACTTATGCCTGAATTAACCTCCTTTGGAATAGCTAAGCCCTCCACCCCTTCCCTTTCATTGGGTGGAAGAGGTTGCATGTAGTTCTTGGGATCCGGACCAAGCGAACCACTACTAGGAATGCTCCCTGATTTTTCCACTGCATGTGAAGGTCCAGGTGCATTAAAATTAGCTTCCTGCACACCTAGGTCAGGACGTGGGCCAGAAACCATTCCCCCATCTTTCTCTGGACTATCTTCTACGTGTGTTTCCTGACGATGTGGGTGTTAAGGAAGTGGAGGCGAGGAGGCCGGAGGAATCCATCCTTGTGGAGGTCTAGACTTCCAATTTGGCTCACCTTGGCATTCCCATGTCCATCCTCTGGGTCCCTTTCCCTTGCCTGATCCTTCCACATACACCCACCCCTCATGCTCCGGTGTCGGGCGGTTGTAGACCAGTCGGCCACCCGAAAAACCAAGGATTGAGCCTTGGGTTAAATGCGTAAGGAATTATCAACCGGCACTTTCATCAGAGCTGTCGGGAAAAATAAGGGGTCCTAATACTAACTCTGAAAACCCCTGTGTTGACCGCTGGTACTAACCCCTAAATTTGGTGACTTGGACGACCGTGTCTACCGCGCCTGGCGCGTACTTTTTTCATCTGTTCTGAGACTGTCTTCGAATTGGTCAGCCACGGAACGTGGATGAGCGAGTAGACCTTCGCGTGGTCCTTTGCACGCTGACCGGTTGAGAAAGAAAGGAGCCAAAAAAATTATCTAATTTAATGATGAAATTAAAAACAAGTGATTATTTTATTATTGAACAAGTTTTGTCCGATTCCGCCCTCATCAATCTTAACCATGATTTACCTAATTATTAATCCGCGCCGATTTAAAGAGGATTTTATTTAATTATTAACCCTCCCCTAATTTTACCGGGTTTTACTAGAATTTTGTCCTTGTTATAACTCAGGAATTATTGACTGTGTGGCACCCGTGATTTGTTGAGTTCCCGTGACGTGCTGATTGTCGTACGGAACTCAGGTGGACACTTGATTATCGAGCGGTGTTTGTCCCAACACTACCATGACGCGGACTTTGGTTTGTCAACGGTCGGGTCACTGGGACTGATTTTCGAATTTCGGCGGCCAGGTCAGATTGTCACGATTGTGGGTACGAAATTGGTACAATGCAGCGCTGCTTGGCACGGTGGATGATCTGATCTAGTGCTGCCGCGGCCCACCCCGGTTTGATATGTTTATTTTGTTACTTCATGCCGACCTGGCCACAGTGAAACGGTCGTTGGTTGAACTTCTGTGCCGGGTATTTGCTGCGGCTCATAGGACATGACACGGGTACTGGTGCAGGGCAATCTCTCTTGGTCTACCAAGCCAAAAAAAAAACCTGGGTACCAGGGCAGGCCCAACGGTTGCTGCGGGCTTGAGCCAAGGTGCTAATAAGTCCGGAGGGCTGGACCAGCGGCAGCGGACTGTTGGGGACAGATGAGGCCGTGAGAGTGGAATATAGCTGGGCTAGAGAAAGGATTCAGGGACATTCGGGGACGGAGACGACCAGAGGGACCGCAGCGCACGGGCGGGCAACGACAATGAACGCAGCGAACGTGTCCGTTGGGCTCGGTGCTCTATCGAAAGGTGCCGCTGCTGGCATGACAACTACAAGGGAAAGAGAACTGGCACGTTGGCACAATAAAAACAATAATAATGATAATAATAATAATAATAATAATAATAATAATAATAATAATAATAACAAGTTCTTGTAGGAGATCCATTCACACTCGTGATTGGTGAGCGCGTGCTGTCACAGCCCTCTGAAGGCATAGAGATTCACGATGAGACTTTCCACATTCCAACTGAAGATTCAGCTTTGCTTCTCCATCTGGTGAAAGACACACAACTACTAATCAAAGGGGTGAGCGTGAGCCAAACCGTCTTGAAGTGTGAGATTAGAGTGCACAGATTGCGCAGTGGGAGAGAGAGCGGCTGTGCAGTGAGAGTGAGGGAGAGTGCGCAGTGAGAGAGAGAGATTGTACAGGGAGAGAGAGAGAGAGAGACTGCGGGCGGAGAGAGTGAGTGAGTGAGTGAGTGAGTGAGTGAGTGAGTGAGTGAGAGAGTGAGTGAGTGAGAGAGTGAGAGAGTGAGAGAGTGAGTGTGTGAGTAAGAGGAAGAGGGGGACACAAGTGTGAGAGCGAGAGAGAAGAGGGCTAGTAATAAAGTGAGAGTGTTGGAGTGAGAGGGCCTAACGAAAAGTGAGAGGGTCCGTCGCATCTGTTTCATTTATTTATTTTAAGCGGAACTGAGCCAGCGAACAGGCTGACTATTCACTCCCGTTGATTACCTGAAACACGGTCAATGGATCGATGCTGATTACTCTTGATTGGACATTCGAAACTGAGTATGCCGCTTGGACCCTGCTTGCTCTTGATTGGACCGCTTGGAACTGAGCCAGCGGACAGACTGTCTATTCATTCCCCCTTGATTACCTGGAACATAGCCAATGGATCGACGCTGATTACTCTTGATTGGACACTCGAAACGGAGTTTGCCACTTGGACCCTGCTTACTCTTGATTCGACCGATTGGAACTGAGCCAGCAGACAGACTGTCTATTCACTCCCCCTTGATTACCTGGAACACATCCAATGGATTGACGCTGAATACTCTTGATTGGGCATTCGAAACTGAGTTTGCCGCTTGGCCGCTGCTTACTCTTGATTGGACCGCTAGGAACTGAGCCAGCGGACAGACTGTCTATTCACTCCCGTTGATTACCTGGAACACAGCCAATGGGTCGACGCTGATTACTCTTGATTGGACATTCGAAATTAAGTCTGCCGCTTGGGCCCTGCTTACTCTTGATTGGACCGCTTGGAACTCAGCCAGCGGAGAGAATGTCTATTCACTCCCCCTTGATTACCTAGAACACAACCATTGGGTCGATGCTGCTTACTCTTGATTGGACCGCTTGGAACTGAGTCAGCGGACTGACTAGTTATTAACTCTCCCTAGATTATCTGGAGGGACAGAGTATGTGGATCAACACGCCGGCTTACTCGGGATCAAGCTTGTACATTGACACGCCTGCCCTATTTGAAATCGAGTCCGTGGATTGGTTCTCTGCTGCGCTTGAAATCAAGTCCCAGGTGGATCGATCTTTGCCTCCTGATCGAGCAGATGGAACCAGAGAGGGACATGTTTGTCGATTGACGAGCCCACTGAACGGTTCTGCGAGAGCGTGACATTGAAACTGTTGGCGGATCTGAGTACACTTTCAAGAGGAATTGTTGACGGGATTAAGGTCAAGCCCTTTTGAGCGATTTGACAAATGGTGAAAGTTCAAATTCATCGGTTGGCACAATTCCCTAACTGTATCAACCTCAATTGACTGATTCGACATTATTTTATTTTATTATCTTCATTTACCTATTTAAACTTGACACAATTATACTTGGGTGTATAACGAAACTTTCCAATGGATCAGATTTTTTTTATTAATAATTTTTAGTAATAATAAAAAATAAAACAGACAAATATAAAATTCGGCAATTTAATTCAATTTAACAAGGACTAATGGGCGCATACCGGTTGCAGCCGATGTCGGTTTCTCCCAAAAACAAATCTTGATATTTCGAGAAAATTTCGCTGATCGAATTTGCTCCCGGTAAGCGTCCGCAATTTCTGCCCCAATTTGCAGTAAAATAAATAAAAGATAAAATATTTTTTCTTAGTCAAAATTAAAATAAATCAATAAAAATTCGTAACTTAAGTTTCCATGCACTGTTTTGAGCACCGAAGGTCTCAAAATTTTCAAACCAATTTTCCCGCCAACTTTGGTCTCGGCTCCCGTCGGCGAATGCCGGCCGTTTGTAGAGTTAAAATAAAAAATACCCGAAGTTTTTATCTTATATCAATTTTCCCAACTGGGGTTTTGATTTACTAAGGTTTGGTATTTGTGCGCGCCCGCACGCGGACTACCGACCCCTTTTCGACCGCAAAAACTTTACACATTCAATCTTTGCGCATCAAACAAAAAACTTATCAGATTAGAAATTTTAATTTAGTCTTTTTAATATTAAAATAAATTAATAAAAAAGTTCATAATTTATCAATTTAATTTCTATTAATAGGCGTTGTTGAACCGCGTACCGCTTGCATGCGTTGTCCGTTTTTCCCGAGCTGAGTCTCAAATGTCGGGAAAAAAAAATCGAACAACTTTCCTATCGGTGAGCAATCCAAAATTCAGCCCCAGTTTCCGGAAATTTAATTAAGGCAAAAAAAAAAGCAACAAATTTTTGAATTATTTTTAAAATAAATAAATAAAATAATATATCTAAAAATCTAGCCGTTAGTTTTCGCCGACGCTGGTCCTCAAAATTTTGTCTCGGCAAGAGGATCAACTTTGATCCAGGGGTGGTCCACGCAAAAACACCCGGATCAGAAGATATCGGGAAAAAACGAATTACAAAAATAAACAAAAATAAAGAAAAATCAACTAATCAACATTTTTTTTTAAAGCTAATTAGTCACTGGCTGATTAGCCAGCGCACCCCCGTTTGATTGGGGAAGGCCGAGGCCTTGGGGGTGCAGTCCCCTCCCCGGCAACGGCGCGAAAGTTGTGAGGAAACCCAGGGAGGGAACCGTCGGCCCGCTGCGGAAGCCAGGGACAGCGGCGTCTGTCACCCGCCGCGCCCGCTTCGGAGGTCTTCGACGGCAGAACAGGGAGTGGGTGCTGAATCTCAAGTGCCCTTCCCACAACACAGTGAATTGAGAAAAATAATTGCGAACATAAAACATTCAGTTTCGCTTCCTTAAATTTTAACTTCAGAACCGAGCGACTTTGGCCGACAGATATCCAAAACAAAGTTGGGCGTTTTGCTTGTCCCAAAGTTTTGAGACCCTCTGCGGGTGAAACCGGCGGCGTAAAACTCGGATATAACAATTTAACTGCAATTTAATAAATTAAAATCTTTAAATTAAAACACTATTTTGTTTTATAACTGAAAATTTAAGTGGATTTCGATGGCACGCGCCGAACGTGATTTTGTACGGAAGAAAATTTTCAAAATTTTGAGATCTTCCCCGTGCAAAACCGACATACTAAACTCACGAAAAAGATTAAAACATAACAAATAAATTAAAAATTTAAATAGAAAATTCCCTTAAATCCATGGAAGTATCAAATTTAAAACTAAAAATTAAAAATAAAATCAATTAAAATTCGTTTTGTATTTCGGATCGGTTAATAAATCATTGTTTTTACAACATCCAGATTGGAGGAAACTTTGAATTTCCCTCAAATAGAGCACATGCCTTCTACTTGAACATTTTTTTTTTTTAAAGGCATGTAACCTCTATTTAAACCGGGATTTCAACACCCCTTTCTTCTTAGATCAGTCTAGACTTTGTTTAGCACTGGCTAGCCACGGCTTCGGCGTGACTCCGATCTGCAAGGGCTCGGTCGGTCAGCGGAAGGTCCCAGTTAGACCACCTTGATGCCTCTTTCCTAGTCCTTTCTATACTTCTCTTTACCAATGTCTCTTAATGTTCTCTCGCTTGCCTATTTCGGACTATTCTTAGCCGCCCTTCTCTCATACGATAGTCAGTAGTCAGAGGAGTTCCCCATCCCGCTCACCCAATACAATTATAAGCGCTTTAGTCCGGCCAAATCATTAGGTCCGGGTTAGGATCCGGACTGAGATTACTTGATATATCCCCCACTAGAGATTAAGTTTAAGTAGGGAGAGAAATCAAAGAGGTCCGGACTGCTAGCTTTTTTTTACGACTCTTACATCAGGTCAAGACTTTATCTCGCTGTGATAGATGGAGGGACATCTCGGACTGTGCCGACAGATCCAGTAGGTTGGAGAAATGAGGGAGTAGTTCATCATAGGTCCGGGCTGGATGAGTGATTCTAGCTAGTTTAATGTGCGTTAAGTGTGAAATACGAACTTATAGCTCTGAGTATTGTTAGACGGTCCTACCCGAGCTTATTCATTAGGTCCGGGCTCCAAAGGAGCCACTTACACTAAATATGGAATCCGACACCATGGAAGTTCAGGTAGATACGGTGAGTATCACCCCTCACCCGGTCGAACTCTTCTCGAGCTTAAGGAACGCTTTAGACAGACTCCACTGACTTGTGAGAGTTTGAACGATGATGGGAAGTCGGAGGTGGCTGACAAATCTCAGGCTATTAGTCCGACCCAGTCAGTGGCTGTTGTGCGAGAGAGGAGTAGGATGGAGCCAGTCTTGATGGACCCAGGGGGGGAGTGTCCCCCACTATCGCCTAATCAGAGGTATAAGGAGATGAGAGATAATCATCGCAGAGATAATTGGTAAGATCGGTACGAGAGAGAGAAGGGATGCGATAGAGACAAAGACAGATATGACAGTCAGCCTCGATGCTTCTTCGATCCGGAGACTTGGGAGTCTTATACTCTACCCTATGAGAAGCGAGATAAATATATTATATCGCGTTAATCTTCAGAGCTTGATACCAGACCTCCCATCTTCAGAGGATATGAAATTTCAGATTACTTAGAGAAGCGGGAGCGACACACGTATCATAGTTGATGGACAAAGGATGAGATTATCGACAACTTCCTATTCAACTCCGACCCGAGCTTTGGCAAGGAGGTAAAGAGTGTGAGACCGAGGGACCGACCCTGGAAGACTTACAAGGAAAATTTATATCAACTCTTCAAACACGATGATATTAGGTACTCTATCAAAGACGTGGAGAAGCTGAGTCAAGAAGAGGATGAGAGTGTTCTGGCATTCGGGAGGAGGTTTGAAAAGATGTCGGATGTTCTGGTGGCAAAGGGGAAGTTATCTGAGGTTGACATGTGCACCATTTTCATCAGTCGGTTATCGACGGAAAAACAAAAAGGGATTCTAAGAGACCTTCCGGACGATCGACTCGAGTTTGCGACAGTCCTTAGGTTGGCCATAAGGCCCGACAGTGACGAGTATAAGGACCTAGTCTGGACTGGATTGCGCCGCAGGGAGAGCCTGCGGTCGGCTTCTCGTTCTTCTGGTGGGGAGAGGTGCCCAAATTTTGATGATAAGCCTTTAACAGACCACCGATACCTCCTTGATGAACCTAGAGAGCGACGAACAAACATCATAGACAATTCGGATCTAAGAGAGATTATCAAGGGCTTGGCGCGATAGGTCGCCAGGATAGAAGAGAAAACAGAGACTATCGGTTATCAGGCGAGGAACGGACCGTCAAACTCATTGAGGTTCGATCGGGTTAGGACTGGTTCAGCGTACTCGCCGAGGTGGGATAATCGAGACTCAGAATCGTGGAGAGACGTGGAGGATAGAAACCCTCGGACACTAGCCGATTATCGAGCGAAGGAGCAACAATATCATATACGTCGCGATGATTCCCCTAGGTACCAGGACGAGGATCGATATCGACAGGTTGCGTATCCTAGAGACTATACGAGAGATAGGGACAAGGAGTATCGACGACATGGTCGGGTGGAGATCTACCCTCACAACCCGAGATATGATCGAGGTCCTGAAGACCTCCGGGATGCAGAGGATTATCCTAAGAGTCTAGATAGGTATGGCCATGCGACCGACACGACAATTCTCACGAGCGGTACGAGCGGAGAGATGTTCATCGGGACCATCGTGATGATGCCGGAGGACAACGTAAGCCTGGTCCGTGTCCTCAGGATATTCGGGTATCACGTGGACACGGGGGACATAGAGGTGTAGAGGATGAATTTTTTTCTCCTCGTAACACATGCGTCTATTGCTGTTCAGATGACCATATGGGGAAAGATTGCCCCGATATTCACAAGGCAATAGACTATGGCGTAGTGGGACTTGAGGACCGACAGTACGTCAAGAGAACCGACAATCTGAGGGATGAACTCGTATTTCCTTCAAAGGAGGAGGACTTGGAGGTTAGACGAACGTCGTTGGACGAGGACGAGGTAAAGGCGACGGTAAATAGTCGGTGTGTCGGGATTTTCTTACCATCAAGAAGCAAGACGCCTATAGTGTCCATCCGCGTCATCTCTACCAAATCATTATGGGCTCTTTCTTCAAAGAAGAGAGTTGACCCTGATATAGTTATTGTGGATCGAGAAGGAGAGAAAGAAAAATGAAGAGTGCTATCATCACGAAAACGAGGCCTCAAGGGAGTTACTGATACAACAGCGCCCTTGAGGCTAGAGCTTAGTCAGCGTATGCGATGTTCCGTACGAGAAGCATCTAAGCGAACACGAGATGAGCCCCTATGTATCACCGGTGCCACAAAAGTGTCTATCACAGACACGATTCTTATTGATCCCGAACGAGGGAAATCGGTACCTTTGACCGATGAGATCTTCGCTGATTCTAGGCCGTTAGCAGACAAGCTATTTACCAACGTCATTCCAGTCGCACATCAGTCACGGCTTCAAGCGCCAGAACGGACTGCACCACGCCCGTTTTCCATGATGCCTGAGAGAACGTCCGCACTTTTTCCAGTCGAGCCACATCGGGCGACCGGAAAGCCAACAAGCTGTCACTCAGGATTTTGTATCTGATTGCAATAAATAAATAGATTAAATAATGCAAATCCCTTCCTGTTGTGTGCGTCCGGCTTCGAGCGAGACCCTTCAATTATGGTCTTCGCCGGACCCCGGTATTAGGAATCTTTTATTTTGATTTGGAACAGCTGAACTTCATGCAAATAAATAATCATAAAAATTATGAGGTGCTATGTATACATCAAATATGTCAATCTGATTTTGAGAACTGTGACCGAATTACCCACAAATGCAATCATCAAGACAAGAACAATACAAGAGACAAGACATACTTACCCGAACAAAGGCAAGATCAAGTGTATGAAGGATGAATGAGAACTCATAATAATCTCAGAAAGTACACATAGACAACCATGGTCAGCACCTCTCAAGAGTCTTCACTCATCCCTCTGGTCAGTCTCTCTCGGTCTCTCTTTTCACTGTTCGTCTCTGGTGCCGTGACCCACGCCCACGTACAATCTGAGATTGAGGCCTCGTGACAAAGAGCCACCTGAAGCCTGCAAGCTCTGAGCATGATCATCCGAGGTACATGACACGGAAGTTGACCATGGAGCAAAACTCCTCCCACAAAGTAGGCAGTCCGTCCACAGAAAAGACCCCTCGTCTGAGGTAAGGATACTCGGTGGGTTCGGTCAATGCCTCAACGTCGATCACTGCCGGAGAGATATACCTCTTCGCCAAGCCAATCATATCCAGCCAAGTTGTGCCATCTGTGAGGAGAGAAGGGACAGGAGGCCTAGGATAGTCAGTATAAAGCATCGGCCCAAAACTGCGGATCAGCGTAGCACCACTCTCATCGAGCTCCTTCTCCTTCCTCTCGAGGTATTTGGTGGCCGAGATCCAGACCGGATCAAAATGCTCATGAGCCTCCTTGCTTTTTTTTCAGATACGAGCTCAGATTAGGGATAGTGCCATCAGCGAAACTGGTCAGGACAACGAAGATTGACAGATCTCCTTGTCTGAAACCAATGGCGCTAGCATACTGATAGCGAAATGCCTCTTTGCATGGAATCTGATTGAGATTGGCCAGCACTGCCTCGCTGACCAGGAATGATTGGACCGCACTCATGGGTGTGGTGTCTGTTGTTTGCTGACTTTCTGCGACCTGATCGCTGATCTGAATACTAAATTGATTACTGAACGTCTGGATAGGCGAGTTGTTCTTGTTCAAAGACAAAACGCTCACTGGTGGCTGCCAACAGTCGTCCTTGCTTCCTTAATAATACCCACAGAAGTTATGGTGGCACATAGTTTGTCGTTCTTATCGTGCAAGTAGTATGTGTACTCGATTCTAGTATGATCCCTCACGAGGGTCAGTGCATGTTCCATCATCATAGTAGTCTGCTGATTGTATTCCTCAACTGCACTATCCCTCCAGGTCTCTGCAGTGCCCTGATACAGAGAGCAGGAGACTCTAACTGTGTTGCTGCCCTCCATATCCTTAACGAATTCTCCCTACATCAGCTCACTCGACTCGAGACGGGTGACTCTTGGGTGATTTGAGCATGAAAGGGTTATTGGGTAAATTGCTGGGTTGGTCGCTGAATAGTTGCTAACTGGTTACTAACTGATTGCTGATGACCGATTGTCAATGACTGATTGCTAAGGACTGATGGCTGACTGTTGTCTCTTTATGCAGACTAGGAGGCTGAATGATTGCTGACCCGAAAGTTTAGTAGCGGCTGATCTGGAAACTGACGTTGCTGTCTTGAAAATTGATTGCTTATTGCTCCGGAGGCTGGCTGCTTACTATTCCTGAAACCGATTACTTGTTAATGAATGACTGTCAACGTTAGAATTGGCTGTTTGCTGATTAAACCCAGACTGAGCAGTGACTGAATCCACAAATTAAACGCTACTTTGAGCACCGTTCAAAGTACTTGTTTTGAGTGTTGTTCCAAGTATTTTCCCGAGAACTGCTCTGAGTACAGTTCTAGGTGCAGTTCAGAGTACAGTCTCGGGTACCGTCCCAGGTACTGTCCTGAGAACTGCTCTGAATGCCGTTCATAGTACAGTTCTGGGGACTGAATACCGCTCTTGATATCCACCGAATGTCGTCCGATACTGATACACTGAACCGTGAATCCTCGTGTCTTCGTACCGCAGGAGAAACTGCAAATAGCTGCTGTTTAGATGCTGGTAGAGCTCTGGAAATGGTAGTTTGAATACTACTAGCTCAAGCGAGTTTTGCTCTGGCCTGCTCTACCCTTTCTAGCGAAGAACCGATACTGTGTTTTTCACCGTTGAGTCCGTAGAAATAGATCACGTACTCAATGTACACTTCACCTTTCACCATCTGAATTGCATGCTCACGTTGAACTTTTCTATGTAGTTCCATGTCTTTGTGTGCTTCTTCTTCCCATCCCTCCTCCTTGTCTCTGATAGAGCTGCACTTTACAGTTAGCACTTCACTACCTTTCATGTTTTCCTCGCCATGTTTGAACCTAAGTATGCAGAACTTGAAAATCAAGTGTAACTGATTTTGCCTGTCATCATTCAAATTCAGAGATAGCTTGAGCTCGCTGAGACATTTGTCAGCCCGTCAGACTTCCACTTGTGTCTGTGGAGTGTTGTTCAAGTCCAATCTGAGCTTGATTTGTCAGAAACTGAGTCGAATTGTCTAAGACTAGTTGCCTGAGTCCCGTTTCCGGGGCACTGTCTGATTGTTGACTGGTTGATGAAATATTATACAATAAAAGAAAAGAAAGAAAGATTAATTGTTGATTGAGGGCCGAACATTGCTGAGTATTGGCCTGAGCACCATTCTGAGTACGGTCCAGAGTACTGTTCCAAGTATTGATCTAAGCACTGATCTGAGGGCCGACTGTTTTGCTTAAAACCTGCAGGGTGAAGAGCTACTAAACAATGGACAATGGACTGCTGGATGTCATTGCTGTTCACTGACTAGAACCTGGCACTCGAGAGTTCCGACGGAATGCTTGATCAAACATCTGATTATACACTAACTGATTCGCCGCCCACTTAATAGCATCACCTTACACTGCTCACTTGACTAGATTCGGGTAATGTTCGGTGTATTTTGCAGGAGTCTCATCTTGCACAAATGTTGAATATTCCCTCCTTTCTTTTGCTTTCAAAGTGATGCAGCATAGCCCCCCTCATTATCCCTTCACTAGTTCATTCTCTTTTGTGCATGGAACTCACTATCTGCAGAAAACTTTACTATCCACCATGTGCTTCCCTCTCTCTCTTCCCCCTCATCAGTTGCCCCCGTCTCTAGTCATTCTTACAAGAGAGAAAGTCATGCAGGTTCTTTTTTTCTTCTTTTTTATGAATAAAGGTCATAGTTGTTTCACCGGGCATAGGAGCAGAACGGCGAAAGTTCCCGCCACAGACAGCCTCTGACTCAGTCTACCAGTACAGGGCACGAGGGTAACTCAGCTAACCTTGATACTATGCCAACTATCCCAAATACGAATTCGTCATATTTCCTTCTACTATCAGCAAGGTGTTTTTACCCAAACTTGCCTGTGTGCAGACTAGGATTCTAATCACGCAGCGGGTGCTACTAACACGTTCCATTCATGCGACTTGAGCCTGCCCTTGTTATTCATAGTCGTCCCACTACAGCGCGCCTCGTTAGTAGTGCGCTGCCGGCGAGCTCACACAGAATGCTGGGCTAAATGTTCTGTCACCTCACGAATTAGGAGATCAAGGACTTATAAACTAATTGCTTTCGAGTGAAAGCTTTTCCCTGCCGAAGGGCTTGATGAAGCCGCTTACCGCTGGTTCTAAGACCCTATATAGCAAGGTTTGGGTTACTTCTCGGCGAAGGTCTGTTTTGTCTCCCTCCCTATACATATGAGTACACAGATAAGGGCCCGCACTTTAGCAAATCACGAACTCAATTAGCCCTCGTTCCACGCATGATCTAGCTTTAGCTAGTAATGATTACTTGTGCAATAGACTCTGACAATCGTCATACAATCCATTAAGTATGTAGGGAGATGCAGAAGCAATGCCAGCGAAAACCTCTCTCGCACGGGTATCGCAACAACGAATTACGCTCAGACTCTACACAGTTCCCTTTGTAACTAAACTCGAGCGATGTCCGAGCCCGAGTCATCTGGGAATACTGCTTAGCATCGAGCAGGTTATAAAACTTATCCCAGAATACTTCCAAAAGCTACTATCAATAGGTCACACCCAAGGAGACTTCAGACACTGTCGCCCAGGAATATAACGAAGTCACACAATTACTTGCCTCGCAGATATGAAGCCCTCCGTCTTCAAGCTTCCCTCTAAATTGTCTCAATATATCATAGCAATTTATAGGATTTTATTTCATACTTACTTATTACTTGAAGTCTGATTCACAGGGGAATTGGCCTACCCAAGCTCAGTTGACTGTCCCACTGAGTGTTTGCATGACATGAACTGCCTCAACCCCACAAGTGCACTCGTTTTCTTGATCATTTGCCCATTGCCCATTATACAGGTAAATAAACTAAATTGAAGTTGACTACAAGTCGTCATGGAGTAGATACTTAGCCAGCAGATAGGCGACTTTCCTCAGGGCTAACTTTCTCTTATTCATCAACTGACTTAGTCTGAGCAATTACGAGAAGTAGATCAGAAGTCCTTCAGGCAGGGTCATCGCAGGGCAAGTACCTGAGTCGCGTGATTAACCAGGAAAGAGAATACTTCCGCTAAGAGCGAGACTTAAAGAAATCGGAACCAAAAATGAAGATAAGTCGTATCAAGATTTCGCACGAGAGCAACAACTAGGGTTTTATTGAGGTTCAAGAGATCATGATCGTCAACTAGCTATTTGCTTAAACAGTGTGACTTATTGACACTCAAGCATACTTAGCTGTCACTCAGTTTGGTCCTTTCAGTCTCGCCACAATTACTCCCATCGAAGATGACTGGCCTTTGCGTGTAAAGATCGAGCTCACGCCCTCAGCCTATCAAATGTCAGATCTCATCAGGCCAGCACTGATCACCGAGCTCGCTAATCAACAACCAATGCTCATCCCTCTCATCCTTCAGAACGAAACTTGATATGGCCTTTCCCCCCCCCCCTTCGTAACAGTGAGCAGCCTGTACGTTCCCTCTCAACTATTCGAACTTCAAGAAGCGAAGAGCAGATGAATGTCACGTTGAAGTTGAATCAAGATTCATGTTGCGAAAAGGTGTTGACGTCAGTAGTGAACTCGCACACAAACTTTTTCATACAAACCGTCTCTCTTTACTCATGCGCGTCACGCACTCACGTGAGAGCACATCCTCTCGCATGTCTCCCTTCTCTGTCCAGCATGCAGACAGTGATCAGCGCACCGTTATTTCGGCCACGTTTTACCTTTGCAGATTGCGCGCGGTGCCCTTGTCTTCTTTGATCAGCAGGAGGCTGGCGGTGACAAGCAAAAGGCTCTGAGATGAAAGTTCTCCAATCAGGGCACAGACCAAAGTAGACGAGAAGAGGAGTTACCTCCAACGCTACCCTCTTACATCGAGTGTAGCACCCTTGCACTCAAAAAAAATCAGCTCACCCTCTCATCCTTCATGGCAATACAACATTGTCAGTTGGTCGCGATGACCTCACCATCTTCTCGCATGGCCTCTGGCTTTGCTACGTGCAGCCTGTGCGCGCACATAACTACCTCTCAACTCAATCACCTTGCTCGCTCACACTTACTCGCCCACATGTCCACTATCTGTAGCTTGTCATGTATCGCAGTCCGATTGACGTCAGCATCTCCCTCCACGTGCGCTCAGCTCTAGTCCCTCTCTCTATCGTTGACCTTCTTTTTTTTTTTCTCTCTCTGTGTGGACCCCCTTCTCACTTTTCCGGTCACGCCACCTGTCATGCGTGTGCCCTCATCTGCCCTTGCCTTAGTCTCTCCGTTTCGGGTTCAGTCCCGTTTTTCCCTCGTTCGCGCGTCTTCTCAGACCTATCTTTTCCCCTTGCTCTGCTTCTCTTCCGTCCCGCGGCCCCTCGACGTCAGTTGTCGAGAGCTGGCCTCGGGTCCCCCTTCCACCAGGTCTGCGGCTCGGTGATGCCTCTGGATCTTACCTGGTCTGTTCCAGGACCTGAGATCCGTCTCCCGATCCGCATCACTCATCTCACTTTCTCCTCCCGAGTCTCTGTCCTGGTGGACCTGTTCCAAGTCCGCTGTATCCATCGAGGTCTCAGTCTCGTGATAGGCCACCGTTATCCGTAGCCTTGTCATCACTTCGTCCCGTCTAGAACGTCTCTCTGCTCGGTCTCTCACCACCGAGATCGCGTCCTGCAACTTCGGGTTAGTCCGCATCTCTCCCTCTCTTGCTCCCTCCACGTTGATCTTCAGAACCAACTCATCTCCACCGTCATAGTTGAGTATGACGGTAATCCAGGGCCCTTCCCCGGACACGGACTTCCAACGGGCCTGGTGGTACCACTAGCCAGGTTTATACCCATGCAACGCCATAGCCACAGTCCTCTGTAATAGCCAGTACAAGAACTAAACACTTCAGCTTTCGCGCTGCACTTGAGAAGTACAGGTTATTAGAGCGCAGTCTACCAAAAGCCGATAACTTCAACGCCCTGCCACTATCCCTTCTCCCAGCGCGATAGCCTCAATAAACCTGCTGAGAGATCCACGGGAGGTCCTCTTGTATAGAGTCCAGAGAGGCCGTGTTTCCCTGTGTACCAAACAAGGAGTCTTAACAAAGTCTTTTCGGAGGCACGAATAATCTAAAGTTAAATTTTATTCCTCCTAAAGTCATCTGAGTCTGAAACTCAATAGTCACCTGCAGGATGGCACTCAATTTACTACTAATCACTAATCCCGCTGAACCGACTTACATAGAGCAATCGGCGATCCCATAACACGACTGCGACGACGCACTTTTCACTTTAAAACAGGACTGTAGATCTACCTCTGTCGGGTGCCCACGTCCGATGGCAAGGAGGGGGCTTATGACCCTCCTCAGGGGTGATAGCCGTGAAACAATAATAATAATAATAATAATAATAATAATAATAATAATAATAATAATAATAATAATAATAATGATAGCCGTGAAACAAGAATAAAAAAAAGAAAACGTAAAGTCACAGTGGACCAAAGCCACTGGATTTCCCCCGAACTAAAACAAATTCATAATCGATGTTTTATTATGTTTTTCTTTTCTTCCTTTCTTTTCTTTTCTCTTTTAACAGTGACTTCCGCCTAGTGCACCTAACCCATAACTCAACAGAAGGTCACTCGGCGCGCAGTAGAAAAGACTGTGTCAGTCCCTTCACCTTCGCGTCCCAGGGCGAGCCCGGCGGCTACGACGACCACAGGCCGGTAGTGCTCTTCTGTACAGCAGGGCGCCGAGCCTGCGTGGACCAATGGAAGCCCTGAGGCGCACCCCCTTTTGTTGAGGGCTATGCCACTGGGACAGGTCCGCCCCGAGAACAGTCCTGGTATCAGATCCATCCACAGCACGAACTGCGCCTGGAAAACAACAAGTCGAGATGTGGGACTGGTACTGAGCAAGGATCCAGTACACAGAGGAGGGTCGGGACATTGCGCCCTCCGACATAATACCAAACCCCCACCCAGCATCCCCACTGGGTCAGGACGAGCTGCTCAGCAAGTATAAAGCAACAACGTCCTCTTACGTTTTCCTTCATTCTTGCCGTGATCCATGTCAAGGCACGTAAGACTACGCCAACTTATTTTCTAAGTTCCTTTAGCGCTTATTCCCTAGCGCTTGTTTGCTCATTTCCTTTTTATAGTGCTCGCTCTCTTTCTCTCAGCACTCGTCTTCCTTTTCTGCGCCAGCCATATTTCTTCTGCATTGACTCTTGTACTCAACATAGTTATTTTCTTCTTTCCTTTGCCATTATTTTCCCTCATATAGGGCTCCCCTAATTATAACTATTAATATCACCTCGCTCGTCTCTTATCTTTCCTTCTCACTGCTACCCTAACTTTCACCATGCCTGAGGCTCGTCGTGGACAGGGTAGAGGAAGAGGAGGTAGGACAGGGAAGGCTAAGGAGGAGCCGCCAGTTAGGGCACGACGCTCTTATAGTTCAGAAGAGGAGGAGGAAGAAGAGGAGCCACGAGGCTACGGTCGCCCAAGGTCATACCCCCGCTATTCGCTAGCAGGGTGGTACGAGAGGACTCCATCTCCAGATAGGATGGAGTTCCTCCGTAAAAAATTTGACGCGCGCTACGGTACACCTAGCGCCTCTTCACCTTCTTACATCCCTAGAGCTTCTTCCACCCCCGTCGTAAGCAAGGCCATAGTGCCAGTTCCACCTTCCTCTATCCCATGCACTGTCTCGTCATCTCATCACCCTAATCACTGCATTCTCTTGAGCATCTTCTTCCTTCTCTTTCTTTTCCAGCTAGAACTCATGGTCATCTTTTATGTCTTATATAAGCGTGATTTCTTCTCAGCTTTCTGAGTCTGATTATTGCCCATAAAATTTTCAGTTCACAGTCTAGCTCATAGCGTCCAAGGTCTGAGAGTTTGGCTTCCTTAAGGCCGGGGATGCAGGTTCCTCGTGAACCAGGCCGCTTGTCGACCACCAAATAAATTTAAGAAGGATTATGTTTCTTGTTGGCTCCGATCTCTTGCCTTTCTGGGGTTTGTTCTCTGTCTGAACTTCATATCAGAGAAAAGTTACCCTAACTATCATCCTGGATGAAAATCGAACACATTGTCAGTCTGGTATCAACACTTGGGACACTTGTTCAGTCCGCCATGCTGGGGATAGGGCATACCAAACCCTCTTTTCTGTTCTCTGGCCTGAGAGAGTTATCTTCTCAACTCCTCAAGTGACTCAGGGGATACCAAACCCCGTCTTCTTTCTCTGGTCTAAGTGAGGCATCTCCTTAACTTCTCAGACATAGGAAAGGGATATCAAACCCTTTTTCATTTTCTCTCGTCTGGGGAACTTCAAATGAGGCTTTGTATACCTCCAAAACAGCAAGTCTCACAAACACCAAACTATGCCCCAGCAAGCAGACTCCACAACAGTTATCAGCCAGGTAACAAGTAAACAAAATAAAACCCATAAATAAAATAATAAATAATAATAAATAATTTATACATAACAACCCTTCATACCCAGGATTTATTGATTATTTTGGTTTCGACCCACCACTGGTCAGGAACGTCAGACGTCTCGTCAGTCTCACATATCTCATTCGGCCCGCCTCAGGTCAAGACTAGTCAGACCATTTGTCTTGACAGCCCTTTTGACCTACCTCCAGGTCAGGACCAGCATACCCACTACTCGAGTATGACAACCCTTTGGCACTCTCACCAGGACGCCCAGACTATAATGGGTCTGGCCACCCTATGACAGCAGACGTCCCGTCAGCCAAACTGTCCCGAACCCGGATTTGACCACTGCGGTCAGGGACCGGCTCACCTACCAGTTTTTGGCCAAGGGCGTTGGCTGCCCCGCCTAGATTTTCGAGTGTAGGACCCGGTCTAACTACAACTCAAGGCTCTGGCTAACCTTACTGGATTGCATCCTCTTACTGCGGTAGGGTTCCAGCTGACCCCTTCCAACCTCACGGGCCAGGCCCCCGGAGCCTTAGCCTCAGTCAAACTACGGAATTCAACACTCGCGTCGGGGACCTGCTGACCCCACCAGATTGCAACCTACTGCGGTAAAGCTCTGGCCGGCCCCGACAATCAACAACATCTGAGGTTAGTGAAGATAATACCAAGCACAGGCAGTCGGACAAGCATACAATTCCCCACAAGCAGACTGCCCATACCCGCATAACAGGAAAAACATTTCTCAAGAGATGTCCCGTCAGTCTCAAGAGACACTTGAACAGCAACATGATAACCAGCAGCAAGCACTTACAAGAGACCTCCCTTCAGTCTCAAGAAGGATGCGTAGTGCTGGCCCCAGAGAGGTCCCTTTTTTTTTTTTTTTTTTTTTTTC
>BFEA01000016.1:2506435-2521101 GCA_003427395.1 Chara braunii | reverse complement strand
AACTTCTTTATACCTGCTTTCATCTGAATCTCTTTGATGGACATTTTACTCAGAGACTCGAAGTCCTTCTGCTGATAACTCTTAGTCAGACAGAACTGAACTTCCTCATGCCCACCATGCTCTTCTCTTTATCTTAGGATAATACTGATCATATCTTTTGATGTGCCACAGCCATGAGCTTCTCAAATCTTTGACACTCTGTCAATACTTAAGAAACTGATTTTACAGTTATCTCCCCACTCTCAGGGACTTGACACTTTTGGAACGACTGTAGCACTGCATCAAAAGACCTGATTTAGTCGTTTTGCTGAAATACTGAATAAAAAGGCTTGCTGAAAACTGAGATATTAAAGCCGAGATGTTGAAACTGAAAACTGGAATTCAATAACCGAAACTGAAATGACGAAATCGAAGCTCTGAAATTGAAATGTTGAATCTGAAATGCTGAATCCGAAATGCTGAATTGACTATGCATGAATGATCTGATTCCACTGAAACCGAGTCTTGCCGTCTCAGCATCTCACTGTACTCTTTCTCTTAGTCCTCTATGACTGTTTTCTTACTTGGGTGACTGACTTCTCTTTCCTCTCTTTGAAGTCACTGTAGGGATCAAGTCAGGATCTCTGAAAATAAACTTACGAAGTGTTGATCCTGACACCATGTCGTAAACTCTGGATCCATCAATCTCTGAAATCTCATAAACTTTGCCCTCTGCTTCCCCTGTGATTTTGTAGGGACCAAGCCATCTGGGCTCCAATCTTTTAGTCCATTGCGTCTTAAGGGAATTGTGAAATAGAAGGACAACTTATCCAATCTTCAATTTCTCTTTTCTTATATATTTTTTTTTGTTCAATTTTTCTTGATCTGATAGCCTGCTGGATGTCATTCTTTCTGCAGCATTCATCACTGCCTGATCAACTTCTGATATTTGCTTCACCCGGATCTGAAGAAACTCTGAAATAGAATATTCTTTGTCACTTTCTTGACTTGACTATGTCTTAACAATACTTTCAATTGGCAATGTAGTATATCGGCCATACCACAGAGTAAATGACGCATATCCAGTAGTTCTCTTGACTGTAATGTTGTCAGCATATACAACAACTCTTAATGCCTTTGTCCAATTGCTGAGATCCTCTTCACACCACTTAGCCAATGAATCCTTCAGGGTTCTGTGACCTCTTTCAACAGGCGCATTCGCTTGAGGATGGTAAGTAGTCACATAACGAATCCTGACACCCAATCTGAATGTAACTCTTCTGACAACCTCGTTTCGAAACTTTGATCCTCTGTCTGAGACAAATTCTCTGATAAAAGGATACCTGAGGTAGACTTCCTCTATCCAATCAGCCACTTGCTCGGCCGTTTCCTTTTCAGAGTTTTTGCCTCAACTTATCAAGATAAATTATCTCTCATGTTTAGTATGTATCTGATCCCACCTTTGTCTGGAGGCATAATGATGAGATCCAGATGTACTCTGCTACCTGGCTCTACCAGGATTGTAGGGAATAGAGGCTCAATCATCCTTGTGGTAGACCTCTTCTGACATAAGACACATGATTTACAATATCTGAAAATCATGTCTCTTATGCCAGGCCAAAAGTAGAGTTTGACAGTCTTGGAGTAAGTTGCCTCAGCAGCCCTATGACCACCAACAACCCCCTCGTGTAGGGCAACAATTATCTCTAACTGTCTCTCTTTACCACAGACCACTCTTAGTGGAGGTAGGCCTCCCTTACCATCCACAAAGATATGTCCTCTTTTTAGTCTGAATTTTTTTCTTGAATTTTTACAATAATATTTTTTTAGCTGCTCTTTTTCCATCTTCTTGCCAATCTCTTGATAATTTTCATCATATTCTTCATAGAAGAAAAATATATCTTCTTCCTTCTTTTGACTCTCTTCTTCTTCCTTTGAACCTGAACTTTCCCAAATTTCATGAGCAGCCACTGCTGCTGCATTGACTTTAGCATACCAGTCGTTTGGTTCATATTCTTCTTCTTTTCCTGGAATCGACTCATAAACGTATGCGCTCGGAATTTCTCCTCAGCTGTCTCTCTCTTCTAGCCACAGACTCCACTTGTAGGAGCATGACACTTCATAATCCTCATCATCTTTTTCATTAAGGAAATTATCAACATAGGCAGATTCTTCAATTGTTTCATTCACATCTTCTTCTTCTTCTTCTCGCCACTCAATCCGGCTTAAGCCATCAGCTCTGTTTTTCTCAGTGGGGATCTTTTCCAGCTTAAAATTATATATCCAGATGAAGGCGATCCATCTGCTGACTGTTGGATCTACTTGTTGGTGCTTTTTAATGGCACCTATCACAGCAGATGCATCAGTCCTCAGGATGAATCTCCTTCCTAAAACGTAGTGCCTGAAGCACCCGAGGCTATGGATGATTGACAGTAACCCTTTCCTGAATTGGGTGTAGCTTCTCTCTGTAGAATTGAAGGTTGTGCTCTCAAATCTCATAGGTCTTTCTCTCCCATTTTCATCCTTCTAAATAAGCACTCCACCCACAACAACTGGTCCTCCATCCGCCTCAATGATGAAAGGTCTTGTCTCCTCATCATCATAATATGGTACTCTCAGCACTACTCCACCATCTCTTAGTTTTTCTTGCAATGTTTCTGCTGCGGCTTGTCTTTTATCATTCCATGCTAAGTTAGAACCTTGCCTTACCATTTCCCTCAGAGGCTTTGCAAGGGCAACAAAATGAGGAATAAAAATCCTCCAGAATCCACAGACTCCCAAGAAACTCCTGACGTCTGTTACTCGTTTGAGAGGCAGAGGCCAGTTCAAGATTTTGTCTATCTTCTTGGGATCTGGACTCCCACCCTTGATGAAGCATCTGAAGCCCAAGATTATCACTTCTGGTTGGAAGAGAAGGGACTTTGGTCCACTGACAGTCAAATTATACTTCTGAAGTCTCTCTAGGACCATCTTTACTCCTTCAGCATGTTCCCAGACAAACTTTCTGACTCCCCCTGCGACCAAAGTCTCATCTCTTACCAGGGGTACTTTTACAGGGTTATTATCAATGTAGGGACTGACTATCTCAAGAGAAATATCCTGCATGACTTTGATCATATCCCTTTGAACCACTGCCACTTCGTTAGTCCAGCCCTGAGGTACCATACACATCTGAACAAGTTCCCTTGGCGTGTGCATGACAATCATTGGCCAGCTAGTGAGATCAATAGAGAACTGATCATAGCCAGAATACAGGTCAACTAGAGAATAAATACATCGACCAGCAAATGATTCAGCGAGGAGGTCAACATTAGGAAGACTACCTGCATCACGTACCGTCATAGAATTGAGCTTCTGAAGATTCTGTATCCATCTTAGCCCGCCCCCTGGTTTTCGAAAACAAAACCAGTGGTTAACATACGGTCCATCAACAGGTTCAGCAACATTAGATGCAATCTTTTTGTCATAATATTTTACGACTTCTGCCTCTTCCTTCAGTGCATACTTGGTTGGCCTATCATTCCATGGAACATGATCAACTGTCCAAATCTTGGCCATCTTGATCATGTCCACGTCCAATCGCCCTCTCTCTTCATCATTAAAGGAGAAAGCACCAGAGAGTTCCTGACACATCCTGAAGATATATTATTTCTCTCTAGGCAGGATAAACTGATCCGAGTCTGTCTTCATTGTGTCAAACCTCTCTTTGGTGACCCTATTCTCAAGTTTTGTTGATTTCCTCAATGCTCTTATAATTTTTCTCTCCTTTTTCAATGCTTCATCATAATCTTTCTCTAGTAGGACTGCCACTGAGTTTTTATTTACCCCCTTGGGCTTGTATTTTTTTTTTGACCCAGTGACTATTTTCCTAAAAAAGGGTGAGTCGATGCAAATCTCAATTCCATCTTTCCTCCCTTAGCAGTCTCTACAACTTTCTTGAAGGCTTCAATTTGCCCGTCCTCATCCTCGAGTTTACCAAGGGCTTTTGTCATTTTCGAAACCTGATTGATTCCCACTGAAATCTCTTCTTTTGCTTCTCGTTTTCCTTCCTCCTTTAGTCTTATAATCCTTTCAGCAGACTCCTCCCTCCTGATTCAATTAGCAGATAGTTGATGCTTGAAATCATTTTTCAAACCGACCATAAAGGTCTACTCTTGAGCAGTCTCGGGATCCTGTAGACTGATCCAAGATGACCCCTCATGACTGAAAAATTGGACTGCCTCCATCCTATGCAAGAATGAAGTTCTCAAAATACAGTCATGATTCAGATCCGGCACTACAAAACCCAATAACTCTTCAGACATTGTCCCAACCCTGATAGACAAATTATCAATAAATTCAGCCACGAACAACTCTCCTGCAATATTACTCAGTACATTTTGTGCATGTCTATCAATAGATAAATTACATGCTTCCATCGTTCTTCGTGAAAGAAGTATCATCTCTGCCCCAGAATCTACTAGGGCTAGAATCTTCACTTGATTATACGAATTGTAAGGTGCCCACAACCCATGGTTGCAAATCTTATTTTACAACATGGTAGTGATCTATTCACTTGGTTGGGAAAGACTGACCCCAAATAGTTAACTTCCAATTTCTTCTTCTCAATTAACTTTTTCAACTCTTCTCTCAGTTTGGGCGTTAGCGTCATGGCTTCCTTGAAAGACAGTGTCACTTCCGTTTCTTCTAGCATTTTAGTAATTACATCAGAAATCACAGTCCCGTCATCCAAATCACTCTTGAGAATAAATTTTCTCTTTCTTCCCTGCTCATTCTTTTCTTGCGGGCGTTCCTGTTCAGGGTCATCAAGGATGTTAATAAGTGACTCATCAGCCTTTTTTTTTTTTTTTCTTCTATCATTTGAGGTGTCATACGGGTTTGGTGGTTCCTGACTTCATCAACCCTGACACTGGGTTCCATGATAAGTTCTGAGGGTAGATCACCATGGAACGACATCATGTTAGCTAGGAGATGAGCCATTTCATTGGGAGAGGACTCTACTAATTCAGATAGATTCTGAGAGGTAGGATTCCCTCCCAATGGAGACTCACTTGTAGATGTCTCGCTAGGCTCACACTCTGTCAGTGTTAAGGACTGCAGAGACAACTCAATCATGGTATAAGAGTCACTTGCTCTTTGTACTAGCTCATTAGGCAAGTCCCCAATGAGGAAATGAACATTCATATTGGTCTTTCTCTTCTTCTTAATCTTCATTTTTTCATCATGTTTAAGAGCAAGAAGCCTCATACCTCCCGGATGTCTGGGATCCAACTTATTCCATGAACTATCACAGACATGGCCCATTGCATCTTTCTTTGTCACCCCACTCCTTACATCCTCCTTAAAAGACTTGCAATAAGTGGTAGTATGACCCCCTTCGCCACAATAGTAGCAAGTAAAACTCCTCTTAGGACGCTCATCATATTTTCTTTTCTCTCTACTTCCTCTATCACCATTCTTCCCATTCCTTTTGGGTCTGGATAAATCCCCCTTCTTACTATAATTTTCGTTGTCATCATCATCGTCTTCATCGTCCTCACTTTCCGCCTTTTTCTTCCCTCTGTCATCCACAGCATGCGTTGCAGGCCTTGAAGGCATAAAGTTTGCCATCACTTTTTGAAGAATGTTCTCAGCAGTCAGGTTGCTTCCTCTATTTATTCCATTCTCAGTTTCACAATCCTTGGCCAAAGTACTGATCTGATCTAGTGACCATTTATTATAAGAGACAGTAGGTAAAGTTCTTATAATTGCAATCATTTCATCCCATCTAAGAGGATAGTGCTAAGCTTGATTAAGAACCGCCTGCCTTTCAGTGTCAGTAAAATTTATCAAAAATATATGACATCTCTGAGCTTCATCCAAATATGGAATTCTTCTTGCTGTTCGGATGAAAGTCTGAAGAAAAACATTGAAAGTGTCATATTTAGCTCTTCTGATATTGAGTAAATCCTTAGTTGTGGTTGAAACTGAATCTTTCTCGAACTCTTTTTTCAGTCTCTCTTTGATCTCTTCCCAGGTAGTAGCCCCTTCCATCAATTCTTGAACTGTCAGTCTTGAGTCAGTATCACAGTAAGATAGGAGGTGCTTAAGTCGTTGCTTGTCTGTCCAGCCATAACTTAGTCCAAATAGTTCATACTCGTCCAAGAAGTCATTAACCTTGGGTCCTCTGAAACAGGGAATTCTTTCATCTTGCCTCTTTGCTCTTGCAATGTCTGACCCCCTTTTCAACCCTCTCGACCAATGCCCGTATAACTCCAACCAAAGCCTCTTCATTGGTCCCCTCTGATGTACTCGGTCTTCCTCGTCCTGCCATCTTGACCATAGATCTTTCTCGGATATTCTCTTCTCTTTCTATCACTCTTATCCTTTTCTTCTCTGCACTTTAATCTCTCACTCTTCTCGCAAGAGATACATGCTCGTTTCTGTCTTCTCTTGTCTGCTCTACCCCTTGAGAGTTCTGTACATATAGGGTATAAGCAATAATGGATTGGGTAGTGATCAAGGGTAATGCAATCCTTCTCAGCCTTCCGATGTAATTTTCAATCAACTCTCTCTCATCATCCCTACTCAGTCTTCTATCATATCCCTTTATAGTACCCCGAATCATAAAATATCGAGTCAGGTCTATAATCTCATAATCAAATTGCATCGTTTACAGCCCACTGTTGATCCTTCTTGCAAGAAAGACCCGTTCCTGAAAAGTGTGATATGATACTCTCTCAGTATTTCTCACTTTCACCACCTTTAACAGATAGCTTATCTCAGTCTGGTCCGTGATAATTCTCAAAGCAGAATCTCTCATGCGATCTAAGAAAGGCTGTAAAAACCCAAACTCATCCAGGGTAGAAAGATTTCTGTCAGAGATCCGAAGAGTCCCCTCTACGTTCACTACTCTACCTTCCAACACAACTCTTAGTGTCAGCTGTTCAGTCAAACTGGGCATTGCTAATCATAATAAGCAACATCTGAAAGGTAGATCTCATGTTGGACATAATCAGGGATCTCGAATCTGTGTTCAAAGGTACTCAAAAGTAGGGATTTTATCATCACAGTGGAGTTTTTTTCTCTTGCTCTACCGATCTCAGCAATAGCCTCCAATAGAGGCATCCAGTCTCTCCTGCCTTCAAATCCCTTAGTAATTGAGAATTCAGGAAGCCTCTCAAATTGTCTTACTTCTTTCCTCCAGGTTACCTTTCTCTTTAACTTTTCAAGTCACTCCTTGATTCGTATGAGATTAATATAAGCACATGTCTGATACTTCAGACAATCGTCTTCCTTTTCTAGAACTGTCGGTACATAAATCCTTACGTCCACGCTGCCTGTACTCAGGAATTTGACCACTGGGATGTGAAATATTATGGTCCCCCTCTCACAAGTCTCATATCTCAGGATCACAAAAGGATTATCACACCCTATCACCTCATAGAGTTTACCCCTCACAGTAGTCACCCTGGCTACTGAGAGTACTCTTCTTGAGCTCTCTTCACTTTCCATGCAAACTTTATCATGACATACCAGTTGTCTTTAGATAGATTAATATCAGATAAAGGAGGGACTTTATCATGACATACCAGTGAAACTTTTGTTCTCTTTCTTTAGCCTCTCTTTCTCTTTCAATACTACCTCTTCAGCAAACCTCCAGCATTTCCCGTATACTGCATAGATTCTCACATCATACACATCCAGATCTGTGAAACAGAATGTCAGTACATATAATCGTTCCTGCTCCCGTCCGCTCTCGACCATCTCATATCTGACAACCTCAAATGAGAACACCCCTTTCTTACTTAGAGTGTTCAGTGACTTTAGGAGACGCTCAATTTCCTCCTGACTTGGGCTTGAACCTCTACCGAATTTCAGCCTCCTCTGTCTGATTTCTGCTGCTGAAATCTCTCTACTTCTCATGACCACCGTTTTTTTTTCCCTTTGTCAATACCATGTTGATTATCGGCAGCCAGTTAGTCTCATCATAATAGCTGTCAGGTATGGGAGGAGTTAGAACAGTCTCATATGTCACTGACATTAAACCCCATTCCACTTTCTTATCCTGTTTAATTAATTATGTCTTCTCATCATATAGAGACTGAATTGCAATTTCTCATAGCCAGTTGAAGGTCTCACCGTCATCACAGTCTCCCTTCTTGACATAGGGACGAATATCATAAATATCTCCCTCCAAGAAGTGAGTCAGCACTACGCTGATGGCCGAATTGCCTGAACGGTAGACCCAGCAATGCTCATACTGATAAGGGAATATCCCTTAAGCAGTTACTTTCGAAAGTTTTCTCAATGCATCAGAAGTTAGCATTCTTAATAAATTCCCCGTACTCTCGATTCTTCCTTTCCATTCTAAGTGTTCACAAGACATCATAGGCTCATGAGGCATACCTGAATTCAAACCTTCTCCAGTCAATATATCAGTCTCCTTCTCCAGTCCAGTGTGGTACCTCACACAAGAAAGAAATAAGACACAGTTAGCAGCCGTGACTTTCAGGAGAATCGAGACTCAATCAGAATAATAAGATCAATAGAAAGCTCACAATGTTGTCAACAATTCTCACACCCTAATCAAAACTCAAAGATGATGATGACCCAGGCTCGTTCCGGACACGAAAATATTTTCATGTCCCCGGCAACGGCGCCATTTTTGTCGCACTTTTTCCAGTCGAGCCACATCGGGCGACCGGAAAACCAACAGGTTGTTACGCATAATTTTGTATCTGATTGCAATAAATAAATAGATTAAATAATGCAAATCCCTTCCTGTTGTGTGCGTCCGGCTTCGAGCGAGACCCTTCGCCGGACCCCGGTCTTATGAATCTTTTATTTTGATTCAGAACAGTTGAACTTCATGCAAATAAATAAACATAAAAATTATGAGGTGCTATGCATACATCAAATATGTCAATCTGATTTTGAAAACTGTGACAGAATTGTCCACAAATGCAATCATCAAAACAAGAACAATACAAGAGACAAGACAGACTGACCCGAGCAAAGTCAAGATCAAATGTATGAAGGATGAATGAGAACTCATAATAATCTCAGAAAGTACACATAGACAAGCATGGTCAGCACCTCTCAAGAGTCCTCACTCATCCCTCTGGTCAGTCTCTCTCGGTCTCTCTTTTCACTGTTCGTCTCTGGTGCCGTGATCCACGCCCACGTACAATCTGAGATTGAGGCCTCGTGACAAAGAGTCACTTGAAGCCTGCAAGCTCTGAGCATGACCATCCGAGGTACATGACACGAAAGTTGACCATGGAGCAAAACTCCTCCCACAAAGTAGGCAGTCCGTCCACAGAAAAGACCCCTCGTCTGAGGTAAGGACACTCGGTGGGCTCGGTCAATGCCTCAACGTCGATCACTGCAGGAGAGATATACCTCTTCGCCAAGCCAATCAGATCCAGCCAAGTTGTGCCATCTGTGAGGAGAGAAGGGACTGGAGGCCTAGGATAGTCAGTATAAAGCATCGGCGCAAAACTGCGGATCAGTGTAGCACCACTCTCATTGAGCTCCCTCTCCTTCCGTTCGAGGTATTTGTTGGTCGAGATCCAGACCGGATCAAAATGCTCATGAGCCTCCTTGCCCTTCTTTGAATACAGCCTCAGATCATAGATAGTGCCATTAGCGAAACTGGTCAGGACAACGAAGATTGACAGATCTCCTTGTCTGAAACCAATGACGCTAGCATACTGATAGCGGAATGCCTCTTTGCATGGAATCTGATTGAGATTGGTCAGCACTGCCTCGCTAACCAGGAATGATTGGACCGCACTCATGGGTGTGGTGTCTCCTGTTTGCTGACTTTCTGTGACCTGATCGCTGGTCTGAATACTAAACTGGTTGCTGAATTGATTACTGAACGTCTGGATAGGCGAGTTGTTCTTGTTCAAAGACAGAACGCTCACTGGTGGCTGCCAACAGTGCTCCTTGCTTCCTCAATAGTACCCACAAAAGTTATGGGAGCACATAGTTTGCCGTTCTTATCGTGCAAATAGTATGTGTACTCGATTCTAGTATGATCCCTTAGTTTGCCGTTCTTATCGTGCAAGTAGTATGTGTACTCGATTCTAGTATGATCCCTCACGAGGGCCAGTGCATGTTCCATCGTCATAGTAGTCTGCTGATTGTATTCCTCAACTGCACTCTCCCTCCATGTCTCTGCAGTGCCCTGATACAGAGAGCAGGAGACTCTAATTGTGTTGCTGCCCTCCATATCCTCACCGAATTCTCCCTACATCAGCTTACTGGACTCGAGACGGGTGACTTTTGGGTGATTTGAGCATGAAAGGGCTATTGGGTAAATTGTTGGGTTGGCCGCTGAATAGTTGCTAACCGGTTACTAACTGATTGCTGATGACCGATTGTCAATGACTGATTGCTAAGGACTGATGGCTGACTGCTGTCTCCTTATGCAGACTATGAGACTGAGTGATTGCTGACCCGAAAGTTTAGTAGCGGCTGATCAGGAAACTGACGTTGCTGTCTTGAAAATTGATTGCTTATTGCTCCGGAGGCTGGCTGCTTACTATTCCAGAAACAGATTACTTGCTAATGAATGACTGACATCGTTAGAATTGGCTGTTCGCTGATTAAACCCAGACTGAGCAGTGACTGAATCCACAAATTAAACGCTACTTTGAGCACCGTTCAAAGTACTTGTTTTGAGTGTTGTTCCAAGTAYTKTMCCGAGAACTGCTCTGAGTACAGTTCTAGGTGCAGTTCAGAGTACAGTCTCGGGTACCGTCCCAGGTACTGTCCTGAGAACTGCTCTGAATGCCGTTCAGAGTACAGTTCTGGGTACTGAATACCGCTCTTGATATCCACTGAATGTCGTCGGATACACTGGACACAGTCTGATACATTGAACCGTGAATCCTCGTGTCTTCGTACCGCAGGAGAAACTGCAAATAGCTTCTGTTTAGATGTTGGTAGAGCTCTGGAAATGGTTGTTTGAATACTACTAGCTCAAGCGAATTTTGCTCTGGCCTGTTCCACCCTTTCTAGCGAAGAACCGATACTGTGTATTTCACCGTCGAGTCCGTAGAAATATATCACGTACTCAATGTACACTTCACCTTTCACCATCTGAATTGCATGCTCAAGTTGAACTTTTCTATGTAGTTCCATGTCTTTGTATGCTTCTTTTTCCCATCCCTCCTCCTTATCTCTGACAGAGCTGCACTTAACAGTTAGCACTTCACTACCTTTCATGTTTTCGTCGCCGTGTTTGAACCTAAGTATGCAGAAATTGAAAATCAAGTGTAACTGGTTTTGCCTGCCATCATTCAAATTGAGAGATAGCTTGAGCTCGCTGAGACATTTGTCAGCCCGTCAGACTTCCACCTGTGTCTGTGGAGGGTTGTTCAAGTCCAGTCTGAGCTTGATTTGTCTGAAACCGAGTCGAATTGTCTAAGACTAGTTGCCTGAGTCCCGTTTCCGGAGCGCTGTCTGATAGTTGACTGGTTGATGAAAAATTATACAATAAAAGAAAAGAAAGAAAGATTAATTGTTGATTGAGGGCCGAACATTGCTGAGCATTGGCCTGAGCACCATTCTGAGTACGGTCCAGAGTATTGTTTCGAATATTGATCTAAGCACTGATCTGAGGGCCGACTGTTTTGCTTGAAACCTGCAGGGTGATGAGCTACTAAACAATGGACAACGAACTGCTGGATGTCATTGCTGTTCACTGACTAGAAGTTTAGAACCTGGCACTTGAGAGTTCCGACGGAATGCTTAATCAAACAACTGATTATACACTAACTGATTCGCCGCCCACTTAACAGCATCACGTTACACTGCTCACTTGACTAGATTTGGGTAATGTTCGGTGTATTTTGTAGGAGTCTCATCTTGCACGAGTGCTGAGTATTCCCTCCTTTCTTTTGCTTTCAAGGTGATGCAGCATAACCCACCTCATTATCCCTTCACTAGTTCATTCTCTTTCGTGCAGGGAACTCACCATTTGCAGAAAACTTTACTATCCACCATGTGCTTCCCTCTCTCTCTTCCACCTCATCAGTTGCCCCCGTCTCTAGTCATTCTTACAAGAGAGAAAGTCATGCAGGTTTTTTTTTTCTTTTCTTCTTTATGAATAAAAGTCATAGTTGTTTCACCGGGCATAGGAGCAGAACGGCGAAAGTTCCCACCACAGACAGCCTCTGACTCAGTCTACCAGTACAGGGCACGAGGCTAACTCAGCTAACCTTGATACTTTGCCAACTATCCCAAATACGAATTCGTCATATTTCCTTTTACTATCAGCAACTGAGTTCGTGATTTGCTAAAGTGTGGGCCCTTATCTGTGTAGTCATATGTATGGGGAGGGAGACAGAACAGACCTTCGCCGAGAAGTAACCCAAACCTTGCTATATAGGGTTTTAGAACCGGCGGTAAGCGGCTTCATCAAGCCCTTCGGCAGGGAAAAACTTTCACTCGAAAGCGATTAGTTTATAAGTCCTTGATCTCCTAATCCGTGAGGTGACAGAACATTTAGCCTAGCATTCTGTGTGAGCTCGCCGGCAGCGCACTACTAACAAGGCGCGCTGCAGTGGGACCACTGTGAATAACACGGGCAGGCTCAAGTCGCATGAAGGGAACGTGTTAGTAGCACCCGCTGCGTGATTAAAATCCTAGTCTGCCAGGTGGCCGCAAACCAGTCGGCCACCCGAAAAACCAAGGATTGAGCCTTGGGTTAAATGCGTAAGGAAGAATTGAACGACACTTTCATCAGAGCTGTCGGGAAAAATTTTGGGTCCTAATACTAACTCTGAAAACCTCTATGTCGACCGCTGGTACTAACCCCTAAATTTCGTGACTTGGACGGCCGTGTCTACTGCGCCTGACGCCTATTTTTTTCATCTGTTCTGAGGTTGTCTTCGAATTGGTCAGCCACGGAACGTGAATGAGCTAGTAGGCCTTCGCGTGGTCCTTTTCATGCTGACCAGTTTACAAAGAAAAAAACCAAAAATTTTATCTAATTTAATGATGAAATTTAAACAAGTGATTATTTTATTATTGAACAAGTTTTGTCCGATTCCGCCCTCATCAATCTTAACCATGATTTGCCTAATTACTACTCCGCGCCAATTTAAAGAGGATTTTATTTAATTATTAACCCTCCCCTAATTTTACCGGGTTTTACTAGAATTTTATCCTTGTTATAACTCGGGAATTATTGACTGTGCGGCACCCGTGTTTTTTTAAGTTCCCATGGCGTGCTGATTGTCGTACGGAACTCGGGTGGACACTTGATTATCGAGCGGTGTTTGTCCCAACACTACCATGACGCGGACTTTGGTTACGTCAACGGTCGGGTCGTCGGGACTGGTTTTCGAATTTCGGCGGCCGGGTCAGATTCTCACGATCGCGGGTACGAAATTGGTACAATGCACGCGCTGCTTGGTACGGTGGATGGTCTGATCTGGTGCTGCCGCGGCCCACCCCGGTTCAATATGTTTATTTTGTTACTCCATGACGGCCTGGCCACGGTGGAACAGTCGTTGGTTGAACTTCTGCGCCAGGGATTATTGCGGCTCAACGAACATGACACGGGTACTGGTGCAGGGCAATCTCTCCTGGATTACCAAGCCAAAAAAAAAACCTTGGTTCCAAGGCAGGCCCAACAGTTGTTGCGGGCTTGAGGCCACTGGTATTAGCGATCCTAGCACTTTTTGAGCCAAGGTGCTAATAAGTCCGGAGGGCTGGACCAGCGGCAGCGGACAGTAGGAGACAGATGAGGCCGTGAGAGTGGAATATAGCTGGGCTAGAGGAAGGATTCAGGGACATTCGGGGACGGAGGTGACCAGAGGGACCGCAACGCACGGGCAGGCAACGACAATGAACGCAGCGACCGTGTCCGTTGGGCTCGGTGCTCTATCGAAAGGTGCCGCTGCTGGCACGACAACTACAAGGGAAAGAGAACTGGCACGCTGGCACAATAAAAAAATAAAATAAATAAATAAATAAATAAATAAATAAATAATAATAATAATAACAAGTTTTTTTAGGAGATCCATTCACACTCGTGATTGGTGAGTGCACACGCTGTCACAACCCTCTAAAGGCGCAGAGATTCACGGTGAGACTTTTCATGTTCCAACTGAAGATTCATCTTTGCTTTTCCATCTGGTGAAAGACACACACCTACTAATCAAAGGGGTGAGCGTGAGCCTGGCCGTCATGAAGCGTGAGATGAGAGTGTACAGACTGCGCACTGGGAGAGAGAGAGGCTGCACAGTGAGAGAGAGGGAGAGTGCGCAGTGAGAGAGAGAGAGTGTGCAGGGAGAGAGAGAGAGACTGCGGACGGAGAGAGTGAGTGAGTGAGAGAGTGAGTGTGTGAGTGAAAGGAAGAGGGGAACAAGCGTGTGAGAGCGATAGAGAAGATGACTAGTAATAAAGTGAGAGTGTTGGAGTGAGAGGGCCCAGCGAAAAGTGAGACGGTGTGTCGTATCTGTTTCATTTATTTATTTTTAACGGAACTGAGCCAGCGGACAGACTGTCTATTCATTCGCGTTGATTACCTGAAACACAGCCAATGGATTGACGCCGATTACTCTTGATTGGACATTCGAAACCGAGTCTGCTGCTTGGACCCTGCTTACTCTTGATTGGACCGCTTGGAACTGAGCCAGCGGACAGACTGTCTATTCACTCCCCCTTGATTACCTGGAACACAGCCA